>QEWY01003119.1:177764-271280 GCA_006503575.1 Baylisascaris schroederi
TGTCTTAAGCGACGAAGAATAAAATATAATAATTTAAACTGTTTACTTACGACTCTACAAAAACGGTACAATAAAAGTTTTGTGATTTAATGACATTTTAAAGTTGAAGGTGACTGGCAGGTACAATATTAGCTTTTTGTGTGCGTAAAGCGAACATGTTTCTATGTTCGTGTAACTTATCGGGAAACCTCATAGGAATGGTTTCATGATTTGAACACAACAAGAGGTTGGGAGATTGCACTCTTTCCGTCATTGCTATCCAGTGAGCATGTCATTGCGGTGGAAAAACTCATTCTTTATTGTTGAACACAGAATTAGTAGACACAACAGGTGAGGTAACATTGCCGATGTTATGCTGCACATCATACTTGTTGATCACAGCAACCTTATGTTTGGGGGATATATTTTAGGACTAACCCCCCTCCTCTGTATCAGTTATTTTTGCATTGCTTCGTACGTTTGAAAATGAGTGTCTAACAATTTATTGCGTTTTCTGTGCACACCCCATCTACGCTGTTTTGATGAACATTGTTTCTGTGTGATGTTTAACTGTTTAAAGTCCAGCAAAACGTGACGAATGGCGTATTGTCGGTTCCATCTGATACGTTGATGACACTTTTTTCATTTTTAGGCATTTCGTAGCAAATCGAGTTCAGCTTTCCCATCATTTTTTGCATTTTTTCTCCTTTGTTATAGGAAATATTCTTAACATCCCGAGGTATCTAAAGTTGTTGATTTCTAAGAATGGACTTTTATTTGGAGAGTAATGATGGAAGCGCATAATCAGGCCGTTTTCATTTCCCCATTGTTTTTTCTCTGATAGCGCGTTTTGCAACTCGAATTGGCAAATTGGATGAGGTGGTGGTGATATTTGAAAGGATATAAAAATTCGTACCTTCCCCCAGCTGAAGCATGAGTTGAACTATCAATGAAGAATTACAATGGTTTGTGTGGGGAGTCTTGTAGTATTGCGTGATTTTGGTTGAAGCAGAAATTCTCTAGATATTGATTTTTTTTCCTTGCAGCTACTTGACGGATACGTCACCATCTGCGATGGGTGCCTCATCGATGAGAGTGGAAGCGTTCGAAACATTTATAGATATGGCTTTGAGTAGAAGAACACGAACAACGCGACCCAAATCTGCATTGCCTAATGTTACTAGAGATTCGCTGCAATACTGTTCCGGCTTGATGGTCTCCGTACCAGAGTTAATGCAGGATTTGGTAGCAAAGGGGCGTTATCAACACGCTGAGAATTTTGCTGACAGAGTGGAAGGTGATCGGAAGGTTCCATAAGTTCTGCATTATGACGAGCAGTTTCTCACGAGAAAACAACCTTCAGAAAGGGTTCCGTGTGATGGGTATTGTGATGCCTCCTCTCCTTGTAACGACCTCCCAACGGGATCCTCCTGGCATCCCAATGATTGGGATTCCGGTGACACCTCTGGTTCACATGGCTATTCACACGACCTGCTTCCTGCTATGAGCTACTTGTCTTCGCATGAATTCTTTTCTGGCGATCAGTTCGATCATAGAGTATCACCTCCTGTTGGCCGTGGATTTGATGAAGTTCAGAGAACGACAGCAAAGCGTTCTGCTTTGTCCCACATATTCGACTCCAGTCAAGTGGAATCGCTTAACCGTGATGCACGCTGTCTTGTAAGACGTGACGCCTTTCAGGATTTCAAGTTTAAGCAAGAAAGGGTTCCATGTGATGGGTATTGTGATGCCTCCTCTCCTCGTAACGACCTCACAGCGGGATCCTGCTGGCATTCCAATGATTGGGATTCCGGTGACGCCTCTAATTCACATGGCTATTCACAGGACTTGCTTCCTACTATGAGCTACTTGTCTTCGCATGAATTCTTTTCTAACGATCGGTTCGATCAGAGAGTATCACCTGCTTTTGGCCGTGGATTTGATGAAGTTCAGAGAACAACAGCAAAGCGTTCTGCTCGGTCCCACATATTCGACTCCACTCAAGTGGATTCGCTTAACCGTGATGCACGCTGTCCTGCAAGACGTGACGTCTTTCAGGATTTCAAGTTTAAGCATGTTCGTTATTCTTCAATCCATGAGTAGTTTTCATTTTATATTAGATTTCTTTCATGTGTAAATGTTATGCAGTTTGTTTCTGTTGTATTGATAAGAAAAATATTTTCATAGGGGGTTTTTTAATTCGGCTGATAAAAATTTGAGGATTTCTTTTGCGTGAACGATATAAATTAAACATTATTGATAAAAAGTATTTAAGGCAGGTAACCATCTTGAAAGTTTTGCTCTGAACTCTTGCGTTTCACCGTTGAACTACAGAGCGCTTATGAGCCACAGTGTTGTGCATTTCGGCAATAGCAGTTCGCATCACAAGTGCGTTATCAGATTATCGCCAAAGTCGGCGACGCTTTTTCGGGAATCTGGTTCTACCGCTGGAAGCTGTATTTGAATAAGGTTATTTTCCCTCTTTGTTTTTTCCTTTTGCATCTTTTGCAATGTTTTTCTCTCCCTTTGTTTCTTTTCTTTGCTTTTTTCATTTGTTTTGCGAATTTTATCGCGAGAAGTGTTATATTCGCTTCTCTTACTTGTCGAAAACATTCGTTTTATGGCGTTCTAGTATCTTGCGTCTGAACTGTTTAAGGAATTTTGCGTTCTCCAAGCATCAGTGGAGATAAATTTTTAAAAAACGACGTTTTCTTTTTGCGTTGATATTCTGATATTACAAGGATGTTTTGCGATGAACTTCACACTGTAAGATAACGATAGCGACTTTTTTTTGATCCCACTCGACAAATTTCTGCCAGCCGAAGCCGTAGATTAAGATTTTTTAATGCAGATGCTTTTTCCATCTAAGATGTTCATGTGGTAGATCCGCTGTTTTGTTATTCCATCGATCTTTCTTCACGCGGATATTTGAAGAGTCGTTCGATTGTCTGCATTGATCATTTCTGAATATAGCAGTTATTATGGCAAATACAGCAGTCAAAATACCGCATATTACTATTGCCTACTCTTCAGAGGGTCATTTGTCGATCATGGCAAAACGAAAAAAGCACAAAGACGATGCGATGCACCGAACTATGACTCTCCAGCTCAATCGATATACTCTCCATTGCTCGTCGTGCATATTTCATGTGTGGTGGTCACTGCAAGTGGCTGGCTACGTTTGCAGTTGTAGATGGCTCTCTATGTTTACGTCAAAATCACGTGAGCCGTTCTTGTATTCCTCATTATGCAAATTTCTTTCAAAAGTTTTTTCAGTGTGTTTCCTTGTGATACATCACAATTGTTGTTATGGTGGCGTTGAAGAATGTTTTTGGATTCGGCCTCATTTCACTAATATTTCGAGTCACTCAAATTTACACATTTTATTCTTGCTGTTGATGGTTTTAATCTGTCGAATGTTGTTATATTATTAAATGTTTTATGTTATGAGGATATGATGAATCACTATTGCTTTCGCCTGTTCGGATGAATTTATTACATAAGCGCACTGAAGAAACGCAATCGAATGGTTATTTTTTCCTCATGAAAACTCGTTAAAATCGAGTACTCGATTAAACCGATTAGATATCTCCGCAGGTATAAATTAACTTTCAACCGATGTGTATATAGTGATAGGGAATAATGTTTTAGCGAACAGGTAAATTAAGTTTCAACAAAAAGTTTTCTCATTTGAAATCCTTTGTTTCTTTTAGACGACTTGATTCTTATGTAGTTTATGTTTCTAACGCGCTGTCGATTCTAAAGTTTAAAACTTTTTCCAAAACTATCGGGAAAAGTCCGAACACTCCACATCGCTATCTTTTTTATCGCATTTTTGTTGTACTGACGTTTGATAACATATTTTTTGGAAGTCTATCAAAAAAACTACCCGGTGGATTCTCATTTTAGCACACTGCTTTCTTCATTGCTAGCGTCTGCTTATTACATCGAAGTACTTCGAGTTCCATGCTTCTGTTTGCTACTGTTTAACATTCGTTCACAGTAAAGTGAATGAACTAGTGAGGTTGTCCAGTTTAGTAGAAGGAGGGATGGCATGAAGTTTTATTGAGGCTTCATAATCGAGTGAGTATTGTAATCTGCTCTAGTTTTTGCACAGTGGGGTCGTTCACTGATTTGTATTTGTAAAGGATATCATCGGGGACATATGGAAAATTTGCCTTTCCGTTAATCACTACCATTTCAATCATTTCTTTTGGTTTCGGCGATAGCTGGTAGTGGTGCTGTTACCTGAATCATGAAAGAGTATTAATGTCGGAATTACTTTTGACCGTAATTTTTCCTCTTGGGGCCGCTCCATATATTCGTCAGTGATAGCAGTCGTTGTGCGGGTTGCTAGTAAGGATGTTTTAGTTTTTTCATGTTATTTGTGTTGATTTTTTGTAGATGTGGCCACGTCCGTGCTTCTGATGAGTGGTGATTTTTTGACATAAGATGGTAGGGAGCAACAAGATGATAAAACTAAAAGTACCAGTGCAAAACTACTGTAAGCAGGCGATCATAATTAGGAAATTTCAGGTCTCTGGGATAAAATTTCTGAATTTTCATATGCTTGAGCAGGATTCTTTTGATATAGGAGCATGATAAGTTTATGGCCTCATACTAGTGCTTCATTTAATACGTCCTCTCATCCTAAGATTAATGGAACAGCATCGGACGAAGGCTTTCGTTTAAATACAAAGTAATCAAACTTCAAAATAAATGTGACTTTCGTAAAATTATATTTTGAATACCTTTTCATGTTTTGCCTTTTACCATTCAATACCTTTTCATATTTCATTGCTGAGGAAGTACACAGTTGTTTACATTTTGTATCGCTTTTGCTTCTGGATAACACGCTTTGCTTTCAGTTCCCTCCTTCACTTTGCCGTCGATTTTATAGAATGTTTTATGAAGATTACGAAATTTAAACCAGTGATATGCGGGAATATGCACAATGCAGCAATAGTGCGTTCCGAAATGTTACTTTCAGTGTTATACTAGCAATGCAAACGCTAAAATTCGTGACGGGTAATGCGAATAAACTTAAAGAAGTTCGAGCTATTCTCTCTCCACATTTCGAGGTGAGTCGTTCACGATTCTGTTTTAAAGTAAACGCGATAAACTGTAGGTGTAGTCTATGATCTTTATTGATGGAGATTATAAACGATCTTTAGGTGCTAGAGCAGCTGTCATGATAGCTCTAGACTCCAATAGCATGCGGGACAAGAGGTCGAGCCAAAGTTTTCTAGAATTCCTTCCACTAGCGTATTCTTACGATAGGCGAAACGATAAAAGGAATATGATTATACCTTCGGTTATGGTTTTATTGCTTTGTAATTAGAATAGTTTGTGATAGAGGTAGATATCGATGAAGCAACGAAGTCTCGAAGATGAGGAGGCTGTTGGTTTAGAGGGTTCGAAAAGTGGATCGCCGCACTGCCCTATAAGCGGCTTTATGTACTTTTCCGGTGCGCAATATGTACGTTATGGTGCAAGCAAGTGCTGTATGAATTACTATGATATCCCTGGATTTTTTCCGTTCTAGCACTTCTACAGTATATTTTTGAGGATTTCTGCGTCGAATTCTGCCATGTCAGCGCCAGTGCAGAAGTTGAAATGCCCGGTGATGGTCGAAGATACATGTCTTTGCTTTAATGCCTTTGGTGGCTTACCCGGACCTTACATTAAATGGTCGGTTTTTTCTCCTACCGATTGTTTTGAATTTGAGAGTGGTGGCCATAGTTTAATAAAGTGTATTTCGTTATGCCATTACTGGTGAAGGGGTATTCGATCAATGGATGTTAAATATGTGAGGGAATGATTTCCGTACAAATGTTCGGCGTTGCAGGATACTGTTGTTAAAAGAATACTCGAAATATAGAATCATGCCAGCGAACAGTATCGAAATGAGAAGTGAGCAATGGAACGACTTTCCCTGATGCGCGTGTCTTTGTTAGGATTTTGCGTCGTTTATCTATTTGAGGCATAAAAGGTTGTTGTGAGAAAAAATTATTTTAACTTTGAGATTATGCAGATGAGTTTTTTCATACTATCTTCTTTTTTGTGAGTTTATTTAGAAGTTAACTTATCTTGCAAGATGCTAAAGTGAATTTGTGCTCGCTGCATAACATTTCCTTATCTGTGAGTTTTCAGTAAATATTCTCTATTTTAAGACTGTTATATTCACGTAATGGAAAGTGGTGAGAAGAAGCAAGGATTTTGAGGAGGAATTCAGTGATGTGCTGCTTGAAGGAACATTTTGAAGGATGGCAGTCACACAGCTGTTCACCCAGTTGTCCATCATTTTTATCTCTCTACCATTAGCGCATAAATTTTTGAGAAAACAACATCGAAGTTGAAGAATTGTCATTCGTCAACTGCACATCTTACTCAGTAGCGTGACCGTTTTACTTTCGCTTGCAGGTTTCTGAAAAATCTCAAACCAGCTGGACTTTACAAATTACTTGCTGGATTTGAGGACAAAAGCGCCTACGCATTGTGCACGTTTGCATATTGCGAAGGTGACGGCAAACCAGTTATTCTCTTTAGAGGTTTGCTCGTAAACTATTCCTTTCTAGTCTACCACAGTTTCTTTCATTCAATTGTCAGGGTGCTCTTACTAAAAAATCAATCGTAAGTTTCCGAGCTTTAAAAAAAAACTTATAGTCGAGTACTTTAAAAAAAAATTATAGTCGAAGGACTTCAGTGGCCCAAAATTTTAAAGGGAAAGAAGAAATCATTAAGAATAGACGTTTTTCCTTCTCCATGTGGCCGAGTATTGAACTTTTTGCTTGTTGTACTAAATAAAAGTCGTATCCCTGTTGATTAATATATAAATTATTGGCAGCTTCCCGAAATTCGTTGGACATATGACTATTGAGAAAGGAAGTGTTGTAATTTCTGTGACCCTGCCAGGGGGAATATATGATTGAGAAGGAAATGTGATATTCTTAGCTTTTCACAGGACGGACCGATGGACTTATAGTGGAACCGCGTGGAGAGAATTGCTTCGGATGGGATCCATGCTTCGAACCACACGGATTCTCAACGACCTATGCGGAAATGGAATCGGAGTGCAAAAACAGTATCAGTCATCGAGGTAAAGCGCTTGCTGAGCTCAGGAAGCACTTCGTTACTGAAAAGTGATTTGCTCCTCAGCGTGTTTTGGTCCGTAACAGAAGAACGCAGTGAATTGCCGTGCTGAAAAATTCGCTCGCTGTAAGATTGATCAGGATAAAAGTTCGATCGTTCAGGGAATTCTCCAGCTGCTCTAATCGCCTGCAGCCCATAAAACCTTAGAAAATCTGACTGAAGATGATTTACAGCATCTCAGTGCATTCAAATAGTGCAGCTCTTTTCAACGACAGTTGAAAAATCAATATGTAAAAAAACGCACGTAGGCCAAAAAAATTAAACAAAACGAAGTAGTTAAAGGAAAGTTCAGTTCGCGTAGGTTCGCAGCTTCGCGCAGGTTTCAAGGTTCGCAGGTTCTCGCATGTTCGCGCAGGTTTTCAGGTTCAGGCAGTTCGCTACTTCGCGCACTTTTTCGGGTAGGGGCAGGTTCGTAAATTCGCGTAGGTTGGCAGGTTCGCGCAGGGTCGCACAGATTTCCAGCTTCGGAGAGGCTTTGCAGGTTCGTGCAAGCGCGCAGATTCGCGCTGGTTCGCGAGCTTGCGCTGGTTCGCAGTTTGGCGGGTTCACAGGTTCGCAGAGGTCGGCAGGTTTGCGCATCTTCGCAGAGATCAAAGACCGAAGATCGGAGATCAAAGCCCGGATATCAGACGTCAAAGATCGAGGACCAGAGACCAACAGCCAAAAATAGGAGATCAAAGGTCAAAGACCGGAGATCAACAGCCAAAAAACAGGAGATCAAAGGTCAAAGACTGGAGATCAGCAGCCAAAAATAAGAAATCAAAGACCAGAGATCAAAGGTTAAAGACCAGAGGTCAACGGCCAAAAATAAGAGATCAAAGACCAACAGCCAGAAAAAAGAGATCAAAGATTAGGGGCCGGAAATCAACAGCAAAAAATAAGAGACCAAAGACCAAAGATCATCCGTCAAAAATAGGGGATCCGAGACCAAAGACCAGGGATCAAAGATCAAAGAAAGGCCAGACCCCAATCTTATAATAACGAAAATCCAGCAAAATAAAATATTTATTCCGGAAACAACAGCAATGTCAACAATAAAACAATACGTTCAAAAGCACAGTCAATATCATCACCGTTTAGCTTGTTTCATGTAGAGGTTGTTTTTATGTTCGCCCTGGCCCTGCGAGGAATGCATTACCTCTTTTGCCGTTTGACGTCTGTCTACGATGTTTCTTTCTGAAACTTTGTTCATTTTTTTCAACAATAATCTGAGTGGCAAGTCAGCAGAACACAAACCAAGACAGTCTATTTTATTTCGGTGTGGCCATACTCGATAACACCTATTTTTTCATAGTTTACCCTCTCGGTTACTCCTACACGTGCCTAAGCGTATAAACAATAATAAATATGGTTAACGATCAGCTTTATAACTAAGATATGGCGAGATCTTTGCGCTGTAACATTATGACACCTAAGTCACACTGCGCTTTCATAAGGCTTCTCACAAGGATGCAATCACAGATTATAATTCTATTCATCCGTTTAACGATCGAAATGCTCACATGTGATCATGGTTAGGTAACCGTCATGAACAGCGCTTGTCTTCCAACAGACAACATGCCAGTGGGTAATGGGGAGTGTCACAGTCCCCATCACCCACCATTTTTCTACTACATATCATCAAATCTTTTTTAAATGATTGTCACTGAGACATTTGTAACTATCACTACGGTATAAAAGATAGACATTATTGAAAAAACACCAATAGAGAGTATGCCCTCCTTCCAACCTAAAACGAGAACAGGGCAAAAATAAACAAAGAGAAAAAATATACAGGAAACTCTACCTTGACATATCGTCATCAAATACGTCGCGCAATTTCAACGTTGAACGTTTCGCTTCATCCTCCTGTATTACGCTACGAAGAGAAGTCGAATTCCCGTCGAAAACTGAATCAACTGCGAACTTGAAGTAAACATTTGCGACTGATCTAATATATTACTGGATCGTCAGCCGAATAGACAAACTTTATTTATATGATCCTATTCTCAGTAAATGGCTAACCCCCTATTCGCGCAGAGGCAATGAAAACCTTCGACCAATTCTTGAGATTAAAAATAAACAGATAATATTTTAACAATGACAATGATGTCACTGCTTATGGCTATAAAGCCCTGGAAGGCTTTCCATTAACCGCTTTCCGAAACCATATATATATATATATATATACATATATACAACAATATGTGTACAACTCGTACAACAATATGTATAATATGTATTCTCGCAATATGTGTACAACAATATATATATATATATATATATATATATATATATATATAACAATATGTATTCTCGCAATATGTGTACAACTCGAGATGTACGAAAACTGCGGCATAATACGTACAAAAAACTGATGATATATAGAGCTGCAAGTTTTGTTCATGCACAAAACGATAATATTTAAAGGCGTTTAAATATGCTCAAGCATACAAAAATTTACCAAAATTGTTATCAATTTTATCATGGGAAATTCAAATAAAATGAACTCTTTAAATGAATATGCATAACTCAAAATACAAATATTGAGATTCGAATTGGTGGCGTCTATGTAACCTCATGTTTACAAGCAGGACACCTTCGGTGAACTGCATTCTTTCACTAACCCTTGCCTTCTACCTAAACACGAAAAATTTAGCTATGCAACGCACAACCACTACAGTTTACAAGCCACAGTGTCTACCTGCACCACCTATACAGTGCAACTCTTCAATCGCTATAAACCAACACATTCTTAAACAAAGTGCAGTATGCTGCGAGCAAAGAAATAAGAAAAGAATCTCTAAATAGAAAGAATGAAGGAGGAAGATGAAAGCTTACATCATAAAACTCGTCGAGAGAGACCCTCCCACCGCCGCCCTTATCATGAAAAAGAATTGTGTTGTCGGCGATTTGTTCCAATTGTATCCTTTAAAATATGCCTGAAATTAACTACTTTTACGATAATATCCTGAAAACGAAAGATTACGGTAAATTACAGTGATCAGAATTCCTCGGCTACTCAATAACATTAAGAAACAGTCAATGAAATAAAATGGGACAAGTATCGAGCAAGTCACACATCGAGATATCAGCAGCTACTGTCAACATTCATTCAACATTACATCGTTCCCTGATAACAACTATGCGATGCTTGCATTTCCGAAACAATCACTTCAAGCACTTTTCAAAATTTTCTAATCTTACAGAAATTCAAAGGAAGAAAATTAGTAGTCTCTAGTAATCAAAAAAAAACGAAACTACTGATCTCAGATAGCTTAGAATAAAGTAAGCGGAACTTGAAGATAATCTACGCCAAATATGACAAAAAGAAGTACACAACCTAGGAGAGTTCCGTTTGGTATAAAACCATCACGACGTTTATGGGGTAGCTGAGGAACAAAAACTGAATGAAATTCGTCAAATTTTTATCTGCTCTCATTTCCTTCTGTACGTATCAACACTAATTCAATGAGCAGGATTCAAACGAATATTGAAAGCTGTGTTCGATCTCACTTTAAATTAGATAGTACTTCTAATGAAGAAAAATCCTCTCAGCCATGTAATAACTAATAAATAAACTGAATAGCTCTTCTTTCATAAACTCCCCCAAGGCTTCTCTGCATCCAACACAAATGACCATCATCAATGTTCTTCTAATGTGAAGTCAAATATCTAACGCCTTACTATGCTTTCTCTCCATTAAAAAAATCCATACCTGAGTCAGAAACGTCGAATCCAAGCGCTGTGCAATAGACCCAGAAATCCAGAAATGGATTTCTGAGTTTCAGCGGTGGCGAGTTTACTGTGCCCATCCTGCGTAATAAGGCTTGGGTATTAGAACACCCAAGTTGCCTGCTCCAGTTGACACCTAAAAAATACTTGTGCAACTTTGTGCATAAAAATAACCCTCCCCCGCTTCGCCGGAACGATTCCTGTTGTAGAGCAGCAGAAATTGCGGAACCTCTTTCGTAATGATCAAGAGCTTCCAAATGTTTTTCTGGAAACCTTGGAGATACGAGCAGTAAATCTTGTTAGTGCACACACACGATGGCTTTTAAATACTGAGCAAATTTAAAACAGATATAAGACAAGCAGCCATCAAAAACACTGGCAAATACGGGCAAGTCACACAAAAAGAGGCGTAAAGATCAAAAAACAGGAGAAAATGCTAATATTCTATGCGAAGATGACGCACCTTAATAACAGCTTCGGTGATACGTTGACTAGTCGTTTTTCCTTCAAGACCAAGCTGTACGAATAACCCACGAGCGATAAAGAAGCGTCGTTTTCTCTTCTCCATCCTGTATACTTCCAGCCATCCGTGCCAGTGTCGTATCCACAGCAAAAGATACGTAACTATAAAGTATTACACCAAATTATCACTGCGAAACGCAAGAAAGAAAAATGAGATGAATTATCAATTAAAAGTGAACACTGAAAGAGGAACAGACCACATCGGAAAGAAATGAATCCCTGCAAAGCAACCTTGCATCATACGTCAAATATCTGGACAGTACCCTGAAGATATCCTCATCAGGAAGTTAACGAAGAACACAAGATGCCAGACGCCAAAACTATCAAAACACGTCATGACACAAAAACATAAGTAAGAAAGCCATACAGCGAAATTCGCTATAAGCCTATGTTCGGGTGCATCAACTTTTCGCTACAGGTGGTATCAGTTGAAGTGGGAAAGATAAAAACTTACGCAAATCGATGTTCACCACCATTTGAAGTGTCCGCGGAATAGGCACGACTGCTCGATTCGACAGTAATCTCCCTAAAATGTAAACAAATAGGTTTGTAGATATCAAGCTAAATTTGCAACGCTGTATGAAATACTCAATAATTTAAACGTGTCACATATGCATATCATATTATCAACTAACTTCATGCCATCAAGAGAAAAAATCACTGAAATACTGCCACCTCACATAAATGCTAGCAAAAAACACATTTAAAAGGGTCGATCGCATTATGTCCGCGCTATCTACGGTATTTCAAAACTAAGAAAGACTCAAGCACAGCTTCATGTTATAAGTCTCACGAATGTCTTCATAGCTAAGTTACTGATCGATTTCAAAATCAATTAAATAAGCAAACGAATCCACAACAGCCGTTTCAAACTAACAAATTCACTCTGACCTCAGGATTGCTAGGCATCACTCTCTCCCTCTTCCCCAAGCGATGGGACAATTCAGGGACGAGGAGAGGGGTAGGCGCCAGGAACACAATTTGGGAAGCAGGCCAATTCATTCACGCATATACGACACATCTGGACTCAAACACTTGGCCGTATCTGTAAATGGACAGAAATGTTTTAAAAAGCAATCATAGCTTAGGGAGGAGAAACCGTATTAAGTAAAACCAGCCTAAGAATCCTACCAAGGGCTTCTTGTTCCCTCATATGTATACCAATATTTTCAAAAAGTCTGCTGAAAATCTACACTAAAAGTCTAAGTACTTAAGTGGGGCTCCGCTACACAGGGAACGCAACATCTTTGCTACCACATCCTTCACAGCAAAGTGCAAAAACTGAGCGACATCAAACTCCCTAAACTTCAGAGTTACACCACCGACCCGCTCAGCACAAAATCTCCGCCTCAACGCATCGCACTTCAACACGAATAACACTGAGCACTGCTGCGAAAGGCAGTGCTTATATATGCGCGCCCACCGCCATTTTGGCGCCAACATAAAGTTCTACATCATAGTCAAGCTCACAGTAATATACGGTGCGATCGCTTTCAAGCGGGTAAGCGTTCGCGGTCACCCAAGCATGGCCGTTCCATTCGATCTAACGCTTTACTTTAGCATCAATAAAAACGAAACAACAGAACAATAAGAAAACAATTTTTATAGGTGATAAAAGCAAACATTCTCAACCATGATTTGAACCAATGTTACTGCGAAAATATCGAACAAAGCATTAGACGAGTGGCTACGTTCAAAAACTGTTGCAATCCGTAAAACAGTTCTACCCCGGCTAAGGAGCAATTCCTAGAACGTTCCAAATCATTGACTACTGGTTGGAACAACCAACCAAACCCAATGTCAAACCAATCAAAGCCTCCTCGGGCCAATCAGGACGGAAACACCCCCATCCTCTCTAAACAAACCCTTTCTCATATAATTTTTGGGAAATGACCTTTCTTCTCCAAAAATCTCGGAAGTTTATGGGAAATTTTATTCTAAGTGATGAGGTGCATTTATGTGCACACAGCATCACATTTAAATACTGTGATATAAACATGCTTCATCGGTGCTAAAAACAGTCGAAGAAGTAAGCTCAACACGAAATACGATGAACCCATCTGCTCTGCGTCGTTCCCCATTTTTTGCTTTGTACATCTTCTCCGACTTTGATGCATTCGTCTCAGCACAGATAGACGAAAGGCTATTCCCTTTCAAAATATTCAGCAAAACGTTGTCCCCTCATCCCCCACCCCTTCCACTTCAATTTCGCACGAAAGCGCAAGTCTGTTCACCGAGCGCCGTGTAATTTTCCTATTCCCGAAGACACAGGTAACAGCATCACATACAACTTTCTATTAATTTAGCACCGAGCAAAAACCGGTCGATCACAAACGGTAAAACCTTATAGTATGAGAGCAGTTCGAGATTTAGTAAAGCACTCGTCCAAAGCTTAGCAGCTCTACTTTCCAAAAAACATCCTTCATCTAAATTAATGAAGAAAACTAAACAAATAAAATTCAAAAACAAACTATCGCCTTAAATAATATTCAAGCAAAAATTGACACATCGAAGAAAAACAGAGAACGTGCAGACCAGAAAAAAATCCTCAATGCATTCAAAGTACCAGCACCTCGAAGTACCACTGGCTCGACTTCAACACTTTCGAAGCCGGCCCACGCCTTACGAAGCAAGTGCGCATCTTCTCGCATCTGCGTCCCCAATTCGAAAGATACCGTAATGCAATTTTCTTTGCAAGACCAAAGTTTAAAGTAATACAGCACATCCGACGCAATTCAGCACTGAAACTGGGAGAAGCGCCCCCCCCCCCCCCTCCTCCCCCATCCCTAAGCTCCTAAGCTTTAATAGCGAAAAAAAGATGCAAGATATGAGAAGAGGAGAGACAAGTTACCATAAAGAAATAATAGATGGAAAAAAATGCAGATAAGCAGATACAGACTTTCTGCCAACTCTATTCAATAAAATAAAAACGTAAGCAGCAAAGGAAACACATAATCAATAACAACATCATTTAGTAAATTGATCAGTGCTCACATATGAATGGGGGAAGAGAACGCAACAACTAAGATAAACAATGAATCCGAGATCGCCTCAATGAGCGTACACCATCAATATCGAGACCTCTAACTGAAGTGACCTATTCATCATTTGTTTCAACAATAAACATCGACTCTAATTTTCAAAGAGGAACCAGTCTCGTTTTAAATTTTAAGAGCTTGCCAGATAAGATTTTCCCTCTCCTCCCCCTGCCCTAACCAATTTGCTTCCCTCTATCCTAATCAACATGTTTCATTCTATCCTAACCAACTTGCTTCTCCCTGTCCTACCCAATTTGCTTCCCTCTATCCTAACCAATTTGCTTCTCCCTATCCTACCCAATTTGCTTAACCCCATTCTAACCAATTTGCTTCCCCTATCCTAACGAATTTGCTCCTCCCTATCCTAACCACTTTGCTTCTCCCTATTCTAACCAACTTGGTAGCCCCTATCCTAACCAGTTTGCTTCTACCTACCCTAACCAATTTGCTTAACCCTATCCTAACCAATTTGCTTCCCTCTAGCCTAACCATTTTGCTTCCCACTATGCTAACCAATCTGCTTCCCCCTATCCTAACGAATTTGCTTCTCTCTATCGTAACCAATTTGCTTAACCCCGTCCTGACCAACTTGCTTAACCCCATCCTAACCAGTTTCCTTTCACCTATCGTAACCAATTTGCTTAACCCGATCCCAACCAATTTGCCTTCCCCTATCCTAACCAACTTGCTTCTCCCTATCCTAACCAATTTGCTCCTCCCTATCCCAACCAATTTGCTTCCCTATCCTAACTAATTTGCTCCTCCCTATCCTAACAAACTTTCTTCCCCCTATCCTAACCAGTTTGCTTCTCCCTACCCTAATCAATTTGCTTCTCTATCCTGACCAACTTGCTAGCCCCTATGCTAACCAACTTGCTTAACCTCATCCTAACCAATTTGCTCCCCTCTATCCTAACGAATTTGCTTCTTCCTATCCTAACCAATTTGCTCCTCCCTATCCTAACAAACTTTCTTTCCCTTATCCTAACCAGTTTGCTTCTCCCTACCCTAATCAATTTGGTTCCCTTATCCTAACCAATTCGCTTCAACCTATCCTAACCAATCTGCTTCCCCCTATCCTAACCAATTTGCTAGCCCCTATCCCAACCAATTTGCTCAACCCCATCCTAACCAATTTGCTTCCCCCCATCCTAACGAATTTGCTTCTCCTTATCCTAACCAATTTGCTTCAAAGGCTGCTGACCACAAAAAATTGATTACATTGTTGTTGATATTCGAAGCGAAAAACACCATTATAAAATTGATTAATAGTTTAAATTGATTTAATCGACTATTCTCAGGTAGCGTAAGGTGAACAATTATATGCAAATTTAATGCCGTATGAAAGTTTCAGGTTCATGCTGAGATTGCTAGTGGATCTAATGATATTTAAAGTCTGAACTCTGAAATCACATTCCATCATGTCACGATTACACACACCGTTTGATTTACCTACTCGTCGACTGAGGCGTTTCCACTCCGTAATAAAGTAAGTGCATCCCTGCTGCTACACAACGCTTAGCTGTCTGCCAAAGTCTGCCGATATTCTGAAGCAGACGCACGAAGGCACCAACAATAAACTGGGATCACTGCTTGGCGCCTGTCGTAAGATGAGACACAAATGAAGTCCGCTAATTAAGTTAGTCAGCTCCGACGGAGGCTGTTTGACTTTTTTGCTCCAAACCAGCCCCGTACTTCACATAATAAACTGAGAAAAACCTGGATCACACCTGCATGTCTTGATGCCGTACGCTTACGACTGGCGTCTCGTATATAATTGCAAGCCTCGCTCGTACTTCTCCATTTTCTTCCTCAAATCACATAAAATATACTGGTGGCATCGACGTTGCGCTTAGTTCCGATGAAAATAAAGTTTTCTGCTCTATTGCCACCTTCATAGTATAAAGTCTATACTGGCAACACAGCATTCAAATATTGCAACAAGAAAGATGTTTACCAAAATTTGGTCCGCACACGCAAAAGGGAACGCCACTTTGAAGAGTACAATAAATTACAGGATGCCAGTGAAACATTCGACTTTTGGGATTTCTACATAGAGAAACTGATTCGTTAAAGAGGGTTTTTTTGTGTGCATTCAAAGGAAGCAACAAAGCAGTGTGTGGAAATTGCAAATGCTTTCAATAATGCAATCAATGACGTCATAATTCCCACATGGTTTAAAGCAATCAAGAAAAACAACAACGAAAAGAACATTCGACACTGACATTCATCTAAATCGTTAGCACTTAGAGCAACTGAAATTGATATAAATATTTATGACTCGATTTAATAAGTTTTATCATCATAGCGATCAAGACTGCAGAGACTACTTCGTCTTTACTCTTAGTAATTGAGCCTCTAGAATTAATGAACTCCAGATATTGAGGCAACGAATTATTTGTATTCTTCTATGGAACTACAGAGTAGCCTCCGTTAAATAAAAGTATTTGTGGCAGTACTAAATATCTTTCCTCACATAAAAGTACTTGTGGTACTACCGAATACCTTTCGTTAGATAAAGGAACCTATGATACTATAAAACAGCCCTCCTCTCGCCAATCCCTGTTCCTTTCGTCTCATAGACCACCCTACGCGCACCAATATTATTAAAAAGATCTGATAGGGAGCTAAAGTTCAGCTTCGAAGAGAAAACGATGTGCCGAACTGCCGCACTCCAACCTAGACGACGAGGAGTATTGCGCAGGGTGAAATATTATTCCCACCGACTCTTTTCTTAACCTCAACGAACAGTTTCACACAACATGCATAGCAATATTGAAATCATTTGCTCAATTCCCTTTCTATTTTGTAATTTTTTATGCACTAATCTCAGAGTACCAATATTTGAGAGTTTGAGAGTACCACAAAAAATACTGAAATATCCACAAAAAACACTGAAATATATCTTATGGCGTTTCAACGATAAAACATTTCATCATATCAACACGAAGAAATTATAGAAATTGATTTATTCGCACAACATTCAAAATTAAAATCAAACACGTTATATACAGCGCAAAATTATTGACAAGGCAAACGCCACGGGAACCACTTCAGTGAAAAACACTGAAAATAAATCGACTTTTGAATTTCTCCCATCAAAAATCTTATAGCTGCAAATTTCGCTATTGAAAAGAAAAAATTTCTTGAAGCGATAGCGTCTCTAATTTGAAATGAATTACGATGGAGAGGAAGCATGATTGAAAATAAAGCAAAACAAAGAAGCGCAAAAAAAAAGAACTGCAGTTGGTCAATGAATTTACGGCGATGAATTCACTGAAAAACACTCAGTTCATTTATAACCGGGAATTCAAATTTATGCAAAATTGATGTGTCCACGATGAAAAATGAACTTGAGCTCGAACTCTAGACCATCTAGTACACGTACACATTCGATTATCCGAGAAATTCAAACTTGCCCAAAATTAATGCGTCCACAATGAAGCATGAACTTGAGCTCGAACTCTGGATTATCTACTTCGATCACCGATTGCGAATCCCCCAAATAAGTACGATTAGAAATGGCATTCCACTTGTCCGTTTGGACAAAACTCATCAACAGCGATGATGTTTAGCTCGTCAAATCAATGACACATTTTACGCCGAACGACCAAATGCTCGTTTTTTTTGTAACAATATGTTACTAGAATACACTTTTTCATTTTCCGTCACCGTCACGCGTCGCGCGTCGCGCGACTTGATGGGGGAAGGGGGGGGAATTCCAAAGTTGGTCTTTGATGCAAGCAAATCAGGCAAGCATCGGCCAGCCCACAAAAGAAATCGGTGAAAATATCAACGTGAGGATAACACATCAATTGAAATGCTAAATAAAAATCGACACATTTATAATCACAAGAACATCAAATGAACGTACCGCACAGATTGCAATACTTTTTCAGGGATTGGAGCACTCCTTATGAAAAAGGAAGAAATTTCCGGATTTCCGGAAATTAGCGCTTAGTAGATTACCGGTAGCTGTTTTTATTCTTTTTTCTGAATTTGAAATCAAGAAAAATAGAAAAAGCAAGCTGTTGTTTTTTCGAGACATTGATACAATTTTTCTATCACCGTTTGGCGCACTAAATATTTCGCCTTACGGATCATATGAGTTCTTTATTCACCCCTCTTCCAGTTTGGAGCAAAATAGGAGTTTCATATAACTAGCAAAAAAGTTAAAAATTTGTATGTATCACAGCTGATAGAATGGGCGAGAATATAGGTATACCCGGGTGTTAGCATCGCTGTCAACAATGCAAACAACACAGAAAATAAGCGAGAACGATTCAGAGTTGTAGATCACAATCCTTCAGAAGCGAAAGAACGTAACTTCACGAGAAGGTCGACATACGTCTCGGCTTTTTTGACTCTCTTCTGCCTTGCGATAAGCCAAGCCATTTCATGAATCGATTTCCACTGCTACCCTCATCGTTTGCCTTTCCCAAATCGGTTGACGGTGATCGTTGTGGAAGTTGTAACTGAAAATTCAATCTTTTTCACTCTTTTTAACGCCATTTTCGATATATTACATGCAGATCGTCCTACGTGGAAGCCAATTAAAAGTACTTTGCGGTCGCCTAAGCCTTATATATATATATATATATATATATATATAAATATATATATATATATATATATATATATATACTCGAGAAGATTTCACAAGTATAAATGAGGAATTCGTAGAGAATCGAGAAAAACGAAAAAAAAAAGGTAAACCGTATCGGCGGAATTATGCGCTGTTCTTGCGCTCATCGAAGGCATATGTGAGTTCATCGCCGATACTGGATGCAAAGAATGATGGCGTGTTTGTCCTGGATGCTTCTTCTGCTCATTGGCCATCTCGATTAACGCTTGCGCATCCTCCCTTAAATATCACCGCGCATTAAAAAAAATTGCTACAATCCAGCTGGCTGGTCAGAAAAACATATACAAAGTGAGAAACACTTGAATCCATATAAGTTCTTCTATAGTTGATCAATCAATCCGAAAAGTTCATAAGTTGAAAAACGAAAAGCAGACAAATAGACAGACACATACATACACGCACAGACAACACCTCATTGCAAATGCAAATTTACAAAGCCTTTAGAAACACATTTGATTAAATCCTTCGAACGATTTCCCTGCCCCGTACAGCTAAATAATGACGACAAGAAAAAAGAAAAAATTTTTATGCTGTAAAAAATTTGCAAAAATATCCATGGATTTGAGGAAAAAAAAACGATTTTTAAGCATATAGGGATGAAGTGAAATTGCTATAATCTACTATCATTGCAACTATGATGTTCATTAAGTTGTTCAGGTAGAATCCATTTCTAAAAAATAGCTGAATAAAACTGCTTGCACAGTTATAGGCGATTTCCAATTTTCAAAGAAATGCACTACTTCCTGCAAAGGATTTTTTCAGTACTCTATTTTTTGTTTACAAAAGGTATCAGCTTATCCTTTTGAAACCACCCCTTCTACAGGGACAGATACGAGAAATGAAAGATTCAAACAATAGGTGGGCAGAAAACAATCGTAGAAAACTTTTTTTGGTGGCATTTTAATGGCATAGTATTTTTAGTGATACTAAAATAGAGTTTAAACTATATCTACAAAAATCTCACGTGTACTTATTTGAGTCCTCTAAAGGTTCGCTTATTGCCAGTGCCTGATATATAATAGCAGTTCTCATGAAAATTCCCCGTATATTTTCACTAATTTTTCCGATTATCCCTTTCTTACCTTCGATATCTTTTTCGATTATAGAGATAAAGTTAAAAAAATAAAATGACTTAATATTTTTAGTTAACATACCGTTTTAAAATCAACAAACTAGAGAGGTTAAGAAGTCAAAGAAACAAATTCGAAGATGCGAAAAAAAATCAAACGCAACATAAATTAGAGGTGAATTAGAAAGTGTTTCATGCAAAAACAGCATGCGATGAGATGGAACACAACGAGATTAGAAAGACATCGAGTAAAAATCAACAAGGAAAAAAATTACCAAGCAAAAATTTAATCAACTGTGTGTAGTTGATTGTTTATCGAACGAAAACACTTCTATAAAAGATGATCACATAAGACCTGTTTAATTAGAAAAAAATACTACGGGCATAAAACGAGTATAACTGTTTCAGGTTATCATGAAAACATCTTCCGGAATGGCAACTACTTCCGGAAGAGTTAATTCAAATTCTCCGGAAAGCACCGTGCCATTTTCAGTATAGCAATTTTAGTATTATTCCCGAGGTCCTTTCCCTTTCCCCCTTTCAGTTCCCATTTCAGTGATGTTACCCAATTTCTTGCCCAATCTTTCGCTACAATAAAAAACATCAGCACCTATTTTTAAGAAATCTAATTGAAAATTTCAAAAAACTTTTTTAAAAAAACAACCTCGAGATGCGTTGCATTTTAAACGTTCTCACCTAAAACTATCCGATGAGATGATCCCTTCGGATGAGAAACGAAAATATAAATATATGAAGCGTTATAGACATATCTAAGGGAATATTCGTTGTGCTTTCGCATTCGTATTCACAACTACTAATCTCAAAGACAGCAGCTGACTAGCCTCAGATACGTCTTTCTCAGCTGACTAGCCATTTCGTCCTTGATCTTTCACTCGTTTTTTGATGCACATACATTGTGAAATAAACGGCGAGCACTCATCGGTTGCTTGCCTATATAACAAAACATGACAAACGTAACTCAATGCACTCAAAACAATTGCACTCATTCCATCTTCAAATGATTGATATGCATTAAACAAAAGATGAAAAACTACTCTATCGTTTTTCCATTTTTATGAAAAATAGAAAAATTTTTTCCATAAAAATGAAATAAATATAAATGGAAGCATTTTTTCCATAGAAAATTTTTAGCCTAACGGTATATTAATGTGAATTCATAAAACTGCCAATAAAAAGCATTTTAAAGACTTGAAACTGAAGTTCGCCTTGATTAGATCCCATAAGATTTATTTTCCACAAATATAAGCTTCATCCCTCTTTTTTTTCCATGAAAATGTATATATTCGCTTTGGAAGTTTTGAATAATTAGAGACCCCTCTCACATCGTCTTCTAATACATATCCCCTCCGCAAAAAATGCGAGCGTTTTAAGCTCCGGAGCTTGGAAAAAAGGAGAACATAACATATGATCAACTTAAAGGAAGCACATTATTCTTAAAGTAACAATAATTCGATTAATATAGAAAATATAAGTTTAACAAATAAAAGATCAATATTTTTTGTAATGCTAAATAGCACCGTATTTAATAGTTTTCCTAGCGGAATTTATAATGCAAAGATTATCTAAGAAACGAAAGCATCGTCAGATATTATAGGAGTGGAATTAACCCTCTCTCGTTGCCTACTTGACGATTCATACAAACAAATATCGAAAAATCCAAAAAAAGGACGGAGTGCTGAAAAAAAAAACAGTTGCAAAAAAGTCAAGTGTGCAAGTATTTCTAGAATGTGAACGCCCTAAA
Organism: Baylisascaris schroederi; assembly: GCA_006503575.1. Lineage (NCBI taxonomy): Eukaryota > Metazoa > Nematoda > Chromadorea > Rhabditida > Ascarididae > Baylisascaris > Baylisascaris schroederi. Next base: position 199,646 of record QEWY01003119.1, read on the forward strand.
AAGCACATATCCTGCCACTCCATCAAGTTTGCCTTTATCGATGAATACGCCAAAGAGGAGAGAGAAAATGTATATAATGAATGTTCTCTTACTAAGTAACGTTATACAGTTGAATAGTTGTGTTAACTTTTGATTATGAACACTCGATTATGTTTCTTTTCCTATCGAATTTCGTTCGAAGAATTTTTATGAGAATCAAATTTTTTAGCTACTTCTAGTTCATTGAAATTCACCTTTCTCTTTCCACTATTTACCTTCAATACGATCATAATGAAAACTTATATAAAAAGTATTTTCCAAATATTCATATCATCCATTTTCATAATCCCCCCTTATGAAAATATATCAAAAAGAGCACATTTGCGGTGTATTCCCTTTGTCATCCCCATCGCATAAAGGCAAGGCCTCTTACTTGCATGCTAATCTTTAATTATTTCATAGCAACAAATAATACATCTTCTAATGAATTCCATATTGACCAAATGAGACTAATTTTTATATCGATTAGATTTATAGACAATAAATGCAGAGGAATTTCTTTTTTTGATTTAGTTTTCTTGATTAGCTTCAACAGTCAGTGAAGTACCCTCAAATAAAATTACCGATTGGAGGCGAAAACATCATTGGAGCGCTGAATTTACACATGCATACATCATTTCCGAAAGTGTTTTTACTTAAAATACGAGACGGCTAAGAAATCAAAAAACATTCTCGAAAATTCTCATCTATTTCTATTCCTGTCCTGCCTCCCTTTTCGTTCACGGATTTTTTTAGTTGATTTCTGGAAGACGATTCAACGATATACCCAAATCCTANCCCCTCCCCACCTCGTTCACCGCCCTACTCGAACGTACATCACACCTATGATGGGACAATTCGAACTTAGTAATAGTTAGAAAGACAGAAAGAATTTCTATCATCTACGATAGTGTTTGCAGACATACCAAATGGAGCATAAAACATTCACAATCCAATTACAATCATATACGAAATGACCATCAAAAATAATAGCGCTTTCGTTCGTCGAATATGTTGGTAGAGTGCAATTCACGTATTCGTGCACACAACATACACATATATGTTCCATAGTTAATCAGTTTTCAACGAATAAAATTGCTATAATTGCTATAAAACATATCACACCTGCCTTAGTTCCTCAAAGAAAAGCGCTATAGTGCAAGTGAAGTGATAGAATTAGCACTGTTTATGGACAGGTGAGGATATATATATCTATTAAAGTTTAGATTAATTAGCACTGAGATGGTTGCAAGAATGAAGCACTTACAGGCGCAAGTCGGCCATCTTCTGCAGGAATTTCGCCTCATCCTCTCTGTAAAACGAGCTGAACGTGAGAGTGAGTTGCTGCCCTATTCAAATTTTCCTCACCACTCAATCGTTCTTTCAACAATTATTGCTAACACCCTTACATCACTAATTTATAATCCTACTAATAAAAACATTCCCCATAGTAAAATTAATGGAATATCGGCAATATTTTTGTGCATTTTAACATGACGATAAGCATATTTAGCAATTCTATAGTGCAAAAATTTGCATCAAATTAAAAAAAAAGCACATAGGAAGAACTTACTAGCTATATTTTAGCAACCAATTATTTAAAAAAAGAAGCAATTTAGCAAAAATTGCTTTCTAAGATAAAAAAGCTTAACCCAGATTCTTACTTGGAATACCGGTGCAGATGATTCACAAGATGCGTATTATTTTAGCTCAATTCGCGCATTTATTATGAAAGCTGCTATAGTTAAGTTGGTTTTGAAAAAGAAAAGATCTACATTAAATACTACGTTTTACCATTTGACTTTATTACTCTATAATTTGGGTGTCAAAAATTTTGCATATCAAATAGATGCATGTTTATTTGCATTCATACAGACTTCATAAAACTCTCAAAAAAATCATAGATAGAAAGATATGCTAGAAAGTAGTAATAAGGCATAAGAAAGACTAATGAAAAATAAGAGAAGAAAGAGAGAAAAGAACTTTTTAATATGGAATAACAATGACTTGAAAGACGATGAATAACCCTATGAAGTAGGTGCACTGAGTGGTATTATACAATTTGAGAACGGCAAAAAAAAAACCCTCAGCAAACGATGATGAATCTGCGATCTGTCGGCAGATAAGGTTTTCTGACCAATGAGGGTTTTGAATAAAGTCTTTTCAGTTTGTTTTTAATGACCAATGAAGCATTGGTCACAAGCAATGACCACTGGTCAGGAAACAATGACCATTGGACAATTGAAAAAATATAAAACTATCGCAGTCTAAGCAAAACTATGCTTCGTTTCAACACAAATATGTTATCAATTCAAACATAACGACTGAACTGTTAAAATATTTTCAACCTAAGTGATTCAAATATTCCAAAAAAGTTTATACGATGGAATATTATCAACGATGCGGCTCATTGCACTCTTTCATAAATCACATTTGATTAGCTTCCATTTAAACCTATAGAAATAGTATAACGGCTAAATTCTGTGCCTTATTATCTCATCTCAGCCCCGTTTCCCACCTCTACCCACCCACCCCCTTGTGGGAGGAATTACAAAGCAATTAAGAAGCATGCTGCCCTTTACTCTATAAATCTTATCACTCGGTTTTATCCAGCTTATTACAAACAATAGCACTTCGAGTCAAGAGTAGGCAACGATATCTTCGGCTGCTTGTTTTTATCTACGGATTCCCCATGTAGAAGTAACCTTAAAAGGTTGCTATATTTTAATGAGGAAACATTCAATCTGATAGATGGGCAACTTATCATATAGCTATAGAAAATCAGCTGAACTAATAAAAAATAATTTAGAAAATATTTGAAAGCGAATTTTTGATTCGTCTTTAGATATTCGGATGGAAAAATATGCACGATTAATTTTTTAGTCAAAAAATTGGCTGAATTCGACTAAAAGAAAGTTCATTAATTGCGATGAATTAAAACAATATTGATTGCCGAAATAAGTGAAAATGAAGAGCGAAATAAAGAATATTCATATCATCGGCTAAATTTACAGTATTTCTTCTGAAAGGAAAAAGAGGAAAATATGAAAGAAGGAAAGGAAAAAAAGATGATGAAAATATATTAAAAAACGAGCAAACTCAAAACATTTCACCTGGCCACTTTTTGAATCCTTTCACGTTGCAGCTCTAAATTTTTTTGCCGTTCTCGTTGACGCTTCTCTTTCTCCTTTTGTTCAACCTTCTGAAAAAAATAACCTTCATAAAAAAACCTCAACTTCACAAATGCATTATTCACAGATTCATCCACTTCATCAAATTAGGAAAGCGCATTAGGTAACAAAGCATATTTTGAGTAGCATGCCCATAGCAACTATATGACTAATAACCCTGATGGATGAAATGTCCATCGGATTGCAGCTACCGATTACCAACCGTTTGTTCGCTCATATCTCAACAATATTTTTTGAATGCTAATTTTTTTCTACTTAGAATTAGTGTGTCCTACTATAGAACAAGAGATATCGTTAAACACACTAACGACAGCCGACCTCATAGCGCTCGTAATTTGGAAGGATTTAATGGCTGTGTGATAATCGCCAGATGATAATCAAATTACTACTGAAATTATGAGTACAAATTTTCAGAATTGTTCTTTTTCCAAGTTGAAAGTTTTGGGAAAAAGTTGCATTCCAAAGAAAAGCATTGCTTTTTATATGTCAAAAAATTTTCCACATTTTACCCACTTTCCACATTTTTTCATCTGCACGGGCTATGTTATCGTTCTTCATCCTCTCCCCTCTCCTATCGTTACCGTTCTTCGCAAGAAGCCGATTACGACTGCGAATTTTTTCTATTGATTCAAGTAGACCGCAAAAGAAAAAAAAAGAAAGAAACACATTATGGCTTTTTCTTTTCCTCTGCTTTATGATCCTCTTCGTATGAATTATTGTGATGGGAACTAAGCTGTCACCACCACTTTACTTTCTTATCATTAATTACGAATCATGTTGAATAGTTAAATTGAGGTTGAAAATGTCAAACATAATTACTGCAGCACTCAATATTTTTTAAAGTTTTTACTCAATTCGATTTTATTTCAATGTTTCAACTTGGGAAAATCTACAATAAACAATTTATATGCAGTATTTCAGTTCTATTTCTACCTACTCAACCCACTATAATCATAGATTATCCATTCTATTTTATCACTAATGACAAGGTAGTGATATAAGACAATCGATAATCTATAGAATTTCTTTTTTATATCACAATTCCCTACAAGGGTAGGATAGTGGATGCGAGTCACCGAATGTGATATTTTTGGGCATTGTTAATCATTTACATACTTATAGATATGGATATAGAATCAAGTTGGAGGTAGGCAATATTGCAGAGAATGCAGTATCTAGGCGGCGCAAATTGTGCTTTACAACGATGAACGAATAGCACTTAGACGGTGGTTACGTCGTGAGGGTGTTACTTAGCGTATGCTGCCCATAGTGATGTACTTTCTATTGCAAGCAATGCTGCTAGAAATTCGAATCCGCACAAGCAACTGTCCATCTTCTATCACTAACTTCCGGTGGCTTTCGATTATTGAGTTCATTTGTGTCCGAACAGCTATCGCCAAAAAGCATCTTGATGTAAGACGTAGAAATGCCTTAACTTATGCGCATCACCTTCTATCGTTACAAACAAATATTTCGCAACCGAAGTTTCAGAGGCGAGAATCGAAAGCTACAAATTGCAATCGTTCAGTGATAAACATTACCGAATATAGGACGCATTTTAGCAATTCTGATAACGCTCAACGAGAAACATAGATAGGGAAGATTACAGAAATTTTCGGAATATCTTCCTCCCCTCCCCGATCCCCTTCACAGACTCGTTAGACCTGAAAAGAGAGAGGGGAACGTCGAACTCGTCTATATCCTTACAAAGTATGTAATAATTTTTGGGACTGAACGGTAACCTCACTGACTTTATTGTACTTTGGATGAGCGAAAGGTTAGCGGATTTTCAACGGCATTAATAAAGATATCTAATCAATAGGACGCTTAAAACAGTCGAAATTATTGAAGCAAAGATCAGAAAGGATAATAATAAGAAAAATGCATAAATCAGAAAGCGAGAGAAAGAATAATATTAGAAGACATTTGAGAAAAAAACAAAGCAAATGCACAAATGCAGAAAAATAATGAAAAAAAGTCAAAATAAGTAGTCAAGTATGAAAAGAGATTGGAAAATCTCATTGTTGGAGTGAAAATAATTGGAAAATATATAATACAGTTGGAAAACGTTTTGAGAAAAGTATAAAAGGCTGGGATATGTGGGAATAAAAACGTGGGATATTGGAATAAAGACAGAAAAACTCGATAAAATTGAAAAAAAAATTTCATAGAAAAAGTGCAGAAGGCAAGAAAACGAAATAAAAGGTTGTTTCTCTTTATCGTCAAAGCATTGGTTTTCTAACAATGCTACTAGTTTTCTTCTCCGAGAGGATTTGATGCCCCTTTTCCTCTTCCTGATTACTGTTTGAAAATCGTCCAGTTTTTACTAATGCCGGGGTAGGGAGGGGGTGGGAGGAGAGGGGCAGGGAATCCAGTCTAGTCGCTCAACCCTTAATAATATCTGGGGAAGCCGATTAAGTCCTCCAAAATCTACTAATAATCGAGAAAATACGCTTCGGGTTTGGCTGAAAATTTATTAGACACCATTAAAAGGGGCCTCTATTATTGCTTCGATATGTCTTATTCACAGCTTTTCTTCAAAAAACTTTTACTTTCTCATTGCTATGATGACGTTAATAAAAATTGGTGTTATCACTCGATTATATCTCAAATAACTGAAAAAAATATATATTTTTTGTGTTGAAAACTATTGTTAGAATTTTAATTCCACTCTCGCGTTAAGGAGTAACTAATAAACCAAAAATACCACGTTCGAAAAGAGACCCATTGTCTGAAATTCAGTTGGGAAAATCGAATTGAAATTCGCAACGAGAAAAACTTTAGACTTATGAAATATCATCATACAATGAAAATAAATACACTTTTACATGTAACTTCTTTTTTCTTATTAAATCTTTAGAAAATGGCAAAAAAAAAACCTCTTTTACTCAATATGAAAGTATTCTTCGTTCGCTATGCGTAAAAAGAGAATGGAATTGCAAATCTGCATATTAATATACCTATTTATTACACATTATTATTATTATCAACACACAAATTGAATTAATTATAATGGGTATTAATTAAATTGGATCTAATCTAATTGTATAATAGCACGGCGCATTTACTCGTGGGATAAGAGGGTCTTTCCCACTCGCTAAAAGGGTAAAAATGTTGTTTGTGATGTTCAATTAGTAGATTCGGACTTTATCCCACTCAAATGCAACTTGTTTATTCCTCGTTAAGAGATAAGCAATTGCTTGCTATTTCAGAAAGTACTGAGGGTGGTTATTGATACAATTTTACCAGCGTAACATATTCGTCAATTTAAAAGTTATCACTAATGTTTCCACTTTTTTCTTCGATGAAACAGCACTAAGAAAGCAAAGCAAAAAAAAAAAAATTAATTAAATAATAAATGGGTTGCTTCAAGAAGTGAAAATTTCGAAAAAAATTAAGAAAAATCAACAAAACATTCCCATCTCAGGAATTTAGAAAAATTTCAGTGACGAGAAAATTTTAGTGGAAATTTAGGGAAATTCGGGAAAAATTCCACTAATTCGAGCGAAAATTACCGCGAATTTTATGAGTGAATGTTTCATCGCAGAAATGAAACAACGACACAATAATTTGAAAGAGGAAAAATGAAATAAAAAAAGCAATTTTTAAGCGAAAAAATACGAAATAAACCTTACAAATGTGAATTTTCATCTGGCTAATTTGAATTTACAAAAAAAAAAAATGAAACGATTTCAAATGTTTGAAAAAATTTTGGAAAAGTTGTAATAATCCGGCAATTCAATCAACTGAGTAACTTCGAACAATACGTTGAATTTAGAGAATTTTTAAAACCGGGCTCAGTTTTTTTCTAATTTTATTGGGCGAAAAATTCTATAAATTGCCATCTTTGGCTATCCATTTAGCCTGCATCAAATCGTCATTGTCTAAAATCTATGCTTAAATTTACATATTCAAAAATTTATCAAACGGCATTATATTTTATCAAAATTTTCGAATAATATAAGTGGGGATTATCGTACGAAAAATTATAATCGTATTGAGAAACAAAATAAAGAAATAGAGATTTATTTATTTCAAGGGAATTAAACTAAAATAAGAAAAGAGCTAATTTATCAAATCGCTAATCATACGAATACCCGAAATTGAATTTTGTAAATGCAAAAAAAACAATGAAAATTAATCAATGAAATCAATGAAAAATCAGTAAAATCAACGCAAAAAATCAAAAGTGATAACTTATATATCACTTACTTAAACAACGAAATCATGTACGAATATGTGAAACAAATTCAAAAATTTTTGGATTGTTAGTTTTGGCTCTTTTCTCGAACGATGAAATCGTCAGATTGTTAGATGGCGACAAATTTCTTGCTGAAATTTGCGATAAGTAGGTAAAAGATTTGTAACAATTAGCGGTAAATAGAACAACATTTGGCAGCTAAATCATCTAAAACGCCCGAGGCAATTTTGTCGAAAATGTAAATTTCTTCAGTTATTTCAAAAGCGAAAATGTAATTTAATGGCTTATCTGGAATCTAAACTTAGCAACTAATGAGAATAACCACCAATCTACATTACTGAAGAGCCGAGTGGCACAAAGTATTAGAAAAGTAGGCCTCTAACAGCTTAACGGGCTTATTTAGATGCTTAAGGAAAGAAGGCACATTCGTATTCAAAGCGGATTTCCCCAAAGAATATTATTGCAATAAGTGAGAAAGTATGAAACATTTCGCAGGCTTATGCATCGAATATAAAAACTGGTGCAAAAGTTTCTAAGGTAAATTTTGAAGTATTTAAATGAAAACGCGTTTCATTTTTTTCCTCCAAAAGTTTACTCTACTATCACACCATAGCAAAGTTTTAAAAACACACAGAAAACAAAAGGGATTCATGAATCGTAGGTTTATTCCCATTGAAGGAGTTCTTTCCTCTTATCATAAACTCAATACAATCCATTTACGCTTTATTTTATTTATTCACAGGATCTGACAATTGTTCAATCTCTCAAATCTAGTGTTGCTAAGTGGTTGGATGTGTTGTAGGCGATCTTTAGTAGTTTTAGTATAGCATAGTCCCTCGAGTATGTAGTGCTCATCCGTGATATTGCCTAAGAAGGAAAATTTTTTAAGAGGAAGTGTAAGACATAGATATGAATTTTAGATAGCCCTTAAGGACACCACTTAAATTAATTGAAAAAAGAGGGCGAGGAAAGCATTGCAAGAAAGGGGAAGGGGCGAGGAAAGCGTTGCAAGAAAGGGGAAGGGGCGAGGAAAGCGTTGCAAGAAGGGAGGGGGGAGAGGGGACGAGAAAATCGTTGCGAAAACGATAGGATCTTCGATGACTTCATCATTTCAACTGGAACGTCAGCTAAGTTAGCAGTAGATCATCATTCAATCATATGGATCAATAGCGATCAATGGCCTATCGTTTACAGATTTCGATATTAATGAACACATGAAGTCGCACACACTACGATTCAAGTGATACTGCAAGCTGATGTTGCAAGTCTGACTCCGATATCCGACTCCCACTTCGTTTGTGCTAACTTCTGCCACTCCACTCCCAACCAAAATAGATGAACGATGTGCTGAGGTGATCGATGTATCACCATTGTTGTGAAGACTAACTAAACCCATGAAACCGACTATATACATCCCATCTATATGTCAACAAAATAGCACATAAATCCCAATGGGAAACCATAAAACTTTGCTATGGTGTCATCGCTTTTCCCATAACCGTTTACTTCCCATGAGACTTTACCCACGATACACCCCCTCTCCCCTACTTCTCTGTTCATTTTCCCTCAAAACTAATCTATAAAGGGAAGACTCGGAAATATGTTTCGAAAGCGCAACAACTTTCCCAAAGGCTTTAAGTTGGGTAAATTTCTTCTTTTTTTGCACAAAGTGAAAAGGTGATTCAACCTTGTCAGCACTGATGAGAGGGATGAAACAGCGCAAAGCCTTGGTCAATATGTCCGCTTATTCTATTATTATTTAGGCTAGTTTCAAGCCAGACGCCTCCCATATACGTATCAGCCATAAAAAGCGTCTCATCGACGATCATTGCCAGATAAAGGCCATTGATATCCTATGAAGATATTTTTGCAATGAGCAAACAATTTTTACAATCAGAGCAGCTCAAAGCAAGCCTCAGATGTACTCAACCGGTTAATCCCTCAAATGCTGTTATTTCAAGCTTGAGGCAGATTTGCATCTTCCATAGCTTAAGTCATTTTATAATAAAATGAATTTAAAAGGAAAAGGAAGTACTTTTATCTAAGTTAGTTTTTAGATTAGCTTACAACAGATCATAAGTCAGCATCTCAAAAAAAGACAAACCTCACCACTATATCATAACTACCCTCCTCCAATAAGCGGTAAAATGGGCAACGTTAACAACATCAACTGGTGTATCCTTTTAATCGTCGTAATGCGTAACGAATGAACTAATAAAGCAGCCACAATAACACAGCACTTGTTTATCTACTACGCTATCACTGAAGTGATAATTAAATTAGACTTTATGCAAGGAATATATGCGCGATCAGTAGGTGGATTAAGTGTGCTTTTCTATCTTCCTTCTTCCTCCCTCCTCCATCCCCTCCCCTTCAAAGGTTTGATAACGGAGATGTCATTTCCAGTGACACCTGTAAAACTTCGCTTTAGCAATCATATTTTTTAGTAGTTTCTGTGCCACATTCTCATTTCAAAAAAAAGAAGCCTAAAATGAGAGGGAATTTCACCTCTAAAATTTCAAATGCTAAAAAAAGAAAAAATATTCCACCTAAATAATACCGTATACTAAATGAACGATTATCGTATCATAAAATAAACCTGTTTAGTTCGAAGAGCTTGTGCGCCGAGCATCGCTCGCCGATAAATTCCAAACTGTAGTTGGCGCTTCGATGTGATTCGAGAAATATTCCGTCGTTTAGTGTTCGCCCTATAAATATTATGACAGTGAATATGATTGACGTTTGACAATCGCCAAATACACTCAATCGAATATATATATATATATATATATATATATATATATATATATATATATATATATATTGCATAGGTTATTAAAAATAATACGACTAACATATAAAAATTTAGAATTTAGTAAATAGAACATTTCAATTATTTGAAAATAAAAAATTTGAATATAATTATTAGACAAACTATTCAATAATGAAATACCTATTTTATTATGAGATAAAATNGGAAATATTTTTATCCAAATAATCATTGATAAATCATTTTATTTATTATAAAAACTGACAAATATTTACTAAAAAATTTCCGATATTTTGCAAAAATAAAAAAAAAATGGAATAGTGTGAATAAAAATCGATCAACGATATTCTACACGAAACTGCTAACAATAAATTCTCGAAGGAACAATGAAATGGGATTATTCGAAGATCACTATGGGATAGACGAATTGCCGAAACGAAAATCGACGAGCTAAATCGACCTAAAATTAATTTTGGGAAGTTTTTTAGCAATAGCAAATTTCTTTTTTTTAAATATCAAAATTCGAAAAAAAAAGAACTAAAAACATGGAAGAAATAGAAAACTTATTTGAATGAATTAACGCAAAATTAAGAACTATAAACGAATACAGTCGATATTTGAATAAATTGAGAGTTAGGACACCGATTCAACGCGCCGTGGAAAATTTGCGCAAGACTTTTGCGCCCCTAAAACTTTCCTACTGATAGCTCACTATTGAAAGCAAATCTTATCAACAGCACATAAGCAGTTAAATGATGCACATTTTCTACGTGATTGTTATATACTCTACGTGACTGCGTTATATACTATATTCTCACAATGAATCGTGCTATACTTGTGTTATATATTGCTATATACAGTATGTAACACAACTGTGTTACATACGGCATAGTTCAAGAAACGAAAATGTCACTAAGAAAATCATAAGAGAAAACACATTTACAAATACTGTACGCTATTTAATAAGCAAACTTACTTCGTCTGACTACAAGAGAAATCGTTTGTGTTGCACTGTCTATATCAATACTACCTTGTCATGATATAACGCGCTGTAGGTGTAGATATGGTATATATATGGTACTGTAGATATGGTATAACACCGTACTGATGTCATATATGCTGGTCACATCAAATATTAAAAACGGAAAGAAGTCGTAAAAAAGGAATTCACTTTTATTTATAGGTATCAGGTGTGGATTGGCAAGGAAGAAGCGGCAGTATGACTGCTTTCTACTAGCCTATTGTAATCAATACGACTGCTTCATGGTAGCCAACCCCATAGATTAATTACTAAATGAATTGTTATAACTTTTTAGCATAAAATATTACAGTGGTGTTCATAATACAGTATTGAAAATATTATTTTATGACGAATATTCAAATAGACTTCATTCAATCATGACACACTCTATTTTTCTTTAGCATTTTTTTCACTTTTAATTCTTTAAAAATATTTTTCTAGGTTGGACGATTCGTTTATGAGTTTCTTCAAATTGCCACAACCGTTGAAAAAGATTTTCCAATATATATTCCAAAAAAAGGAAAAAATCAATGGCTTCAAGTAATTCAAGTTATAGCAGTTAGCAGCGTTAACACTTTTACGAGTTCAATCTCACAGAAGATCAGTGATCATCCAAAATTACCGACAAATATTTCAACTTATTTGCAATAATGAATATTTTAGAAGAGAAGAGTTTCTATCAAAGATTCATCGTTCTTTGTGCTTTGTGATTGAATTATCTGCATTGCGAACGAATATTTATAGAATTGCATAATGAAAAGCCAAGAGAGAAAGCAGCATTTGAGGTGTAAACTAATAGATTCGAAGGGTTTGTAGAATCGATTGTGGGTTGGCACTAATCGTAAAGATTATTGCCACCTTGAGACTCACCCGAAAGATCGAGCAGAAATTATATCAATGAAAGTCTAAGGCTCACACTAAAGATCAAAGAGATATTTTAAGTAGAAGCGAGAATACGTCTACACGTATGAATGTAGCCAAAATTGAAGATTCGCGACGAGAGGAGGAGATCGTAGCAAAGTACAACGAAGGGGCTGACCCGTTAGAAGGGGGGCGGAGTTGAGTGGCGAAAGAGCGTGGGAGAACATAAGCATAGTTTGCAAATTTACCAACTTTCTATGAGCCTGGCGCCTAACTGGCTGCATGGAAATGATGCATCACAGAATGCGGCAAAGGCACTCAGAGAGTCTGTCGACCGCCCTATCGGAATCGAATCGAGAAGCATAAATCTCGATCGTCGTTTCGCCTCACAAACTCTTCATTGCCAATAAATTCATTTTCCACTCAACACACCTCCAACAGCAATCAACTTACAACATAAAATCCCACTCAAATACATCGAGACGAAAACATTTTTCCCACACACCTCAAAGAAAGCTTGGGTAGAACGGTGATCTTTGAATCTTTGAAACTCTTGAAGATTATGGATAAAGCGGAATATTTATGGAAAGGCAGGAGGTGTTCAGGAAGGTCTTAGAAATTTGTATTTGTGAAAGCGCATTGCGTCATAATCCTATGCAGCATACGTGGTCTATTTGTTTGTCTCTCCAATTGTTCTAACATAGAAACTATTGAACTAGAAAATGTAGGTGTTTAGGAATATGTTCTACATCATTGCCTGAATCAGTATATCAATTTTCAACTTGATCTATCAGATTTGAAAGAAGTTATAGACGCTTAAATATTTCAACACAACTTTGCCTTATTTTCTCTCGGGAGTCAAGCCATATTTCGCAACCTATCTGACCAAAAATCGCGTTGAACGACACATGGCCTTCGCAGACTTTTATGTAAAAGCTATGGCTTAGTGAAATTCAATAAAATAAAAAAAAAGAACTTCTCATAGCAATGTTTTATTAATTATGAGGAAGCTGCGATCATGTTTAGTTGGGCAAATAAAAATTATATAAACGCATGTCATACATCGTTTAGCACATTTTTTGCAACTTGTTCATTAGAGATCTATCCATTAATAAAGTAGAGTGCGTTAAGGAACACCAATTCATTGCTGACTGTCAACGATAGACGATTCCATTCATTTAGTTGTTCCCATGCCATTTGCAATATTATAATATTGCCGCTAAAAAGACCACCCATGAACACCGAATTCTGCTTTAATTCTTTCATTTATTCAGTTGAAATTCATTCAGTTACAACTTATTTTGCTGCTATGCCAATTGTTAAATACCAAATATACTTAAAGTAATTCTCAACTTGATCTCGTTGTTTAAAATAAGTAGAGATAACAGGATGGCACAATATGCGCTTTTTTGAGGCTAGCAGTTGCAACATTCAAGCAACACTGAAACAACACCTGTATGTCTCAAATGCAAACACACGACCAATAGTGAAACAGAATCGATCTACATATTTAATGGTATAGTTAAGCTCGGCCGCCATGCCATTTGCGCCAATATAAATTTTATCGCAACTATACTAGGATTACAAAGTTACTAATATAACGTGAATAGCATGGCGGGAAATTTTTACAGTGGTCTTTTTTCACTTCACACCAACCCATGTAAAAAACTATCATCGCCTAAATAACACTTTATTTTTTTAAATTACTTAACTATAAACCGAACGAAACGTATTGGAAATATCTATATCTTAAAATTATTTTAAGCAATGCTGGATTGCGACTGAAATCTAGCCAAAATGATAGATTGCCGATGCAGTTAATAAAATCCTAGGCAATATTTGTGGAAAAGAAAAACAACAAAATTGAAACCAATGATAAAGGAAGCTTATACTATAAGGGTAATAAGCCAATCAACAAGAGAAAGATGACGTCATCCTGGTTAAAGAGGTATAAACGCACGCTTATATTATTCGAGATTGGCGATTATGGTTTGTGCTATTAACTCGCATAAATATATATGATCTATGACAATGAAAGCATTCAGCATTATATAAAACAATAACCAAATCCTATATAAAATGTTAGAATTTCAAATTTTCTATTTTAAAAGCATATCAACTTTCCCAACAAGAAGAACAGAAGAAGCTATGACGAAGAAATGTCCTCTTCATGTACTAAAACCTTTTATCTTCTATATAGCTGACTTCATATATTTTCTATGTAGTTGAATTTTTGTACATTTTAAAGAGAATTATATCGAGCACTATATTGTTCAGCATTGGATGAACGAATACTTTTCTAAATGTTATTGATTAGGAATCTGTGAAAAACAATGTTGGGTAAATGCGCATACTCAATTATAATGTGAAGTAGAAGGGAAAGGCATATGGAGATGACAGCACCCCCGATTGTAAAACAACGTCAACTGCAGTTATTATTAAGTCATCAAAGAGAGATCAACTTGCGGATTGTGGAAAACGTAGTGAACAGTTGAACATTTTTATAGGTTTATACAACTTTTTGCTAGCTAAAGATTACTAAGTAAGCGGCAGCATTGCCCAAGGTAATTTCATGTTCATATCACTGGTAACAAATGAATGATATCGAGAATCTAGTTGATTCAATGAACCATTAAGATAAGTGAGGAAACGAATCGACACAAAAAGACTGCGTTGTAGAATGGCCTATATCGTTGCAAATTTCTGAAAAGCGCAGTTATTTGCAAAAACGCATAACGAGAGGAAAATTTACAAGATGAGTATAACTCAGTTAAGAATTCAACCGAAAGATATTGCAGTGTGCAATTTCAATTGTTCAAACATTTATTAGATTTGCTATGAATAAGGTGGAATTACTTTTCTCTTAAACAACATAAAAAGCATAAAAATATTCACTGAATTCTGCACAATATTTTTCATTGGCGAATGGGCGGCGACTTCTAACAATTTATGAAGTATCGTTGAAATTAGGAAGTATTACAGAACCACATCAAAGGCTCAATTTTTCTATGGAAATATCGCTATAGAAATAATAGACTTGAAGCAATATATGGGTGAGGCTGAATGGATGCAACATAGACGAAATGCTTAGTTATTTGCAACTGTCGATGAAGCAAAGGAAACTAGGAAAAAAAGACACAGAGAGGAAAAAAAAAGAACAAGGTGCAATTGCGATGAAGTTAGAAACAACTTGTAATCACTAGCATTCTTGATGAGAAAACTAGATGAAAAAATGTAAAAATTTATGCTGAAATGCGTTCGTCTAAAGTAATTCAATCATCAGAGTCGAAAGATATTCGCATCAGAAACGGCACATTTAGAAGCAGCGATAACAGTACAATGAAACTAACACAGAGATGATGTGACTTATTTATATAAATCGCGCCGAGAATAATCGTTTGTAACACTGATGCGTAGAGAATGACCTCCTATTAGACGATGTGCGGGTAATGATCTACTATTATAACTAACTAACCGATGAACAAAGACGATCTCTTGGTATATCACAATGTAGGGAACAAAATTTTTTCTACAAAAAGGCATGAAACGATCTCTAGTTTCGCTAAAAGAAACGAACAATAACAATGCAATAGGTCATTAAACACATTCATATCAACCGCCGACTATTTTATACAGTAAGAAAACGCTTAATATGTTTGCATGGTGATATATCAACTATAGTAGACCTTCGGCCACCAATGAGACTACAGACCCTCTTTGATCTCTAAAGAAAAGTGCAGATTTTCAGCATGGTTCACCTTGCAACATTAAATGAAAAATACACCAACCAGCTAGAGCCTTACATAGCAGGAACATGAGTATTACATACGTTCCTGAAGAGTATTGCTAAATGACTATATGGAGTAGGATGTTGAAGTATGGAGGTACGACTAAAAGCATCCAAAACAGCAAAGGCAAATCCTTAATAACAAGAGTATTCTGATCATAAACAACTCGCCAATTACCTGTAGATTTAACACTTACGGGGTTCTGCATTTCACTATTACGATGATCCAAAACAACATTTGTTTTTGTGTGAATCGGCTGTCTGCTAATCGAAAACACGGCTGTCAGCAATGAGGATTGCATGCAATAAATTATCTTGTACCTTCACAAGTGCACAACGTATCAACAATTCCATCGTTTGATCTGAACACCGACTATGTTGCGAAATCACTAATGTCCCATTGTCCAATTTGTCCAATTCACTAATGCCATCATATCAATAATATTTATAAATATGGGTTTGTACGCCAGAATGAAGGATTACTTTGGATGAAATAGGCGTAAAAATTCAGATTTTTAAGGCGCTTTTAAAGCAATTTGTGTCGAATGATATTATGATGGCATATTAACTAAGAGAATCTCAAAAATCAGTTTCTATTACACCCTAAATTTTGAATTTTTTTATTCGTTCTAAAGACGGAACTCTTCACATTGAAAAAGAATTATTTAAGAATTGTGCAAATTATATATTAATAACTGTTGCCGTAAGTGTATTTGCATATTTGCTTAGCGGTCATTTTGCAAATCATTTACATCTATGCATGGAAATGAGATTCTGCAAGCAGGAAAGACCATTTAGGCCATTTAATGTGATCCTGGATGGAGAGTGCAAGACTCAGGAGGTCGTTTGGAAGGGTCTTCAGAAAGAACGCAGGAGGGTACTATTTATTTCTACCGTCATTTTAGACTCGTAGTTTTGCCCCTTGGCGCAGGAGTTGTTCAGAGAAGAGGGATGGGATCGACGCACAAAGCGTTTCGCATCTCGCAGTCGTGCGGAGCCCCGTTGAAGCGGCAAGGCAGCGCTATAGTTTGATTTCGGTGTTCTCTGTCATGCACCTTCACGATCCTCAACCCTCTATTATTAGACTACTTGACCGACAAACCTTTACCCTTTTCATTGTACCGACTTGCATGGCGTCGTGCCTTAAAAGACTCTTACAAGCTCCCAAGACCTGAAAAAATGAACCTAGGAAAAAAGGAACCGTCAGGTTGGACTGAGCTAGTCCAAGGTTCCAAAGCGCTATAGTTTGATTTCGGTGTTCTCTGTCATGCACCTTCACGATCCTCAACCCTCTATTATTAGACTACTTGACCGACAAACCTTTACCCTTTTCATTGTACCGACTTGCATGGCGTCGTGCCTTAAAAGACTCTTACAAGCTCCCAAGACCTGAAAAAATGAACCTAGGAAAAAAGGAACCGTCAGGTTGGACTGAGCTAGTCCAAGGTTCCAACCGAGATCACTCCGGAAAGACAAGAAAAGATGGGAAGCAATGTGAAAAAAAAAGGAGTGGTGAAGTGGAAAAGAATGGCATGGGAAGGAAAAGGAGAGGAATGAGGAAGAAAAGAAGCAGAAAAGAAAGGGAATAAGGATGGAGGAGGAAGAAAGAGGAAAGAAAAGGACGAGGCGGAAAGAGGAGAAGTGAAAGAGAGCGGAAGAGGAGGAGAAAGGAAGTGAAGGTGGAGATTATATGAGGGGAGCTGGAGAAGGAGAGAGCAAGATGGGGACAAAAGGTGGAACGAAAAACTGTAAGAACTGAAAATTGCAGAGAGAAAGAGTAGAGGCGGCGAAGGTTTTGGCTAAACATGAAGGCTAAAAAAAGAGTGGGCGAGACACGAATAATTAGACAGTACGAGAGCTGTGCAAGAGAGGGGAGATTATGGAAGAGAAACTTATGCAACGGTTTCATAAATTTCAAGAGCGCATTTCGATTACTGTCTCGTTCAAGCGTGCCATTTTTTTCGATTTCATTGAATTTGAAAGTTGGCATAAGACCGCATCTGCAATTAAGATTCTCGAGAAGCGCAAATCAAAATTGTGCACCCAAACGACTATAAGGTGAGCATAGTGCCAGTGAGCGAAGTTGTATAAGTGAAAGCGATGCAGTGAAGTTTCTGAAGGAATGGGGATGGAACTCGTTAGAAAATTCTGAATACTCAGAAGTGTGAATATTGACGAATCTAAAGTACGTCGATCATCTGGAGCGGTGGTAGATAGAAACAGAAAATAGACTCATAGGAATATAAACAACGCTAAGCGCTAAGTGACACATTGCAAGCAGAGCTCTTTGCAATGACAGTTACAGCGGTACGCAGCGCATCGATGGTCCGTGCTGAATAGAACGCAGAGGAATTTCAACAAGTCTCAGTTGCCGTATACGGTGATAGTGCTCACACTATGAAGTTTTAGATAACCCAACTGCGAACTAGACCAACAAATGACGAACAAACCTACCGTACTCTTGATAGAAACAACAAAGTTGAAATGCGAATGTCATGACCCCAGTTGCATGAGCGTCAAGCATAGGAGGAGCTGAACAGTCTCGCTAAGGCATGCAGCATATTCGTTCAAGTGGCCACTATATCTATGTACTGTTTATAAGTAACTTCCTTACAATGAAGAACATAACTCAAGCATAATACCATCTTATTTTTTTATAAAGCTTAGAAAGATGCCGACAAAGCAAATGTTTCTCGAGGAGAAACTTTTTTTATAAGTCTTCCATCAATGATCACTTTACTGCTTCACTTGTAAAGAGCCATATGGTTTATGATGACATCAAAAATGGATAGCCAATAAAAGAGTGCAATTTGTTCATCATCAAGGAATCTAAAAGAGGACTTGATAATCCATTTAAACGGAGGGGGAGGGGTGAGGGACAAGAATGGCAGCCAATCACCCAGTTGCCTAATTTCTTTTCCGTTAAACTAAGATTCTATTCTATTACAATAGTTACTAAAAAAAACACATCATTGTGAAACAAACCACCCACAGCATTTTCCAATTAAATTATAGAGTTTTCTCCCAGGGGAAAAACGCTCCCGGATATACGCAACTCTTAACAATGACAATTTTTCAATAAGCATTTCTAAGAAAATTGCTCTCGGTTAAAAGAAAAAAATCAGCGGTTTCTTTGAAATTTTCAACGATAAATCACACTCTATACCAACATATTGATCCCCAAAGAGAAAAAAACGAACGGAATGGATGCATTTTAAATTCCCCCCCCCCATATTCATATTCTTTTATTCTCTCAATAATTGGATGATATTTTGCAAATGCCTAAAGAAGAAACGTTTCGCAAACAAACAAATCCCTTTTTTTGAGAAGGGGGGAGGGGGGGGGGAGGAATATATAGAAAATATTATGGAAAATTAGTCTCATCTTGTCAGTTGATAACAAATTTACGGATCAAAACCCTCATTGCATTTTCGTTGTGATAAAAATGAAGTTTGAGCAATAAATAAACTGAAATCCTTGTGTTTTCGTTATCATATCAATTAATCAATGCAACAGGTGCTGTGAAAGTTGCTTTTTTTCTTTTTTAGCAGCCTACGCATAAATTCGCAAATAAAATTGTTTATTCGATGAAAAACATTCATAAAATATGCTCAAATAGAGAAAGAAAAATTTTGAGAAAGATGCACTCATAAATATATACAAAAACTTCACCATTACTATTTAATAATTTCTTCATCGCTTAAACAATTTTTGCAAAAAAAAACAAAAGACTCCACATATTGCTCAAAATTAGGAAATAAGCAATTATAGATATTTACAAGAAAACGTATAAAATTAGAATTTCTATTAGTTACGATAACATCGAATTCTCATCTCGAATTAAACCGATTTCATTGCCATAAGTTGAGAATTTCTAAGTTGTTATTGTTTACCGTTGAAAATATAAAGTATTCTTCACAGTGACTTTTAATTTTGTATATAAATTGCGGCGTCTCTCATTTAAAAAAAAATCTATCTTCATCTCTCAGCGTTTCTTAATTATAAAATAGTTCCGTTAAGAGCCGCACACAATTTCAATAACACTGATGTTTTGTTTCTATCATTTAAATAACCCTATTATAGTTAATAGCATCAATCAACTGTGACTGAATTAGCGCAATGCTGCAATATCAGTAGGCCTACAAGATTCTTATTCCCGCTATACATCTTAATAACACCTCGGTCAGGTATTCTATTATCCTTCGATGGAACTGCTGACTGGTGCATCGATATATATCATGTTCGTTGGGTTCGAGACAAGAAATTATGGATGACGATTTGATTTCTCAACTTAAATTTACGAAGAACCGTTTGCGCATAACTTGACTGATGAGAGAGGGGTTGACATTGTCAAAAATTGCAAAATTCATACGGCTTAATTCTGAACAACCTTAGCAATCGCAAAACATTTGCAAAACGATTGCACTGATATCACTAGGGAAATTGTCACTTTATGCGCTAGTGGCTAGAAAATAATATGATTGCCTTTCATACAGCCATTTTTTAAAGCTTTATTTATAGGTTCAATTGTTGGATGGCCCACTTAGAACGTCACCATCGAACGACGGCTATGTGACATTTAGACTCAGCTGGCCAATTAGATGCATAACATTTGAGGCGACAGTATTC
Source organism: Baylisascaris schroederi (assembly GCA_006503575.1). NCBI lineage: Eukaryota > Metazoa > Nematoda > Chromadorea > Rhabditida > Ascarididae > Baylisascaris > Baylisascaris schroederi. The sequence continues at coordinate 220,124 of QEWY01003119.1, forward strand.
CCTAAATAATTCAACCAGCCGCTCATTAATTCTGGTTTGCTTAATTTTTTTTTCACTCTAAAAAATTGATCATTGCCTAGCACTTAGCTTGAACATTTCAGTCACAATTTAGCATACCTTTGAATGAACATATACATATAAATACGAAGCGTGACTATGAAATGCTACCGGGTTAGTAATTTAAATTTACAATTTTTCTATATTTTGCATATCGCATATACATATATACATATATATATATATATATATAACGGATATCACTCAATGGATGAATTTAGTTTTGAATTTTGCTGAACAAAAGTTTTAAATTCATTTTAATTGGAAAGACGAGCACAAATATTGAAGCAATGATTTTTTTTTTTAAATCGCAATGACATCAACAATAGAATAAGTTTGAAGTGTGAAATAGGCAATATAAGCGTAGCCGCATTCCCCATGAGCTCAATAAAAGTGAATATTCTCGAACATAAATAATAATCCGATTATATAACTGAGCTGATTTATGCAAACTGACCTCGCCTCATTTCTGCGAAATGCATTTGAATAGCGCTACATTATTCATCTATTATGCAAAAATATGAAAGCTATTATAATTGATCAAATTTTCACATTTCATGACGAATGTAGGAAAGAATATTTCATAGATAACTATTTATCTATGAAGTGTTCGTGAATACAGCCGTCATATTCAAAGAAAATATAGGTGCTGATCGTTTCAGAGCTCTGTAGGTTTGTATAGACATTTAACTAACAGAAAAATGTTGCATGAAAAGAAATCACGTAATATTTGGTTGGTCACTTCCTACCCGTCGGATTCATTCAACAAGTAGATGCTGCACGGAGAAATGGTAAAGATTCGTTCAGTGAATCAGTTCGGCAGAGTCGATAAAAGCAAAATACTTGTTGAATGGTATATGCTCTTTAGAAGGCAGAAAAAAAGAAGATCCTGAATGGGAAGAGAAGGAGAAAACAGAGAACAAGTAAACAGGGATTTCTATCATAGATTGCCATAACTAGAAGTGAGAAGAACGACGGAAGTGGGCAGGTGATGAGGACAAAAAGATCGCACATAGAGTGTTACACACTAACGAACAATGAGACTTGTGCTCTTATTCTTCCGGTTAATACAGGTAGGTCATGCATACTTTATTTCCGGCAGTCATTTGAAGCATATGAAACATAACAACACTCTATTTAAAAAGCTAAGATCTTTACTTAAAAAAATCTTTGAGGACGCTTCAACTCTTCAACTGTTTATTGTACTCTTCGGCTACATTGTACTTCGCGGGCACAACGTCTCTTAATGACCCACGCAACATCCTATAGCCTTATTCAGTTAACGTTGTTTCCTGTTGCCCTCGTAGGTCATAACTGTCTCGCTCACTCATTCTTCGTAAAATTTTATTTCCTTGTGCCCTATTCTAAAACGGATACGTCAACTGCTGCGTTCTATTGCACTGCTCAGTTACTTTTCAATTTTTGTTGCTATAATCTACAAATCAACAAAATTAGGACGTTATTGGCTTACTCCAAATGCTATCAAAAAAAGTTCAAATATTAGAATGTCGCAAAGCTTGATAAGGCAGCCAGGTTTCAATTTTTTTTTCAAAATATAGTTGCAGATATTCGCAAAAACGCCAATTATGTTACGTAATCGCATCGATATCGAATGTTTTTTCTCAGTCACTTTTGGAAGGTTGGAGAGATTATTGCACGAAGATTTACAAAATACTCGGAATATTCTTAAAAATATTCGTCTTTTATTTCCTATCCATCCTCAATTCGCCAAAATCTACTAGGAGTGAGTGCATTGAAAGTTGTAGAATCGATACAAGTGAAAGGTTGTATACTGTACAGGTGGCTTTGCATCGATCAGACGTTTCATTTTTTTTCTTTTTTTTTTGTAATAATTGGCGAGTCGAGGACGGATACAGCTAAATCTGTTCGGGAAAAAAATTTTTTTTACTATGTATAGCCCATTTTCCATTGAAATTTGATGCAGTATTGAATTTTTAAATCTAAATCAAAAATTCATATAGATAGAGCGAAAACGTCGCAGTAAAAACCAAAAAATTCCAAAGGCACACCTGTACAGTTGATACAATATGCGCTTTTTGTACCGATCATTCATACCCACAAGTTGACGAAATAATATCATAAATTACGAATAAATAATAAAAAAATACAAAGTAATACCTTCATGTTTTAACTAATCGATACATCTTTAAGCTTTCTATGAAAAGGATTTTCTTCTATGATTCCACTAACATAGAATAAAAAACCGGCCCATGTAGGGTGCATAGATTTTTTTTGCATCTTTTTATGTCTAAGAGTCCTCTCGAAACTGTGGATAAGCATGGAAAATGTTGTAGGACATCATCCGATGGTATATATTACATCAATACTCTTGGTTTAGTTTAGTGGGTTATCGAGTTGAAAATTTCCACACAGACGAGACAAATACATACACATACACACCCCTACAGACACAATATCGCCTTAGTGTTCTTGGCAGATGCAAATTTACAAAATGAGCATAATAAAAAAAAAATCGAAGTTGCACAGCTTACTTAAGCGGAATACGGTTTTAGCCCAAAGATGAATGATAGCAGTGCACATTCATTAATGGCCGCCGTCTCACGATGGATTCTTAACTTCCTTTGAGCAAAGAAAAAAACTCCAAAATGACTCCAAAGACTCCTCAGACATACTGAATAACTTTAGAAATACCATTCGAAATGTCGAAGCATTAAAAATTGATGCCTAATCTTCATTAAGTATCATAAAAAAGTTCCTTTAAGTTTACTCAAAGGTCGCCTATGTTACTGGTGGCTTTTGTGGGAAATTCCCTTAACCGTTATAAAGCCAACCCTTGGAGAGAACCTGAATATGCAGACCAGATTTGAGTTTTGAATAAGAGACACCCTTAAAATCGAACGCCGATTGAAATCAGTGAAATATTTTGATGTACCATTGGAATGCCAGGTCACCAGCGATCTGATAGGAATACTGCAATACGTCAATGATTTGCCTCTAGCGGTTCAGTAGTTCATGGTGGATGCTTCAAATTTCTTTGCTATATACCAGCAATAATTTATCTATATACCGTAAGTGTTTTCGAAATTCCAACAATAACAATGATATATGAGTTAAAATTGGTAGTGATAAAATATAACCGTGTCATGGTTGATTTATAATGTTGACCAATATGTGTGATATACTTCAGTATCACATCAGTACAAGTCAAGATGTGAATTACCTATATGGGCAATTTCAAGTAGCAACTCACAATTGGACGGTGAACAAGCACGAGAAACATGTGAAAATATTGTTAATATACACTGAAAAGTGTTTTAAATTTGAGAAATGACAAGAGAAAACTCATCTGGGGAGGCAAAAATTTTCGAACACCATCCGGAGTCCGTATAGATAAGATCACCACTAGAAGCCATGATATGTGAGTTATTTCCTGCCCTTTTCAGTCCGTATGTTATCTTAAGCTTCCCGGAACTGTCATTTTGCCACAAATTAGCAGCAAAAAAACTCTGTTGAAAATGCAAGTGAAGTTAATATCCAATAACTCTTTGATAAATTACAACAAGTTGTAATATATGCCCAATTATGGGCAAGAATCCCCTCCTCCTCCTTTCCGTCCGCCCTCACCGACATCACAATCTGCAATTTACGACCTAATCCTAGAAGTTTAACATAACTAACGGTAATATGTTTTAGCGATCGCTATTGACTTCGACATTTTTTATTCTCAAATGCCTTAGAACACATTTTACGAGAAGAAAATATTCAAACAAAATGTACTGAAATGTTTACCCTCTTGTTGCTCACATTAAAAATTTTACTTCTTTTATCTCATATATAACGTTATTATGAATCTATTTTATGTTTATTTCAAAATTCGATTTTATAAAATCGTATTTGTTTTACAATCTCCGATGAATATTTCATCTATGCAAGAATTCTGCAAACTTTTTCATTAGTGAAAAAGTTTCAAATAATTAATAATGTTCCTCTCTAACTTATTCTTCTATTGCAACTATAGCGCTAAAGTGTATAATTTTGTTGGAGGAAAAAGCCGTAATTTTAACACAAGAATCCTGCTGAGAGGAGCCTTATGTTAGCAGTAAAGTGCCGTCAACGTAATCAATGAAATCCTAGCAAGTACAAAGTACGTTTTCTAGGACTCTAAACGTCTAAAAAAAACCATACCCACTCATCGGCTAAAACCAATAGTCAACTCTTCGATCATAGCGCACAATACAATTGAACTAATTTCAGCAATCTTGGTGATTTAGCGACAATGGTGCTATAAGCAAAATGCAGCGGGTGGTTTGTTTCCTTTCATCAAGTTTTACAACCGCCTCTATACAACAATAAAAGTTATACCCTTGTAAAATTGTTGATAGCATTCCATAAAGTGGAGGTGCAACACATCCTAATTGCTCCTAGACAAACAATTCCGTTAGTAATGCTTTATTTCAGCATAATTTATGAGGTTTTTCAAAAATTCTTAATCACAAATTCAACGATGTTTCAAAGAGTTCACACTATGTCTTCGAAACTTCATGAGATGATGAGATCTATTTTCCCTTAGGCATTGTAATAAGTCAAGAATAAATAGCATTGCTACAAAGTTACTATTAGAACGGACTAATCGAGTTACATTCTAAGGTATATATTCGTCAACTTCAACATCTTCTAAAATAGAATAACTTCGCTTCTTTACTCTAAATTAGCATGAGTTTTTTTTTTAAAGGTTTTCCTAATTCCGTATAGCTTAGTGCGTGAAATGATAGACGCGATCGATAAGTCCCATTCGCCTTGAGAACAACGGTTTGTATTCTCTAGTTCAGACGAACTCAACGTCATTGTTCGATACGACATCATTACAAAACAATGAAATTTTATGGTAGAGAAAACTTAGTACATACATATAAGCTGAACAATTAAACATTTCAAGTTGTATCGGAACTAGCGTATCATAGAGAAATTGTTGCAATTCCCTAAGGCGGATGGTTTTAAATCATATCTCAATATACTCTTCTTTTTAGCTCACTATAATTTGTTCTATCTAATACTCTCGACTTTTGAGACCTGTTTACCCTTATACAACCGAAGATCAACCATATTCCTCTTTAATCCGTTGTCTAAGGTGAAAACTGCATGTTTTGGTCGTAATATTTACATTGAATATTAATGATACGCCTAACAAAAATTGCAGTTTATTTCATTATTAATGTGGATCAGATATATCACCGGATTTTAAGTGGTGCTGCAATTCTTGCTTTTCAAAATTTTTAACTGATAGGTCTTCTTAGCACTAACACTTATCAGTTTTTTTGTTACTCTAACACTTCTCACACCTTCACACTTACAAGTTGAAATATAGAGTTTATGTAAGAGTGAGTTAAATTTCAACCAACTAGAAGGCTAGGTAAGAGTAAGTCATGCTTTCTGGTGGTCCAAATCATCCTTGACGAACCCGCCTACCTTTTGAATTAATCAGCATATGAAGTAATCAATGATTAAATCAACGAATATCTATAAAGAAAAAAATATTCTATGAATTGTAAAGAAATCCCAACTCATGAACTCATAAACCAACTCATAGAAGAAAAAAAATATATTCTATGCAAAAAAATTGCAACTCTTAAAGATTCGAGGCATGGTGAAGTGAGCAATGATGAATGAACATCGACAAGAGGGACCGAGAGGGCTGCTCGACGGCGGCACTCGGAAGTTGTCCCGTTGTTGCTTCCGACACACTCTCACTCTCCTCTCTTCGAGATTCTTTGTTCTTGCGAAACGTCAACTGCCTTCAGAAGCAATAACATGTAGCGTTAACGCATTGCGATATACAACAACTACTTAACACTTACTCTCTTCGTTTTCGATGTTCTACCTCTCGTTTGAAATCAAAAAAAAGCAGCTATTTATAAAAGAGAAATGCGTCAAAATGAGAAGGAGAGAGAGAAGGAGTGGAAGTTCAACAATACTGAAAGAAAGGAATTGCAGGAAAATCCCACTTTATTCTTAATCCAGAGTAGGGTTTGTTTTCGGAATTACCAATAAACTCTTCGGATATTACTGATTATCACTATCACCTTATCACCACTATTATCACGGTTATTACTATCATCTCCTTTCCATCTGATATTCTCTTGCGCAATTCACGTCCTTCTACCTCAATAATCTTAAAGATAAAAGCGTGCACAATTGGTAAACATTCAACAAGAAAGAGGCAAAGCATTCAAATTAAACTCGATCAAAAATCGCCGAAGGGAGGATATCAATAATCGAGAGAGATGCAATTAGCAAGCACTTCTCACTCGCGCAATGGTATTATATACATTTGAAAACATATACGAGTTATATCTAAAATGCGTTATCGAAATATTCCTTTATAGAATTTACAACACTATATGGGAGGATTTCGTTTTGCATGAATGTATTGCAACATTTATGAACGAGGATCGTTTAGATATCAATCCATAAATGTTGCATATCATTTCGAAACAAGCGTTATCATTCCAGAATGTTATCATTCCATTTCAAAATGAGCATATCTATTAGCAATTTCTTAAGCAATTACTTTAAATTTCATTCGTATTAAAGATGTAGTTTACCCTATCTATAAATCCTCGAGTGTCTATGTCTATGTCTATATGTGTCTGTCAGCAAATTCTAATATTCGAGCCATATGAAATACAATAAAGAAGCATCATGGTGGTATTCAATACGATACATAATTCTCAACATCTAATTTGAAGAATACACGTTCAATGAGAATGATAGACAAGAATTAAGTGAGCAACCACTTTCTAGCTACGCAAACTGATAAACTAGTTGAATCGTTAAGCAACGACCATGGTTTATTGAATATCTAAAGATGACTGATTAGATCAAGGTCAAAACGATCAAAACAACTCTACCAACTGAATGCCAATCTAACATGAGGAAAAAAGCTGAAACATAGATCTACTCATACACGCTATCGTAGACGAATGTGTGCACTTATTGATTGCATTAGATCGATAAATCACATTAGTGGGCGATTTAGGAAATTTGCCCCATACAAGTACATGCCGCTTCGCATCTCTATTATCTGTATGTGTGTTTATGTTTCTATCTACGATAGTTTCACTCAGCAGTCACCGAAGAGCAAATGAGTTAGAGAAAATCTGGCGGGTGTAACGCATATTTTTTATCGATCGATTTTTCGTTTTGTAATCTGGTGGGTGTAAACTATGTCAGAGGTTATTCGCATGACTGGATTAATGAAGTGGTGGTCGGGCGAGGGAAGAGGAGGAGGGGGAGTGGGGGTTGAACGCAGAAATGTGCATTTTATCGGATCCCCTGATAATTGAAAGTGTCTGCGAAATTCCAGATTTTAGTTTTATTTTTAGGAATTGGCGACAAAAAATTTTCAGTAAAAATAAACTTTTCAGTCAAAAGTGGTCAATCACGAAAGCGGCACATGATTAGGAATTTTTTTTTCAGTTGTTTCTTCAAATAGTCGGCAATATCGGATGAAAAAACGTATGTGGTATAGCTTCGCTGATGCGATTTTCCATTAGTTTTCTTCTACATTTGTTGAACATTTTCAAATAATGAAAAAGCCACGCAGAAAGCGTAATCTTTAATGCTTATGAAAGCCTTCATTAAGAATGTGATGTGTAGTATCCTAAATTTAAGAGTCACAAAGTATTAGAAATCCTATCGGATCCATGTCTGGATTATTAACGGCAAACTACCCATCTCTGTAAGTAAAGGCAGCAATTATTGGCAACAGGAAATCACTTTTTTTCGAATAAAACATTCAAAGAAACCAAAGTATTTCCGCTAAATACCTTCAGCTATCAAACACTTTTAGCCAACTAATGGATATTTCCTATCTGGATTATTTTAATAAGAGCAAGTTGAGAAAAGCATTGATGGAATTGGCCGATAAAGGTTATCCTCAAGGGCGCAATTAATAAATCGGAAACGCAACCAACACGTCAGCATCGGTACATATCAGCGCTGAAAGCTTGCTAAGAGAAATGGGGTAGCTTGATAGAAGAATATTCCAACAATTCTTAATTTTTAAGGCGTATAAGAGATATTCCATTGATAAGTGATAGTCCAGTGATAAGTGACAGTCCAATGATAAGATATTCCAATATTCCAATCCAATGATGCTATTTTAAAAAGACTCTATGTTACCGCAAATCATTGTGGCTCACAACAAAGTAAACATACTTTTTAATTTTTTGACAGAATGATGAAATGTGTAAACGAACACCGAAAAGTTATTAGTACATTGGAGCAAATCATGCATAAATAAATATAAGACTGTAATTGAGTAAATACAAAACTCATTTATTATTATATATAGTATGGAGAGATTAAATTGTGTCAAGAAAGAAAAGAGGAATAAAAAAGCAAAAACTTGAAAGTATAGAGAACGTCGAAACAACAGCTATAGAAGCAGTTAGAAGGAGGTGATGTATTATGCACTTTAACATCCTTTAAACTTGATTAACCACTTTTAGGATTCGCTAACAAAACGTACGATCATATTTAGGTGGTTTCGCCAAGCTTAGGAATCTCTTTCAAAATATTCGGTTTTCTAACATCCTAGACGATGTAAAGTGAGAATCCCGCTAGTTGCAAGACCTATGCAAATTTTTGGAGCAATCAAATTTTTGAACGTGATCAACCAGCTGTAATAGGTTTAGGATAAGCTCCGTATGATGTATTATGGCCAATTTTTTTCTTTTTTGAAAATTAGCCTTGTGTTCGTGCGGGAAAATGACGCTTAGAATGACCGAAACAATTCTGAAAGAATGACCGAAAACAGTGTACCGAAGGTGTCCCACATGGACGGAAGCCTCCCATTATGTGATATGACTTGTCATATTCCCCGGGGAAATTATTCACTCCCGCAAGTGGCCCACGGAGTTTTCCGAATTCTGAAAACCCTCTGCGGGAGGAAACTCTTCTCCGAAAATCCACCGCCCGGGTTAGACGATTGGAAAACGCTTAGTCGTTTCCACATGAAGTTGCAGTAGAGAAAAGCTTTTGAAAAGTTACGGTTTTGGTGTACCATCATACTCGAAAGAGTATGATTAGACAGCTTCATACTCGAAAGAGTATGATCATTTAATCATACTCGAGAATACCATTAAATAGCTTCGCACTCCGATTTCATAGAAACAGCGAGATTTTAGAAGTTGATATTTTTTGTCGTCTAACGGTAGTGACTAGTCCAAGTTTTGGAAAGTCAACTAGGAAAGGCTAAAATTTGCGTAATCGGGAAACACACTTATTTTTTGATTTTTGCTAGAAACTTGGGCAAACTATTCTTAACAACAGTGCTTAGCAAGCATGTATCGAAAATAAACAGTATTCTTAGCCTCACTTTCCATTATTTTTGCCATGAGAAAGTGGGTTCCACGAAAAATTACTTATTCCAATACATATAATTCTCTCACATCACCCCCAAAGTGAATCTCTTTCCCTTATAAACAATTTTCTTTGCTTTTGCAGAGAGCTATATCGAACAAAGCACGCTAACTCGTTTGGCTGAATGCGCATCTTGGATTTCAGCCTCAATTCCCGTATCAAACAATTTGCAAATGACACACCAAGACCGTAACTTTTCAAAAGCTTTTCTCTACTGCAACTTCATTTGGAAACGACTAAGCGTTTTCCGATCATCTAAGCCGGGCGGCAGATTTTTGGAGAAGAGTTTCCTCCCGCAGAGGATTTTCAAATACTGACCTCACAAAAGGAAATTTCTGATAGCTGCCATTTTCTGATATAAGTCATGGTGCTTTAGGTTTCTTGATAAAGTTCCAAAAATAAGGATGCCACCCGGTTGTCAATAAAGCTTTCCTGAACTGGCGTCAAATTCTTTTCTTCACAATGAGGATGATATTTTCGGATCCGTGAAGAAGAAATCCATAGTGGCAGCTCCTGGAGGAATGGAGGGGGAGGGTTGGAAGTGATGGAAAAGGAGACGGCTAGAGAAGGCGATGAGTTTCTCGTCTTTAAAATCCACTAGATTAATTTGAGCGAACATTTCTTGCAAAAAAAAAAAAAACTTCCACCTCTGATTATAAGCGAGTAGGCAGGTTTCAATAAGCGAGACATTTAAAGATCATAAAAGGTCTAGCCAATGAATAGCGAAAATGCCTCTGCCGTAGATTTCATTCGATGCAGCAGAATGAATCTCGAGCTTTTATACATTTAGATAGACCGATGGACAAAATTTCTGCAATAATTTTTTAAAAATATATTCAATAAAAGAAACGCATTAAGAATTGCATAGACAATAAGAAGCTTAAGAAAAAAAGCTTATTGCGGAAAATGAGGTCAATTTTTTAAATTCGAAAAAAAAGCTATTTGAAAACCGAAATTTCTTAGCTAATAGTCTAAATAAGCGAATCATAAATACTATTATTAAATATCATAGGATTCCAACAAAATTAAAACCAATAAAGTTAAACTGGAGACTTGTGATGTGATTTGGCATTCAACAGCAACGAAAAAAAAAGCAATTTAAAAGAGAGTGCAAAATTTTGACGAATGAACGTCTGGCGGACGCACTTTCCACTCCAGAGACCGCCGTATTCCAACACATTGCACCTCGGGCTATATGTATTGTGTGTATGTGTGTGTGAGTGCAAACAAAATTCGTCTACACCATACTTCGATCAATTCTTTCTACTTATCTCCATCTAAAAATCAACGCAAAAGGCAAAAGATAATAGGCTAAAAATAGAGCTGAAATAAGATGGGCACTTGGTCAAATCCTATGAATTGCACTTTCCCTGCGACAAATAATAGCGCAGACTGGACGAAGAGGAGGAGATTCCAGAGGAGGTGCAGGGAAGGGGTGGGAGAAGGGGTTATTGATAAATCTATCTATAGTATCCATAAGTACACATTCGTTGACTCGATATGTACAATGCGAAGTCCACAAACAAGTATCGATAGATTGAATCAGATAATCTACTGTCCTTAAATTATTACAAACATAAATCGATTTCATTACCTCTTATCATCAAATGAGTTGAAAGGTCACGGCTACAATTTAGAGATATGAGATCAGATATTAGTGGTCCACGAGCGATTTATACAACTCACTTCGGTTACCTGATCAATTATCACCTTAACAGTTGATAAACCAATAATTGCAAACTAGAGGTGTGATTTTTATCTGATAAGAAATTCGCATACACATATTTAGCAACTTTTAGTTTTTTGCTACAATACCAATGAATAGGCCGGAAATTGCAGTAGTGCGATATGAAATTCGTAGTTCACGATCTTTTTACCGAATAACTGCAAACAATAATTCAACCTTATCAATGCTTATCTCATCTAATCAGTTGCTAAGCTATAAATTCGCATGCAATGAGGGATAGTTGCTAAATACAGCAATTGTCAATATTCCTAATTAATCACACTTTCGAAAGAATAAGTGTAACGGATAATAGTATACTTCTGAGTGACAATATTGTAAAAATCATTGCAACAGTTAACATCTAATAGCACACCTTGCAGATGTTAGTATTAGAAAAAAGATTGCAATAGCTCGATAGATGGATGCTTAGTATTGTATGAATTCGTATTCTTGCGTTTACTATCTCTTTACGAAATGCTTTAATGAATTCCAAACAATTGCTTCATACAAACTTAAAATCCATCAACGAACCAATATTTTTGTAGTTTTTCGTTTTCCTCTATATTAAATACAAAAAACTTAAAGCAATTTTCTGGAACAATCATCAACGATTTATTAAAATATGAAGCAAAGTGATGTTTGATGCCAATACATGCATACATGAATTTCGAGAATTCGATACACAAGTTCGTTGGCAAGTCCAACTACATTACAGCATGAGCTATTATGTGCTAGATTTCTTATCTATGAATGAGATAAAAAAAGCTATCTTAAGCTAATTCTGCTGCTGCTGCTTTGAGCAATTTTTTCATTGATTGATGCAGTGCGCTTATGATCTCTGAGGTTTCAAAGTTACTTTAGAGAATAACCTAACTACCTGCAACTCAGTAAGAGGTAAATGTACATCTCTTCGGAAAAACAGTAGCTGAGAGGAAACTGTAAAATAACTGATTAAACTTTTTTTTCTATGCCCTTCTAAAGCTGAAAAAATCCTAATAGAATATGTTGAAGTGAGTAAGTGTGGAAGAGTACGTTGCGTAGGTAGGTGATTGCACAATTTATAGGTGATACTAGGTGGTATAGCCGCAAATTACACTGTAGAAACTGCGAAATAAAGTTGTAAAGGGCGCTAAAAAGAGGCGAGGTGCATTTTTTCAGAGGAAAGATTTGATATATATCTTGTTATGTGTAAGACGATAAAAATAATGCCCTCAGATGAGGGATATATTTGTTCTTAAGATGCTCGGTTAGCTGCTTAATGAATCAAATTAAAGGAAAGCTTTATAACCTATCGTAAATATAATCTAAACAGAGCATTTAATAACATACTAGGGTTGTGCGGTGCATTATTATTATTGCTAACGATGGCTGCCTAATATGTGGTATTAATTTTAGGCTCCTTAAGCGAATGAGCAGAATGCTTCTTGAACGCAACTCAAATATGCAAATATACGTCTACGTGCATTTATGAACCTATTTGACATATCTAAGCATCGTTATATTGCCATTAAGCGGCTTTCAAAAAGCGATGTTTTGATTGGCTACTCCATGATACATATAATCCATTGCGATTCAAACAATCGAGATCGACGAGGTGCACTTGAGCATAGAACATAAATTTCTACATATAGTTTAACCTCATTTCATTTGCTCCATTACTTATTACGTTATTTAGCACAATGTCACCATAAAATAGCTATTATTTATATTATTACATAATGAACCTCATATCAGGTTATTTATTAATGGCACACAGAGTGTCCGTATGACGCAAGCTGCAATATATATATATATATATATATATATATATAACTACAGCGACTCACAAGCCTTACAATTCGAAACTTTATTTCACCAGGTTCCTTTTATTTTGTAACTGGGCTAATCTATGAAGCATGAATCGATTAGATGCAAAGATTGAGATGGATGACAAGTAAACACAACACAATCCTCATATTTAAACATACTCGCTACCAACTTTTGGTGAACCTTGAAATCAAAATTTTCAACGCAATAATCGCAGCGAATTTGCAACTAAATAAATTGGCTAAAAAGGAGGCTGATTGCTTTAAAAAAATTCTCTTTTTCTTTGGATTGAGAAATTCTCAGCTCTTTCCACATTTTTCTTAGCATCTGATTGCATCTCTTTTTTTTTCTCAAGAAAGTTCACAGTTCACTATCATTTTTTTCCAAAAGAAAACGATATGCAGGGCTACCCACATGTTATCTGGTACATTTCTAGCCATTTCTCATCAAATACTTTTAAGATTCTAAACTCCATTTTTTTCAGAATGTAAAATAAATCGAAAAATACTTCGAATGGTATTTTGATCAACAATAATACCAAAAATAGTTGCAAAAAAAAGTTCAGCAAGTTGTAAAAAGTGCAACAAAACATTGCAATCCTTCAAGGAAAAAAACTTTTAAATGTTAATATTTTCGATATTGTTGTAATATTTGCAATGTTACGATAAAACCACACACTTCAAAATGAAGCGTTTTTTATACCCTTAAAGTTTAAATAAACGACCTTCAATGTTTTCAGCGAAATCGACGCATAAAAGAAAGAAGTAAGAGCGTTGCTCATCAAAAGCGATTCGTCTCCTCATTTACATATTCAGATAACGTTTCTTTCAATGATAGAGATAGCGTTTGAAAAAGGATTCAGTAGTATTCGCAGAATAACGTACTCATTTTGCCGTCCTTAATAAGACCACACCAATAGAGCTTTCCAAAGAACGTTCTCGACAAAACAACGATGAATGCCTGTTTGCAATAAGACATCTAACAAAAAAACCTCGTCTAGGGACAATATTTTCTCTTTAGCTCTTAAAGTATCAAACGTTAAAAGTGCCCAAAGACTTCTCTTAAAACCTCAAAACTTTTTTCGACAGTTGTTTCAAGCTTCATATTAAGCATCAAAAGAATATCTCAATTTTAGTATTTTACTACGTTTTCATATATGGCAAGTAAGTCAATTTTAGGATCAAGAGATTCGAAAAATAAGTGCACAGATCCCTTCGCAAGTCGATTGGTCAAAACATTTTTGTATTGATCAAAATGTTTTTTGCTCAGATTGGTCAAAGTTAATTATTCGAAAGCAAACGCATAAGCAGCAAATTGGTCAAAATGCTCACCTATGTGTATAAAACTTTCAAATTGTACCAATATGACAACTGCGTACTAAAAAATAATTTTATTATACAATATATGTCGCTAGAAACATTCAAAATTCGCTAAAGAAAGACGATGGCTCTGACCATACAATCTCAATATAACACTATCACATCGATGGGAAAAAATTGGTGAAAATAATTTGCCTTGAGGGAAAAAATGCCAAAGAAAGTGCTAATAACATGAAAAATGAGTCTAATTTCTTCGAAAGTTTACCTAAAGAACTTTTCATCGTAGAGCATAGCAATGAATGAATTCAGAAATTTACAAAATGAGCAAATTAAAAGATTTGCTGCAATAATTTATTTTGGTGAAATTCTTCCAAAAAATATTAAATTAAGATGAGAAACTAAGATCGATTGGAATGGTTGCATAAAATTCTCAAAAATGACATGCGAAAACGAATAGAAATGCTATAGTGACGTAAAAGTCTGCAAAGCAAAGTCGTTAACGCAAGCGCTTTGTGAACGGCAATTGCAAATGTCCTATAGCTAGGAAATCTCTAAAAAAAACTCTTGGCTTCTGCATACATAATCGGTATCAATGCAGTCATTTGGCCAATATTGAAACATCGTTATTAACATACTTTAATAATATAGGCTTCTATCATGTTTTCCTACATTATGGCATCTTTCTTATACATGAAGGTCGGGAAAAAGTGGGAAAAAAAAGACGATCCGTGTCTTTCTATTCAAAAAATGTGACATTCCATCTTCGGTCTTTCTTCAAGCAATTGAAAGTTTATTACTTTTTAGATATTGAATGCGGTAGATTTCTATTAGAGCTTTGGGAAGGAAAACATACAATTCATGAATTGTAATGATTCAATTATCCATAGACAAAATAAAATTATTCTATAGAGTATAAAAATTAATAACCACTCAAATAAAAATACTGCTGAAATTCAGTAGCGCAGTGCCGAAATAATAAAGAAATAAACCAGTGAACCAATAGATAAATAAATAAATAAATAAATAAATAAATAAGAGAGAGAGAGAATCAGAATGCCATGATTCAGCAAAGACGTCAGACAAATGGAAGAAAAGAGTGAATTATACCGTCTACAAAGAGGTGCAAGGCAGGTTATATCTCTCGACGATATAAGTGACCGTTTCATACATATAAGGAAAGTTTCCTTGTATTCAATTTGAATGATGGCTAAGGATGCATCATAATATAGCGGCATTTTAAAGATTACCAAGACAATAAAATTTGAGACATCAATAAATTTGAGCTCTCAACATTTACACTTAGAGGATGATGATTTGTGAATTTACTGATGCGGTATTTTCCTATAGCACAGATAGGCGAGCTGCCAAATGCATCGTTCATACACGATACTTTATATCTCTTCACAGGTCATAAGTGAGGGAGTAGGACATGGGCCTTATAATTCAGGTGTGAAATGACACCTGAATCCTAATTATCTAACTATTCTCTTTCCTGTCTCATCGACAGTGACAAAGCGGAAGCTCATATAGAGCTAAAATGATGTATCTTTAAAACAACGATGATTGAAGTTGTTAACAAACAACAGAATGTCCATTTGGCTTCATCATTGTGCGAATTGAACTATGTAAAAACGTTCCAACGACGTAAACAACAGTGCTACTTAAGCAAAGCTTAGAAGAAATTAGTATAGTGCCACCTAAACTCTATAAATATTTCGATTTCCGTTAGTTCGGAATTCCGGATTCCTATTTCGGAAAACAATGGGTGCAACACCCAAAGTGAATAAATCTTCCTGTGGGAAATGACAATTATCGCTCCGGACAATCAATCATTGCTATAACCGTGGAAGTGTCTGCGAATATTCCGTTCTAATTGAGAAAAGCATTATAGACTGGATATCATACAGATTAGCGCTACATCTACAAAGAGGGTGCCGCAATATATGGTAGATATTCTATGGACATACATAAGAATACTAATAAAATTATGAGGCATTTACCTCGTGGAAGCCGATGAAATTCCATTTTGCCGATTTCATTGTCGCACTAATTAAATTCAATAAGAAGATATGATGCTGCTTTACTGGTTTGCGAATATTTGCAACGCATACATATTTAAGCATTTTACGGCAAAATAGGAAACAATCTGCCTTACCCCATTCACCTTAGGAGAATATATCGAGCGTTGCATCGATCGAACGCGATGCAGATACGGTTATAAACTTTGGCTTAAAACTAAGTTTAAGTTGTTTCCTTTTTATGAGACTTAGTTTTTTCGCTAAAAATTTGCATGTTTGATGACAATCTTAATAAGCCACAGAAATTAGCAATCATTTTTGACAAGTACCTATTGATTTCCATGCCTGTAATTGAGTTACTAAACGCAAATAGGAGTGAGTAAAAAAAATTTACCACTTCAGCAATCACTCTCTTACATCTCATCAAAGAATGATATAATTGGCTGAAATGAGAATTCGCTCTCCCCTTCTCTACCTTTTCCCGCTTTACTTTTACAAAATATCAGCGAAACAATGCAGCCAGCTAGATGTTGCTATCAAAAGGTTTTTTCTAATGTCCAAAAAGGGCCTCACAAAGACCCTCGCCAGAGACTCCCTGCTATGTAGCATGGTGGATTATATCCTCCCATTGGAGCAGGGAAGCTTTTCATCCCCGAAGGAAAATTTTAGGTCATGGAAATTCCTTGCAGAGGCAACGAATATTTGCAGGGGAGGAAGTTCCCACCTGGGTCCCTGCTGGAGTTGAAAGGTTTGAAAATTGCTTGCTTCTATTATGAGACTATGCCCACCGAATCTATGACATTGAGCTTTATGGCTTACACATGAAACTGCAGTGTAACAGCAATTGTTCAAACGCTTAACGTATCATTACGTTTGAATGCAGTTTGTTTGATAGAGCAACTACGGATCAAGTCCAAACGTCTTGCAAGTGTTGCATACATTGACGTGCATTGCTCCAGATAGCTGTTCTAGGATTTTTTAGAAGTGGTTACCAATGAAGATGGCTCGCTTCAGCGATGATGCGAGAGGTGACTACGTTAGTATTGCACTGTTTACGGATAAGAAAGTGCATCGATGGGGAACAAAAGTGCGGTGGAGGCGGGAAACTCGTAGAGCGATTTGATCAAGAGCGAAAACAACAACGAATCAAAGGCTGTGGGTGGAATGCTTTATCATGCTATTTATAGCATCTGTAGTACCTATCAAAAGAAATGATGGGGATTCTGATTAGCGAATAGTTGAGTTTCAAAGTTATACCAACTAGAAGTGGATTTACAGATTGAATAACCATATCCTTTTTGAGTCTCGCTTTTGAAAACACCTTTCAAAGCCAACTTTGACATTTTATTATCTCTCATATTTCCTTCGTGCCAACGTTTCCTGACCGAATCCGTATGGCAGGTGAAAGATTATCCCAGAATTAATTTCATTCAATAATTGAAGTGGCTTTGTTGTTTGAGTACCTATCCTCTCATGTGGATCTGGTTCTCGTAAATGCACCTGGCAGCCCTTGACTCCGCGGTTGTACTACGGTAAAAGCAACTCTCTTTCTCGAATCTCACTAAAAATTTCAAAACCTCAGCATCTATTGCAAATGCAGTATATCGGTCGTTATAAGGCCTAGTCTTATAGGACATGTTTGCACTGAATGGTTAGATAGCACTTCATTCTTGGAAGGTGGCCAACAACTTCAGAAATTATTATGCAATAGCCATATAATGCAGTATAATGCAATAATAAAATGCAGTAGCCATGTATTTCAACATTATAATACAACTGCCATATAATGCAATATTATAATGCAATAGCCATATAATGCAGCATCATAATGCAATAGCCATATAGTGCAACATTATAGTGCAATATCCATATAATGCAACATTATAATGCAACAGCCATAATAAAACATGCAGTTAAACGGCAAGCCAAGATTGGTACTCGCTAATGTACCCAACATTGCTAAAGTGTTATCAATTTTGCAAAATGCGGAGACATCATAGAGCGATGGAGCAATATCTTTTAGGAATGTAGACGTGATTGCTTTTTTTTTCTTTCGGCTATGGACGATTCCACAAAAGAACTACTTTGTATTCAATCATCGCTAGCAACTTTCTCACTTATCAATATTTGATGATAATTTGTAAGACTGATTAATATATATGCCAATTCCTCTATCAAATTTTCTCATTTCGCAACATATTTAGACTGAAAAGAATTCTTTACAATCAATAAAAGGTCTAAAATTTAATGCACACTTACAAAAAAAAAAATTTTCATGTAGTACTTACCTAATTATAAAATTTTCAAGAGTCTAGTCACTAAACTTATGAGTTGAAAGATTTAAAATCTTGCATCTCATTAAATAAATTGAATATAATTCCCCATGCAAATAAAATATGTTAAGCCATAGTATAATGCCCCAACCCATTATGATCTCTCAGAGGGGACTACTTTAGTGGCCCATTTAATTCCGCTTACAAGATATTGAATCAGATACTTGTCTAAACCTATATGTTATAGAAATAGTTTCTAAAGTTTATATCTACAATCGATTGCAAGTGCAATTTTAAACGTTTACAACCCCTTCTAATCATTTGCCTACGTGATTCTCTCATAGTCCTAGCTGACAGACTGGAATGCACCTGCTCCCTCACCTGTGTAGTACCTTCATCTCTTTCTATTCTTTGAGAACGATACGAACATTCTAATTTGCACGTTTTCCCAGAAAGTTTAATAAGTGATGCAAATAAAACTCAAAGAAATTAACCTTGTGGTGGAAAAGGCTGCAAAAGGCAATATGAGATATGTTCAGTGCAAATGCTCAATCATTTATTTTCATATCTCTAAAAAATGAAACTTTTTCTTACATATACAACTATTCAATGCATACCTTTTTGTGAACCATTGCCATAGGCTCTACGAACGATTTAACAAAAGAATTGAGTCTCGAGAGGCAATCCCGGAGATAACAGAAAAAAGAACTTGCAGCATTGGATGGCAATGAAATGCTATTGCAAAAAGAGAAGAAATTCAATAAAAAATTTTTTTTCGATAAGAAAAAGTGAGAACTAGATTTGCATATATTCAGCACATAATACGCTAAGGCGGAAACCAGTATTCCTCCAAACAATATAGCTAAATTAATTGCTGAGACATTTGCCCAAGCAAATTCTATGAAAAAATGGCTATGTTTTCCTGCGACGATTCTAAAAGAATTGGCCCTAAAGTTTGCATTTTGCATTAAGTGGGTCAGCATGACTTCAAAACTGTTAGCTAGCGCATGTAATATGACGTCTACAGGTGGAATAAACGAAATAATATCATATCATGACAATTATATGAACCTGACAGAATAGCCCAGAGGAGAAGTTTCGAGTGAAATCTGGGAAATATTGAAAAAGCCAACAAAGGGAAAGAAAGATGGAAACAACACGAGGCGAAGAACTAGCTAAAACTAAAAACAGAATAAAAAGTGTCCGGAATGGGTCATTTCTTTGATTATCCCTCTCTTCATCTCTGTGTGCTGTCAGTTTCATCGACAATGCATCAGTTCATATACGATACTATAATATATTTCGCATATTTTTGTAACAGTGCATTATATCGTGCTATTGCTACACAACACCATATTACTCGCTAGTAGACCGCATCTACAAACTTCACAAATCTAGCTCAAATAATTCTCAGATCTAAACTAACGCATACATCTACCTACACAAACAAACGCACGCACGCACGCACGTACGTACGCACACACGCACTCACTTACTGACGCATTTACTTACTGAAGCAGCTCACGCACTGACGCACTTACTCACTCACGCACCCACTCACCCACGCACCCACGCACCCACTCACTCACGCACACACTCAAGCACCTACTCACTCACGCACACACTCACTCATTCACTCACACACCCACTCACGCACTCACCCACTCATGCACTCACTCACTGACGAACTCACTCACTGACGCACTCATTCACTCACACACACACTCACTCACACACTCACTCAATGACGCACTCACTCACTCACGCACTCACTCACCGACGCACTCAATCACTCATGCGCTCACTCACTCACGCAATCACTTACGCACTCACCCACTGAAGCACTCACTCACTAACGCACCCCTTCACCCACTCACACACGCACTCACTCACTCATGCACTCACTCAAGGACGCACTTACCCACCCACTCGCGCACTCAATCGTGCACTGACTCACTCACGCACTCACTCACTGATGCGCTCACTCACCGACGCATTCACTCGCTCAAGCACTCATTCACTCACTGACGCACTCACTCACTGACGCACTCACTCACTGACGCACTCACCCACTTATGCACTAACTCACTGACGCAGTCACTCACTCACGCACTCACTCACTAGCATACTCACACCCACTCACTGACGCACTCACTCACTGGCGCACTCTTTCACACACACGCTCACTCACTCACTTGCTCACACTCACTCACTCATCACACGCGCACTCACTCACGCACTCACTCATTCACGCACTCACTCACCAACATATTCACACCCACTCACTCACGCACTCACTCACTCATGCACTCACTCACTGGCGCACTCACCCACTTATGCACTCACTCACTGACGCACTCAATCATTGACGCGCTCACTCACTGACGCACTCAACCACTGACGCACTCATTCACACACACGCTCACTCAGTCAATACACTCACTCTCTCATGCACTCACTCGCTGACGTCACACTCATTCACTGACGCACTCATACACTCACTCACTCATTCACTAACGCACTCACTGGCGCATCATTCACACACACGCTCACTCACTCACATACCCTCACTCGCTGACGCCTCACTCACTCACTGACGCACTCACCCACCGACGCACTCACTCACTGGCGTACTCACCCACTGACGCACTCACTGACACACACGCTCACTCAGTCACATACACTCACTCTCTCATGCACTCACTCGCTGACGCCTCACTCAGTCACTGACGCACTCACAGACTTACGCACTCACTCACTGGCACATCATTCACACACACGCCCACTCACTCACATACACTCACTCACATACTCACACTCACTCACTGACGCACTCATTCACACACGCTCATTCACTCACATGCTCACACTCACTCACTCATGCAGTCACTGACGCACTCACGCACTGATGCACTCCTCCACTCACTGACGCTGCTCTTTGCTTTCGTTTGTTTCCGTGGAAAATCATGTGTTATAGCGTTGATTTTGTTCCACTGGTCGCTATGCGGAAGAGGAAATATTTCGTAGTTTTTGAGGACGGACGTTTACAAATGTTGTATTGGATCTTAATGTTGCACCTGCGATTGAAGCTTGTCGTTTAGAGGTGGAATGCAAAGCTGTTAAAAGTGCAACGAACCAGCTGTAAGGAAAAGCAATCAACAAAAATAATGTTCCCAGTAACAGTGAAAAATCTTTTCTTTTATTTAAATGCATCGAATAGCAGTAAAAAAAATGCTGTAAAAAAGAGGAAAAGATTGATTTATTCTGTTATTAGCTATTTTATGATAGGGTTTGTTGAACATAATACAACTGCTTTCTGCGCTCATATGTCGACGAAGTTCATTATTTTCAGCTCGAAAACCACACTGGAATGCAAATCACTAAATCTGGCTAACTTAGTCAAACTATAAGACTATAAGATAGTTCCCTACACAAATTCCAAATCTTTTGAGGTGACAACCTGAGAGTAAAAAAACACGTTTTCTACGGACTGTTTGCAAAATGGTTTAATTAAGGTATAAATGAATTATTATTTATTCTTGATTCACTGTTTGTAATTCATAATGTCAACTGATTTGATTAGTAGTGATATAAAAGCGCATCAAGTATTCTTTCCTTCTACGCTTCTCCTCTTTTAGAATATGACGAGTTCATGAATTTAGCTTTTACCTGAATAAGTCGAATTTGTTTCCATTAGCGCTTCTAATTCAAAATCGTTCAAAACATTGAAGAGGTTTCACTAGCAAACGCCCCAAAAATAGATATCGATGTACATAAATCACACAAAAGACATTCCATAATTCTTACACGAGATTTAGTAACGTCGCACAAACATTAGATACCTCTACTAGGGTGGTCCTAACCTAGAGAATAGAAGCCTTTTTGCCTTGCACTTTTGCAATATGCCTTGCACTTCGCCCCTTTTGTCATCACTCATGACTATTAGACGTTCAATGTAAATTTCAGTTCAAATGTTTGAAGGTTACGTATATTAGCGGTAATATCAACAAAGCGCGTCGCATTTGTTGATTGTCGTTGATCTCGAAATGATTTCGAATCAATTTCGATTAATTTGCAGTCATTTCGAAAATTTCGAAAATGACTTTTCCCGAAATTTTGAAGAATCCGATAATTGAATCCCAATTTTTTAAAAATGATTTTGAAAATTCAAAATCAAGACAACAATTAATGCGTCTGACCACTTTATATTAATCAAAAATACATCCTCGGAAATCTTTCAGACTCAGTGATATTTTGTTTTACTATTATACAACGAGACTGTGTTGTAGATGATTAGAAAGTCGTAGAAATGAATTGAAACAAGATGAATATGTGCATGATTATGGTAGAAAGCGCGTACAAGTGTCGACTGGTTCTAACTGGTCCTAAAATTTAGAATCTAGCTGGTTCTGAAATCTTTCACCAACGCGACTAAGCTTAATTATTCCGGTCAAGTTCCCCCCAGACAACAGCTAGTGCACCAATACAAACGTCTTCCGGCTAGAGAAACTGCGGACAAAGTTTTTTTTTGCTCAAATGCCATGCAAACCGGGCCGTTAACTCATTTGGCAAATCTTTATTATTGCCTTGAATTAGACCAGCACCGATTTTACGAGTTTTTAATGACGTCTCTGCTCTGCGCAAATAAATTCGAACTTCGATATCATGGAATACTTGATTACTAAATTTGCATCTACTAACTGATTACGACAGCACTTCAAATCTTGACCAGCAAAAAGAATCTAACTTTAGGTACATGATTTCGCAATATACTACAATTAAGTAGAAGGTGTCATGTAACTGCTTTCCTTCCCGTCAAAGGTCGGCATCAAAAATCAGCAAAGAAACCACGTAATTAGGAAGCAAAGTAACTAAGAAGATCACAACACAATATCAAATATACACGCACCACTGCAAAGCAACCAGAAAAAAAACGCCGCAAACGACTACGAAGGCTTTTAAAAAGTGTTCGAAGCGAAGCTTTAGAAAAGAATCGATGCTTTGCTGGAAATAAGAGAGTGGAAAATAGCGCCAAAGGAAGGCACAAAATGTGCTTTTGTATTTCTCTCAATAGGCCTACCATTAAAAAAATATAAGTGAAGTGAACAAGCCTTCTCAACTAATCGTTCACAAGGATTTGTCTTTATACAACCCAATTAACCGATATGCAATAAGAATGCAGCCGGTAGAAAAAATACGTAATTTCTTGCTACCTTTAATGTTTATAGCACATTCTGAAGTTCATGCAACAATATGTGAAGTATGATCTAAAGGACCAACCTATAGCGTACGTTCTACTTCATCGAATTTTTAAAGTCTAGCCTCAATTGTTGTCAAATCGAAAATACTAAGCGAACATGCACAGACACAGACACGGACACAGACACAAGCGGACATGTGAGTAGTAAAGACGAGGAAGGATGTAATGTCGAAGCTTAGAAAATGGTGGAATTTGTGAGTAGCTATATGCAGCACACAGATGTTATCGCTGATCAGTGATATATAATTTACCAGATCGCATTCGCAAAAAGCAAAACAATCTTGCACTACAAGAATGATGATATTGAACAGCTTAAAAACTATGATATATCTGATTACTGCTAGTGATGCAAAAAATGTCTCCCTAAAAATACTCAACTATCGCACCTAAGCATTTCTCAACCAACGCAAAATAGAAGAGGAATAGGTGGAGCTGAAAAGCAAGCGTCAAACGGTGCATCAAACATAGGTAAGACGGAATTTTTGGAGCAGTTATCTTAATTAGAGGTAAGGTAGAACTTATTCAGTAGCCATCTGAATTCAATCCGCCTCTCTTTTGATTTCATTCAATTAATGAAAGCGAAATAAACATAGTTGGGAAATTGAACGGCGATCGAGAAGATTTTTCTAAGAATTAATTTATCCTAAGATGGAGATCATATTTAAGTAATTCAAGGGCAAAATCAATAGAGGTCGGTGAGGAAACCAAGTAAGCAGTGAAAAAATTTTTACGTATCTAGAGAGAAAAGTGGTAAAGAACCGACAATATGAAAATGAAATTATATGGCCTATTAAGTAGACTGTAGCGCATTCTTTCCAATACAACAAATTCCTACAAAAAAAAACGGGAATCGGCGAGAAGGCGAAACTATTCGAGAAGCTATTCCTACCTGAAATGTTCTACGATATCGAAACTTAGATGTACACAAAACAGGAAGCAAAAAAAAAGCTGACAGTGTCTAAAGACGCAAATGAAAGGGCTCAAGTTCAAGTCATTACAACAGATTCACCAAGTACACAAATGTGTCAGAAGAGCTGTCGTAATAGAGCAATGCAAGGAGGCACTCTAGTATTTCGCTTACTAGACTGAGGACTTTCATAAAGTAATAGGAAATTATAAAAAACGGAAAATTTTGAAAAAACATTTAAACAATATGATCAATTATGCAAATCTATAACAGATTCACTTTTTGCAATCCGAGTGATCTGAAGAAAAAAACAACACGATCAATTGCAAAGTGCAAATTTCTTAGCACTTTGAAGTGGCTCTAACTCATTGCAAAGATGATAGACGGATCAGTCGAAAAAAAAATTATTACAAAATACTATCATTACTCTAAGCTATATTGAATAACTTTCATGGTTATGGCTCAGGTGGCTATCGAGTTAGAACTATGGAAAAGCTTGACAGATACACATACAGATACGCATATACGCATAAAACAACCTAACCACAAAGAGTACTGCAAAAATGCAAACCTGCAAAAGTTCATAAGAAGAAGTGAATAGCAAAGAAGTGTGAGGAAAATCGATTTAATTCGGTTCTATATAAATATTCTTATTTTATTCACCTTATATTTCGAAATGTTGAAATGGGAAAAAGCACAAAAAAATATTCGAGTACGAGAAGAAAGAAAAAGCAAAATGTTCGCAGATCTACAAAAGCAACTAGACACTCAATTTTTAACATGAGCGAAAGTGTATCGATCGAAACGACTCATTATGACACAATTGAATATCACTCATTATTTATGTATCGTTCCATATATTAATGAAATGTTGATGAATAATTAAATAAAAAGATAAGAAGGACATGTAAATACGGATGATGTTTGTTTAAGCCTTGTTGAAAAAAACAAGCCGAAATTTGACTAAGGATACAAAATTGAAACAGCAGTCATACTTGAACATATCAAAAGATATCCAAACATACATAGTCATCTCTACTTTCTCTTTTCTTGCCCAATTAGAAAGGTCGAGCGCGGGGAGGCGGTGAAACCAGAAAATTGAGCCGCAAATCTGGCGACTTTCGAGAAAAGGAACTCCAACCTGGCTGCAAAACTCTTGAGTTCCAGAAAATGTGGAAAAAAACTCCAAAAACTCATAGTTTCCAGTAGCTCACACACCTATTAAATCAAAACAGAGTTCATTTCATCGCTCAGATTTTGCGCAATATCTCTGACAACTTGCCAGTCAGCAGGATAAATTTCTGGCAGGAACAGTGAAATAAAAATATTTCTAGAATTCAGGAAGAGAAGGATATGTTAATTTCTAAACAAAAAGTGAGTGCTTATTAAGGTGGACATGAGAAACCTGAAACTACAATTATCCAAGAGGATTCATGATATTTTATATGAAAAATTGAATTATGCACACTTTAAAAGGTTGCTTTTTCTAAGATGAATTTACCTTTGTGGAATAGGCATTCATTCTCACTTGTTTTATTGCAAACTTTATATCGCAAATATGTTTTATTCTTGTACAACTTTTTTTTCACCATTATGAAAATATTAGTGAAAATGTAACTGATCGAATTTCGATAGAGTTTTTCTCTTTCGACATGAATAATTGCTACTCTAATTGAGGAAATGCATGGTAAGATAAGAAAAAAAAAGAAACGATTTCATCAAATTTTTTTTCTCAATGAGAAAATTTTTCAAAATTTCCGCACTTTTCAGAATTCAACACATTATATCGCAAAAAAAAAAGAAAGAAAACAGAAATTCTAAAGATGTTTGTTAGAAGTGATTCGTTAAGATGCACTAGAAAGTTGCTGGATATTTATGAAGAGTGGAACCCCCAATGGGAATTTTATAGCGATGTATTTTTTTTTTCTAAATACAACATGGCTTTTTCATATGTGAAAATCTAAGGTGGAATGCAACTCTTTTCCTCCGCTAGTTTCCAGTTTTAAGCGATTAAAAAAGAAAGCTTCATATTATTGGGTTTTCTAGACGATTCGGCTGTAAGGTAATATTATTCATTTAGCTGAATATTTATTGAAAACCCACGAAGGGGAATAATTTTTGGAATAAATAATGAAAAACGAAGAAATAAAAAATAAAAATAAGAGAACTGTAAAAGTAATCGAGAACGAACGAAACGACACTACCAGCCTATCTCATAAACGAATAGTTGAGAGATAAGCAGATTTTAAAAAAAGTTATGACTGAGTAATGGAAATAAGTAAAAAAGAAAATGAGAGTGAAAGAAAAGTAAAGATAGAAGAAGAAGATACTAGTCGATAGAGAATTGAAGTAAACGAAGCGAATGTCAAAGATCATTAAATGAAGTCAACAACTGCTTCCAGATGTGCCATATGCCAATCACTAATGCATCCAACTCGATCAACAACACGTCAACAATACAAATATTTGTGAAATCAGCAATTTAATTTCATTACCATAGGCAATCCTTAAAAATTATTCTATACTAATCTAAAATTACCTACTTTCTAAACATAACCTTACACTTTAACCCGTAATGCCTAAATTTGTGCTTTTCGCAAATTTTTTTGGTGTGTTATCTAGTTCTCTGTTTGGCTATTTAATGTTGGACTTGTAAGCACAAAACAACACATGTTGAATAGAGCATTGTGTTGAATATCAAACATTCTATCCAATCTTATCTTTATATTCAAATGGTCGATATTTTATAGCTTAGAAATAAGCTGAATATGAGCCTTTGGCTTATCAGTCCATCAAGAGGGTTCAACAAATTCTTCGAATGGATTTCAAATTCTTTGAACGAAAGTCTTGCGTTGAAAATATTTCTATAATCTTTCTATAGTAAATCGGTTTTCTCAAAGAAACTCATCTAATTAATCATTATTTCGAAAGACAATATGAAAGTGTTACGTTGAAAATATTTGCTAACTGAAATAAAAATCTTATTTTTCCATTATGGTTATCACTATGCAAAGAATTGCCATTTTTTGCATTGATTAAAGTTTTTTTTTTGAGAGAGAGAGAGAGAGAGAGGGAGCGCGAGCGAGAGAGAGACTTGATGCGAATAACGAAAGAGAAAATATGAGGAACTGAATGATTCTTATAAGCAATTCCTTCACCTTTCACTTTTGCGTTTGTATTTAAAGTAAAGATTATTATAGTTACTTATCGCATCTAAAATTCTCGCATAAATACTCTTGGGAAAAGGAAGTTGATCGCTTCACCGAAGTCTATCAGTCTGCCCCCTCCACCTATACCCTCTTTCCCCGATATCGGGCAAAAACTTCTCTAGGAAATATGGGAAACATCTTGATGAAAGAAGGCTTTCAGAGTTTCACCTCGCAAAGAAATTTGACGACTTAAAAAAAGATGATTTTAAGACGAAGCTAATAACTTATTACTAAATTATTATTATTAATGATTTTTGAAAAATGCTAAAACCAAATAAATTCAACAGAACTTTATCATATATAAAGCTTAAATTAAGCGAAAACCTTTTGGCGCATAATGCTGTTTTTTTCTGCCACTATCAAAAGATAAACGATCATTGTCACAATACACACTTATTCGACAACACGTAGCGCACGAATGTTCTAAGAATAAATCCCATGGGGAAATATTTCGGGCAAATAGCGCAAGCAACTATCGAATATTTCAAGTAAGCGAGAACAAATTCATCTTAACGCAATCGTACCTCTACTTCTGAATGCAAATATCCCGCCCCCGAATTGGCACATATTCCCTGCATTATTTGATATTTTGTGATTTTTTTTTTGTTTTTTGAGCCACCAATAATGAGGAATTAACAATCCATGGGACAAGCACAAATGATTGATTAGAAATCGGCACTGTTTCGATATTCCACTCTATTATCGTATCTCTTTAATCTTCCTTAACGACAGGATGAAAATTATTATTATTAAAGCTTGCCGCTTGAGGGAAATAAAAAGAATTCCAATTGTATCGCAATAATATTTCAATTTCTAATCAGTCATTTGTGCCTGTCCCACGGATTGTTGACCCTTCAATATGGGTGGCTTATAAAACAAAAAAAGCACAAATATCAAATAATTAAATAAAAAGATGAGTATTGTTAAATATAAAAATGCTAAAAAGTCAAAGAAATCAAAGATTTTGTTTATTTGTCTGATAAATTGCACAGATGATTAGAAAGAGATTGTGAAATATACTAATCAATCATAATTGATAGATGCATCCGTTGAACACAAATTAGAAGAGAGGTTAATGTGAAATCTTGGAGTTACCACTCTGTTGAGTTAAAATTAAACAATGGTTTTTATTAAACATCTCTAATGTTCTCATAAAAAATTTCTACTCTATTCATAGTTCCATAAAAGAGACATTAAGACTTGAAGCTAAACGGAAGCAAGATGAGCCTTATACGAATGCCTACTGGCGTAATTTTTTGGGATTTCGTTGAAAGAAAAAAGTCGGACCTGCTTTTCTGACGTTTTCGTGGACAAAAGTTTGCATAGTAATCCTTATTCTACGAATGAGTAAGATGCTTCGCTTCCATACGGATGTTGGCCCATTCCTCTGTATATTATGCGGAATCAAGATGAAGTCAGATGCCTTCAATGGAATAGCACCTCAACGCATGTTTTCGAAATGGAATTTGAATAAAATGTTTATTAATTTAATGCGTATTTGTCAACAAATGGCCAAATCGTATTAATTTGGCCATCTGCTGAAAAATATGGATTAAATTAGTAAAATGCACATATATTTCATCGTCGTACGAAAATGCAGTTTATCTGTACAACCTTATGGATTGACCTACCGCTATTAACGTGAAACTGAAACGCAATTCTCAATATGAGGTATTCAAAAGAGCGGTCACTACTTCAAACAATCGTAACAAAATAGTTTCTACTGCGCAAATTCGGATTTTGAAAATTTTGAATTGCAAAAACATTATGCCGCACCGGTCCTTTTTGTGATTACGGATTTATTTCCGGTATCTACCTCCCAGAAATATTTCAGTAATCGTTCCGGAATAGATAAAAATATTAGCTAAAGGCATTTGCTCTTTTAGCTTCCTCTCCGGTAAGACAATTTTATGCTCTGGTTAAGGTTTCTTCTTGACGAAAACTTTTTCAATTTTTGTTCAAACATTTAGATAATGAATCGTGGTATATAGACTGAAACGGAAAGAACACTTGTTCAATGCATAGAAAAACCTGCTCAAGAAATACTACGAATACGAACAAACATGAATCAATATTGAGCGATACTACACCTGTACCCAAAGCATCAGGTGACTCACGTAAAGCGAGCACAGTTAGAAGAACACCTTGCAGAATAGAGATAACATTGACGAGCTTTTCTTAAGCCAGGTTTCGTATCTCTGGTGTCCCTTAACCTGGACCGTCCCTCTACGAAACAAACTATCCAATTCAAGAGTTATTTACCTATTTACCTCTTGGGTGTTCCTAAAAATTAGGTGTGCAAAAGCACATTATAAACAAGCAATGTCTGTGCGCAATTATATGTGTCCAGGCGCATTTATGTCTGTGTACCCGGCAGTTCTCAACTCGAGAACCACTGAGACTAGAGTGGCAAAATTCGATGGTTATTTTATATATATATATATATATATATATATATAAAGGATGAACCTCCTCCATTATATGTCATTATGATTCATCAAATCTGGACTTTATAAGCATTTAAAGGCGACAAAAAATTTGCATTCGCTCTATAACTTCAGGAAAAAGTGAAACGTTTGCGGAAGATTTTTATTGATAGTCTGATCACTAGAATAAGAGCATCATTTTGTACATTGTTACTTTTGGTAGCTTATAAAAGTGACTAGCGAAGCGGAAGTAATGCAAAAGCATCATGCAAGTTCCTCTGGCGCGTTTTCCCATTTCGAAGATATGAGAAGTTAGAGCCACAACGTTATGCAAATGGAAGAGCAACACAAGAGAAATCAAAAAGAAAGAGATACAAACAAGAAGGAAGAACTAGCATCATGTTTAGATTATTACGCATAGCTATTCTGATATAGGAACAAAAAGCTGTTAGTAAAAAGACAATTTCTATCTGTTTCTCCCCTTTCCTCTCTCACCACCTCTTGCAGATACAAGCACAGAGTCAACGGGAAATTTTGCGCTTCTTGTGGTCGTACGTTTTTTATGACGCTCAAATTCATAGGTATCGTATTCCGATTCACCTATTTTATCTATATATCCTCCTACATTTTCTACATTTAAAGTACTCGAGCTGTTTTCATACTGAAATAAGCGACTATAACTTATCATAAGAATGCGCCTCCCCTCTAGATCTACTTCGGTGCTATCGACTTCATATGAGCCATGTTGAGCAACGTTTGCAAGCACATGAGCTGATTGAATGGATGACTCTCTTCTGACAGCTTTGGGAGTTTTCTCTCGATTTTTAGAAAATCTGATGAGAAGCATATAGGCTCAAACTTGAAAAGTTCTAGACAGCTTTCTTGGTTTTTCTTCACAAAGTTTCTTTCGTAGGATGCAGCCCTTCAAAAAACTCATTTTTCTTTCCTCAGNAAACGAAGTATATGATGTAGCAATATAAAATCTAACTTTAAAAAAAAAATTTTTTTTTTAAATATGGCAATAAAATGAAGCATAAACAATAACTATTGCTCGAGATCTCGTATATGATTACTGTATCAGATTAGCCTCCCTATCGTAGTCTTCTTGATGCTTATGGAATGTTGTGAACTGCCAACGTCACGAACACTCCATTTTTTTTCAGTTCAAAGATCTCTCCTCATCGTTATTCATGAAGCGTTTGACGCTTTCATTGCCGTCTACTTCTTGCAAAATTTAGCACCTCATTCAACACAACTTTTTTCGGCACTTCTTTACCCTCTTCTGCTATTATCCGAAACATTTGATGGCAGTTCGGCGCTACCCATTTCAACTTTTTAGCTTTTTTTTCATAAGCAAATTAAACATCATTATTCAAATTGATTCATTGTGAGTTAAAAGTCGTAAAGTATATTACCAAGAGGAAATTCTTGCTATGGCAATTTTTTAGTACTATCTAGAAAATGACTTGAAATTTTTATTCGATGCGCATTGAGAATTAGACTAGTCATAATTTTGGGATTTCTTAGCTTCGAATATAAACGAATTAACTGCCCTAAATACAAAAACATGAATCTATTCTTATGAGCAATTTTTTCCTGCACAATTTACTATTATGATTGCGATTTCACGAATAAAATTCCATCGCTTCTATTTCCATTGCCTCATACTATAACTATATTCATAAATCCTACCTTACTTAACAATTATCAATCTTTTCTGTCTCAATTTAAACTTTAGCATTCATTTATATATTTACTGCATTTTGGCATATTCGCTACATGTTTTTTTTTTTGTTGCATATTTCGTACTAAACGGCTTTTCCATTAAATGCTGACGTATGTTGTTCTGCTCCATTCCACTTCAATGACGCAATCTGGACGAAATAAACCTATTCCCCGCATAGTGGGAGAATTGGGAAGGGTCGGATGGAGGGGATGAAATTATTTAGTTGTTAGTGACAACGTCGGGTGTAGCTATGATAGCATTTTTAAATCAGTGGACGTGAAAGATACAAAAGAATAAGATAAAGTCCGACTGAGTATAGGTGATCTAACTGCAGTGGTGAGGGGTGTCCCAATAACAGAAAGGTAACGCCAGGTAGGTATTCTCAAGAAGCAAAACTCTGAGGATGTGTCATAACAAGGCAACATTCATGCGAAACGAGTTATTGGTTTTCATGATCACATAGACCAATACCTCTAAGTTTTTCTTCGCACTCTTTTTTTATTGAATGTCACTTATGTTTCATTTATTCCCCGAAAGTTTCCATGCTGCCGAGACAAAAGTGCCTTTTTTCAACGATGCCGACGGATGAATCGAGCAGCCTTCTATAGCCAAAAGCTTTTCAAATCTATACTTTGAAATATTGCCAACTAATGAAAGTTGGCAAAGGTTCAATAAATGGAACGATTCACCCAACTCCACCTCCCCCCGGTTCACTAGTCCTCACCTCCTCCCTCCTTCCTCCTACTTTTCATGCATTAGATAAGCATATTTCTTCAAAAAATTACTCCTTTATGTTTAAAAAATCCTGTGGCGTTTGTCACTAATTATAGCTTTTCTACGCACTATAACAAGCATAATTTTTTGTTACTTAAAATATGACAACGAACCATTCATCAAAAATTTTATACTCCTTACCTATAATTCAATCCTGCGTTATCATCAGCTTTATCCCCAATCCATTGTGTTCGAATCGTCGCATACGTTTGCGCATCTTCCACCTCAATTCGTTCCAATTTCGCTGCGCCAAATTTCATAAAATTCGTTACTGCAAAATCTTCAATCATTTCTATGATACCCCCTTTGAAAGTATTTTCGAGATTTGCTGTCGCATGTGATGCTCACATATTAATAGCCATCATCTGATACACGGTCTCTAGGATAGTTGTCATTCATGTACAGCTGTATGCTTCCATTTTCAACTGTAGAAATCCATCAAGATTAGATAACGATGAGAAATTCTCAAAGTTTTTATGCAATAAAATACAAAATAAACCATCAACTCCTATCACTTGTGGAATACTCTCCTTTCATTGTTATTGATTTGAGTTCCGCTCAACTTCCCATCGAAACTCATGAAATTTTCTCATTGAAAATTTTTTCAAACGTTGACAACCATGTGGATCGCTACCGTAGTTTTCCATGCTAGAACGATAAGATTCTAGTGGCTGTCACTAACTAGGAACTGGCCAGCCGTCTAATATTCGATTCACTATGACATTCAAGAGTATCGTTTACGATGTAAAGAAAAGCCGGAAATTGTATTCACTGTTCGATATTGAAACATACGAACAACAAATTTCTTCGATATCGTTAATTTACAACGAATGTTTCAACGACATTCAGTTGAAATTTTAGTCGATAAAAAACCAAAACTTTATATTTCCAATAAAATGAAAATTTCTAGTGCACAAAAAACATTTCATACAATAAAAAATGTCCAATACAATTACAAATATTTACAAAATCAAAGCTTTATATAAAGAAATAACAAAACGAATACTTGAATCATTGCAAAGGAAATATGGTAACGCAATATGTTAGGCCATATCCAACGAAAAAAAACTTTCCATTAAGATTTTTCAACCTTGTTGCCTCATTTGGCACGACTAACAATAAGACAGAAACCAGATGTTAAGAAAAGTTAACGGGGATCGACGTTCAGAGTTTACGTCAACCAAACTAAGGATTAAATTGAAAAACCAATGAATGGGTAATAGTATCGCAGATTTCCTGTGCTTAGAACGAGTGGGATACAATAAATTAGCTGTGGATGGATCGTTTTTTTCTGTCACAAAAAAGATGAATATAAGTGAAGAGTGGCGATTTTGTTGAACCTCACGTCTAAAGATTTGATATCCAAATCCAGGCGGTCCTTCCTGCCATGGCGTGATCATCCGTGTATTGGTTGTTGAGAGTAGGGCGCTTCTTGTCGTCTGCTTATGACGGCCTCACCGATCGTCGTTCGCATCGCCTGCAAAGAATCATTCTGTTATGTTAGGTATTTTTTTGCAATCAAAAACAGCTTCAATACAGAACCATCTAACTGATTGCTAAATATGTCGTGAATCTCGTAGCTCAAGTTGCATGCTGTGAAGGGAGGAGGAGGGGGGGGGAGGGGGGAGGGGGAAAGAAAAGATTCTAGAAAGGCAGAAGGAATTATCGTTAGCAACATCACAGGCGCTATTAATTTTCAACATTTTAGAGGTCCTTATGAGTCGAATCCACGCTATATGGCATTTAAAAGAATTCATAAATATATATTAGCACTTTGTCTTAAATGTACGCTAGTTCTAGTTCCGCCATATAATCAGCCAAAAAATTCCCTCTAAAACGATTACATTTATGCAAAAAACGTCATCTCAAACTACAAAGTTTAGCATTAGAAATAACCATCGAAATTCCACTTAATAAAAGTTATTATTTCGGCAATATTTTTATCAAAGTATTCAAAGTAATGAAATATTTCTCACCTAGCAAAGTCAATCGAAAATAAATTGACGCAAACAACTCAAAACAATTGCAAAGTTCCAACAGACTGCGACACTTGGAGTGTGCCTGGTGTGTTTTCCCGATTGTACATAACGAATGAACTCCTCACGCCGTAACCCCAAACTGCGAGAATTTGCGACACTTAGTTTTGTAGCAATTCTTGAAAGAGTTGATATCGACCTAGACAGGAAAAACCTGAAAAATGAAAAAAAAAACCTGCTCTACGAAGAAGATTGGCACTTCGCGGAAATCCGCCGCTCCATCCACAAAATGTAGCGCGAATTGTCATCGGCCTTCTTCGGTTAGCAGGTCGAAGTATCCACCTAAATAGATCTCGGAAATCGATAGTCTTACCTCGACGTGAAACATTTCGGTGGTAAGAATTCAGGAAAAGCAACAGAACACTACTATATATCATCAAAAAATTCATCAAAAAAAAAAAAAAAAAACAACACTTAGCGCAATTCAAGGAATATGATTTCCCTATAAACAGCTATTTTCGACTCAAAAATGAGATCGCAAGTAACAATTGAATGAATGAAAATTGCATCAATTATAGCTAGCTATCAACATTGTAGCAGCAGCAGCAAGTCCCCGCCTTGCCACCTGCTACAAACAGTTATCCGTACGGAAGAGATTTTCCTTGCGCCGTTTTACCCTTAGTACCACGCTGAACAATAAAAACTACGTCGATATTATATCAGCAAAAATATGCTTTACAGGCAAACGAAGAACAGGAGTGGATCAAGCCGAGACTCCCAACTTACCTATCTCCTCCCCTTACCCCACCCCTCCCCCCCCACCCAAAAGAAACTTCGAAAAAATAAAGAATAAAAAAATCAACAATAAGTGAGCTCACTTCAAGCGATGTAATCACCTCCCTTTACCTCACCCCCCCTCCCCCAAAAGAAACTTCGAAAAAATAAAGAATAAAAAAATCAACAATAAGTGAGCTCACTTCAAGCGATGTAATCACCTCCCTTTACCTCACCCCCCCTCCCCCAAAAGAAACTTCGAAAAAATAAAGAATAAAAAAATCAACAATAAGTGAGCTCACTTCAAGCGATGTAATCACCTCCCTTTACCTCACCCCCCCTCCCCCAAAAGAAACTTCGAAAAAATAAAGAATAAAAAAATCAACAATAAGTGAGCTCACTTCAAGCGATGTAATCACCTCCCTTTACCNGAAAAACTTTTTTGTGCCAACACTCTTCCTTTATTAAACAGTAACTTCACAATAAATAAAGCATAATCTGTTCATTTTCTTTTCAAAAAAAAAAAACCTTTAAACATTATTGGAAATAGAAATAAACAAAAATTAGAATCAACCAACGTTTATAAGCGCATAAAAGAAGAAGGCAAAACAAAGAGATGCGGGCAACAATAATATTCAACGCCAATTATGCGAAAAAAATAAAGAAAACAAACAAACAAACAAACAAAAAAACAAACAAACAAAACATTATTCATGCAAATGGAAGACATTCGAGAAGAAATAATAATACACGTAGATAAGCAACGCAAACAAACGTAAATAAATCATATGCAAATTTTCAATAATGATAATAAAATCATATTCGGTAGTGCTAAGTTGGAAATGAGTTGACTTCATTACTCAAATATCCAAAAAACAGTACTAATTCTTCAATTGAGTGACTTTCTAAACGTCTAAATGAAGAAAGTAAAGTCCTTTCTTGTTCGGGATAGGGAATGATGCGATCCTAATGATATTGAATAAGGGAGGTAGTGCACATTCTTTTAATACCAATATCTATTTTCTCTGGTTCCCGAAAGAAAACCATTGTATAAAGGAAAATACCACTGCAGTACCACGAAGGTCTTGAGGACAAATGAACTTGCAAATTTTCCAACAAGGACAGTACTCTAGATACTGAAACCTTCAACAACGATCGCCTTCCCTATGACCTAAAATCATCGAAAATTGTACTTCATTACTATTACTATATAATCTGGATAATTCACCTAAAGTCAAGACGTATAACTGCCTATGGAACTGTTTAGCGGCTTGGTGAATAGTGTCCTATTTTCGTTCCTTAACGCTTCATCCTCCCCTCACCTACGCCCAAAGGTAAGAAGGAACAAAGAGATGGTACGATTCACATTTCAATAAAGCTAACGGTCAAATATACTCCACTAACGGTCAAAAATCCTCTATCTGTCGAAAGAACTATCCAAAATACCGCGCCAAGTCTCCCCTTTTATGCCAATGTAAATGCCTCTATGACAACAGAAGCCGTCGAAACTTTAGCATAAGTGCAGGTTCATTCTACTACACAACCGTTGAACCACTTAAAGACACTGGAAGAGAAAATATTTAAGCATACAAAAGAGGGTAAAACACGGCACGAAATAATAGAAGACGAGGAAACTATATGGCTGGTAATATGAAGTTTACCCCCTCCCCCCTCTCTTTTAAACATCCCAAAACCTTTTTACCAGAGACCAGAAAAACAACAATGAGGTGAACATTCAAGACTTTAATGGTGGAATTCAAATCCAATTTTTGATGATAAAAAATGCAACTAAACAAAAATCACCATGATGCAAAAAAAACAAAACAAAACATGAGATAGCAATAGATTGATAGCAATTTAACGATGAACTATTATGAGGAAAGCTGGATGAAATAGTTAAAGATATTTATATTTGAAAGCAATATCACATCTTCGAATGATCATATCACAAAGCCATATCCTCTTTATTTTTTTATTTTCAACAAGAATCACCTCAACATCGATGTTTTTTCACTTCTCATACTGTTTTTGCCTGCTCACTGCCCAAAACAGTTACTCTTTAATAACCTCTATTCAATGAGGGAAATGGGAACAAACCCGGGTATAAATATCACCTGAAAAAAATAACGAACACCTATAAAGTCCACGAGCACAAAATGACTCTTTCCNGGGGGGGGAGGAAGAGAGAAGGGAAAAAGTTGGCTGCTCAATAATCAAACTCTATCGGTTCAAAGAATGGTGCACTTCTTCTTCTTGCGTGGCTTATCTCGTGGTGCCGAATCACCGCCAGGTGCATTCGCGTTCAATGTGCCGCCCTTCCGCCGTTTGATTTCACGCATTAAATCGTAGAATACCTTCAAAGTTTACATTTCTATGCTTTTATATTTTATATTAAGGCAACTTAGAACGTAGATTTATTAGTGTTAAAATTCGATTCAATGCCTTATCACTTATAAATTTTAACATATCTCTAAAACAGGTAAAACATCTATTCAGCTTAAAGTAAGCAATAGTAGAGAACATGAAACACCAATAAAATATCCTTACAAAGGATAGTCATCTTCTAAGACTAGAAATGAGATGCCCTACCTCAACTTGCTGTTTTCAAACTTCCCCAGACATATGCACGACACTAAAATTTCAATTTTCTTCAAACTAAAGGTCCTTAACACTAGTATCCAACCAGTGGAGATACCATCAACGAACTAATAATCATCTCCACCTTGGTACTAAATAAATATTCACCAATTTGCCCCTCTGATTGAATATCAACTACACAAAAAATATACGTAAATAACATTGCGCTCATATTATAATGAAATACTCCAAATAAATTGAATAATAAACAAGTAGAACTTAGCAGAGTTTAGCAGATAAAGTTTCAAAAGATAAACTAATACGTACCTTGTCGACGTTAGTTCTATGTTTGGCGGATGTTTCAATATACGGAACACCCCACTGTTCGGCACGTTGTTGTGCTTGAATTTGCATCACACATCGTTCGTTGTTCAGATCGCATTTATTACCCACCAACATTATCGGTATTGATGCATCGGTTGCGTTCTTTACACGCAGAATTTGTTCCCTATAATTCATTTTCACTGAAATACTCTTCCAATTGCAAGCATATAACTCAGCAAATTACATGAACATATATTCATGTATCAATAATGGTTCCACTTTAAAGAATCGCCATTCTCGAACTATCCCCTAATCTCGATTCTGGACAACTGGACCCCAAACCTTTCCCTTATATAGACAACGTTCAAATAAATTTATGCTGAGAAAACATCGAACGACGGGGGATAAAGCGGCCGATAGAAGGCAAAAATTCAAGCTGCAAAATTATAAATCTAAGAAACCCATAATTTCCCATCATCAAGCTGGGAAACAATCCCATCAAACCAGTAAATTATAAAACGGAAACCATAAAGGCCCCTTCATATAGCTTTCAACATAAGGAATTTAAAAAAACTGCTTGCTTCTAGACTTCTTCCCACTCATCTCAACAAAAAGAAATTACCAACGAATGCTTTTTTTAAATGGAGGAGGGTATGGGCAGAAGGAGAGGAGAGGGAGGCAAAGACGGAAGTGTACATAGCAAATTTTCCCAAATGGAGAAAAAACATTGACTAGATGTAATATTGGAATTACTAAATCGCACTCGATAGAAAGGCGGAAATCTTCAATCGAAATTAATTCATCGAAAAATGTTTTAAAGGATTGTAAAAATTCAAAAATAGAAAATCTTACCTGAATTCATTGGTGGCGTCAAAAGATTCGGTGTCTGTGATGGAAAACACACAAATAAAACCCTCTCCACTGCGGTAGTAATTGTCTCTGCAAAAAATAAATAAATAAATAAATAAAAATGCTGATTTCTATATTAATTGAGATAGAAAAAAATTGAGTGAGAGTTCAATTTTCAACAATGGCAATCGTTTATTTTTTAAAGATCTTTATGGCGAATAATATGTTCGATTAACCTTATGGCCGAATAGTCTTCTTGTCCAGCCGTATCAAGAATATCGATGGCGCATTCTTCCCCATCGAGCACCACCTTCTTTCGATAGGAATCCGCCTTTGTCGGCTCATATTCTTCGACAAACTAAAATACAGAACAAATATTTTTATAGATTCCATAGAAATTGAATTGCAATTCATATTGCAACTCATAAAAATTGTAAAATTGACGAAATTGCAAAACTGAAACAACTCAGAAAAATATTTGAGAAAAAAATTCCTGACTTTAACTATTGCGAAACAACAATAACGCCGGAAGAGACTGCATTGAAAATTCAAAAAAAAAAAAAAAAAAAAAAAAAAAAAATTATTCGATGAATTATTTATGTAATATGAAAAACAAGCAAAATAATCCAACATTTTTCCGTTTTTTGTAAATTTCTGAAAAAAATTTTTTCCATATTTTTCTTGCATTTTTCCAATTTCAATCTAAAGATTGCGTACACCTGTCGCTTCATTCATATGAAAATGAAACCAATTAAATTTTCGAAATGAACGCTCTACACAACAATTAAATGGCATTGAAATAGAAATGCAAGCATTAAGAGAGAAAAAAAGCAGATGGCATGCCAACAATCGTTAAATCGATGAAACGAAAAAGAAGATGACCATGACCTCATAGAAAAAATTTAACCTCATGAATGCAATTTTTTCAAATTCCCTCAAATTTATCTTCGAAATATTCTCCTTTTTTTCTCTTAAAAATGAAAAGTTCAGCAGAAATTTCTCCCACTTTTTCCATATTTTTTCATGTTTCTTTATAAATAATTTTGAAAGTGTGCATAGAAATTTGCCTACAACAATATCAACTTTGTTCATGTTCTATTCGGAATATACCGATCAAATATTACACAAATTATTTACATTTAGAGATGGGAAATATTGGCCGTCAATTAGCACAAAATGCGGAATGATAGATGCATCCATGTTAAAATTTCAGAGACATTCGAATAGCAAATATTCGCGTTTATTGATGCGATTAGAAAATACTCTTCAAAGCACTACGAGTAAGCAACATAAGATGCTCAATCCATCCATCGAGGCAAATATTTTGCATCATAGTTTTATATAGTCATACTATAATTTAATATTTAAGAACTATTTATCTTCCATGATTATGGTAATCAGCAAAACAAAACAGAGGAAGAGAAAGGAGGTGAGGAATGAGAATTGCAAAAAAAGAAAAAAAGAAAAGGGCAGATTATGAAGTAATCGATGGAGATAAATGAAGAAAAAAGTAAAACAAATCAACCAAAACATACAAATATCATGAGTAAATAAAGCAAAAAATAAAATTAAAAAATTTAGAAGATAAGGGAAAACAATCAAAGAAAGAGACTATAGATGCAACAGCTAGTTGCCTCCAATATAATGTCCACCCCCCCCCCTTCCCCCGCCTCCCTTTGAACGATAGAGATAACATTGCGGCTACAATTTCGAAAAAAACACTGAATTTTTTGTTTATAAAAATTTCTGCGCCCATAACTGGCACGATTCCAAAATTCGCATTTTATCCGTCAAGTATTACCGTATTAATATCTCAAATAAAAACACTACTTGAAGTATGACTGATCAAATGCATGTAACCTCAACAACTGTATGGTGAAAAAGAACCAGTTTATGATCACTGCACTTTGTGAATAACTAACGATGATAGTGCTATTAAAAAACAACGAAAGTCCCTTTTGGTTAATTATCAACTTGCCTGCCTATAGTAATAAAGGTAATCACACTGTAATAATTGCACATGTGCTCATATGTCCAGTAAGGAAAAATAAAAGGGAATTAGAAGTTGAAAAGCACATAAAATTTTCAATTAGAATAAATATGATTCATGCTGAAACCTGTTTTCGAGAGAACTAAATGACAGCCACTATCGAATTATCGAAAAAAGTTTGAAACTTTTACTCGCCTTTCAAACATTGAAAAAACACCTCAATTATTGATCAAAGAGTAAAGCAATATGTGAGTGACATATAATTCGCTAATTCGCTTACTCAGCATTCAAACGGGAACTAAACCATTATTAAAGAGAATGTAAACAATGAGATTCAATGTGTAATATGTAATTTAAACCTTCTAAATGGTACCATATTAAGGGAAATTGTATATATATATATGCACGGTACAGAGCTGGTATTTACCGTTCTATCGTTGAACTACAGCAGAAGGGTGCAATACAAT
This sequence comes from Baylisascaris schroederi, assembly GCA_006503575.1. Lineage (NCBI taxonomy): Eukaryota > Metazoa > Nematoda > Chromadorea > Rhabditida > Ascarididae > Baylisascaris > Baylisascaris schroederi. The sequence goes on from QEWY01003119.1 coordinate 261,987, forward strand.
CCGTAGACAATTTCTCGCATGAGCGATTACACTAGGGATTACAATACGACAATCAGCTTATATATTACTAAGCACTCGTGCTCCCCTTTTAGATGAAAGACACTAGCAGTGTATTATGAAATAGTGCACCGAGATGAAGAATGACAGAAAAGCCAATCATCTCGGCACAGAACATGACATATATCGACACTCATCGATGAAGGAAACTGTTTCCTATCAAAAAAAAAAACACTTTTATGGCAGATCGCAAAACTTTTAATGTGTAATAAAAAAAGCAACATCAAACATTTGTATATTAGCATAAATTGTTGGTTGTGATTCAGAAGAGCTGAAGAGAATGAATACAATAAGAGTGCTGTTCTCCGTATTGCCCAATTTTATGGGCACCCCTTCCCCCCCTATTGACTGTTGCTTCTTTTATGTTCCGCTACATCTATAGAAATGCACTTCGTAAAACGTTGTCTTTATGTCAATCTCTAAAACAAACATCAGTAGTACAACGTAGAGCAATTAGAACACCTCTCTTGCAATGTTACCTAATTAACTTTTTGTAAAGTGAAATGTGCAAAAACGTAAATATATTTATTACACAATGCTCAACGTCTATACCTTACAACTGTCGTCTATCACAGGCAATCTTATCCTATGCATATAATAGCCAGCAAATATTGCGAAAATAACTATGATCTATTCTATTCTATTCCATTCCATTCTGCCTTATTCTACTGAGTAGAGTCAAACCTAAAAAAAAAAAAAAAACTGCGAATGGCCTCAGATCGTGGTCACGTTTAAACCCGATTCCCTTAGTTGAGGAAGGACACTTCAACCGAAAAGAGGAAGGGATCACATAGTGAGTATTGAAGATGCGAAAAAAACTGAAAGAAAAAACAACGAACTATTGGTTTCCAAAAAAAGAGAACAGTTTTATTGCCCGTTTCCGCATCCACTTTCCTCTCAGAAATGAGCTCATGCAATCAATAATATTGTCACTTCTATAATAGAAAACCCTGACGCATTTGCTTCGCTAAAACAAATTGAGAAAAATTTTCATCCATAGATAGAAGAGAATGCTATGAAGTGCAAAAAAAAGTTGCCTTTTCGAATATCCACCCCACTTATCTCACCAACCGCTTTCATAAATTACTAAAGAAATAATAATAAAATATCTTTCATAAAAAAGGAATAATACCTTCACATTTCAATTCAGTGGACCGGTTGTTCAACCCTTCATTAGAGTTCATGTCTTTATGTATGTGTATGTCTGTCTATATGTCTGATAGTACTAACCTCGTGAAAAAGTGAACTATCTGGTTTAAGGGAAACTCGAAAGAACACCTCAAACAGATGGAAAGGTTGAATAAGGTTCCATAAGCCCAAATTTTCAGGAACCTCTTCTTCGAAACTTTGCGAGAAATGAAGAACGTTCAATTCAGTGGTTGTGAAATAATGCAGCAAAAACTCCAACGAGATGCGAATGTGTTACGAAATCTGGACTGTCTAATGAGTGCATCATCCGAATATGCACCCACCTACAACAAATACGGAAGGAAAGACCTAAAATATTGCCGTAAAAATTTATACCACATTCTTCTGCCGTAAAAAAAAACTTATACCGTATTCTTCTACCGTAAAAACTCATCATATTCTTCTGTTTCATTATTATTTACCCGATCGAAGCGATCAACCAACGCAATAAATGGACTGACTATAAATTAACAAGAGAAGGAAATGGTACAGGAAATGAAACTTAAGGGATTTGAGTGCAATGAATTGATTGCGAAATATCCGCTCCCCGAACATTACTCTATATCTGAGCGAAAATATTTTTTGTAAATGTAGTTGAAAAATGGAAAAAAAGAAAAATAAAATAGTAGAAAAAAAATGATTTATAGCTTTAGAAATAAGCAAAATCGCTTGATGGAAAATAGAATACGTTCTAAGGAAGAATCGAAGAAAAATCCATCGAAAATTAATATGAATCATTCGAATGCGAATATATAATAAATGTAAGAAAATTTCTTTAAAATAAAAAATTTCTTTGCAAATTTATATCGCATTCTTCAATTTCAATAATAAGCGAAAACTATGATTGAATAAATAAAAAAAGAAAAGAAAAAGAAAAACACTCATATAAAATCCTTTACAACTGTCAGTGTTAGGCGTATATGCACTTATGAACAAACACTTTTCTGAACGTGTATTTTTCAACTGAATTGGAATTCAACGAAATCAAAATACAACGATTGCTACCTTGCCAATCCAATTTGCATATTAAAAATAATTTTCATCCCCTGATAACTCGATGATCATTCGACTAGCAAATAAATTTGCATATATATTTTAAGATGGCAATCTCGTTGGAGCCATCATAGACGGCTCCCCTCCGTCCTGAGCTGAACCTGAATCCGTAGCAGTAGGATTCCTAAAGAACAAACATACATCATAAGCTCGATTCAGTGTAATTACATAGCACTCGTACTCAACTCTTGAATCAACCGTAAATGAATTCAATCCTAAATGCTTACAAAAGTTATTCATCACATCACCAACAATGAACTATACTGCAAACATTCGGGGTTATCGCAGGAAAGAACAACGTCAGAGAGTTGCCCTTTTTTGACGCAATAAAGTTCCACTATCTTTGTGTGACAAAGGCACCTTTCAAAGGGAGACCGACCATCAATTCAACCTTGAAAACACATTCTCTTCACCGCCTTAAATAATATACGCATCAAGAGGCGATTATACTGAATTCATATACAAACAAATTTATACAATCCTGTATGCTTTTATATAAATAATCACCTATGAGTTTTAGTTTATTTACTAAATACTACGTTCATTTACCTTTCTATTTATCATTTGAAAGCACTTAGATTTGCATAAAATGCAGACCAGAATTACCATTCATCTTTCTTTGAATAACCTTATGCAAGCTTAGTTTTATTGGGCTTTAATAAATTATGCAGATTATTCGATGAGGAAAACTGAAGTGCTCAGTAAGCGTGAAAAATATGCTCAAATGCATATTGCAGACATACCTAGCACTAATTCGTGCAATTTCCACTCCTCTAAAAATTGCAACGAAAAAATATAAGACAAAACCAGTAAGCATGCCAACGACCAAATCGCACTGAAGTTTCACTTATATATATATATATATATATATATATATATCTTTCAAATAAGCAGTATTGTTTGTTTGATGAAGAGTGGCGTATCGGACAATTCCTACTGTTCAATAAAGAAGAAATTCCCAAAGAGAGGAAAAGAAAAAACGACTATTGACAAACAAATAAAACGAACTAAAAATTAGAGCACATATTTTTCAATTTCAATCGATTCCAAGAAGAGATAAGAAAAAAAGTGGAATTGGATTGAAAACAATACAAGGACAAACAAAAAACAATGACTGCCATCAACATAATAAGCAAGAAAACCGCCTCATACTCTGCATCCCCATTCTCCACCCTCCCTCCCCTTTCAAACCTCCAACCCTCCCCTTTGCAAATCCCCAACCTCTACTTTTAGTTCCCTTCGAAAGTTATAAACAAACAACTTCAACTTAACAATTCAACTGTTTATAATAAATTCTCCATGCAAATAAAGCAGAAATTTAGTATCGAAAAAGGTTATACATTATTTACTTTTCCATCGAAAATTTCGAGATAATGCTTATGAATTTCGCATTCTTACGACTACGATTAGTTTGAAATTTCCATTAGAGGAATATGGATTTACTCACTGCCAACGAGCGCCACCTCTGCTTATATTAGTTATAAGGTCATTCATATTCTTACATGTGACAAATTGGTTAACCATTCACCTCCCCCTCCCCTCCCAGTTTGACCTATGCGGATACAAAAACAATTTTACTGATTGCCGCAAAACAAATACAGTAAAGATTACTAATTATTATAACCCCCCCCCACCCCCACCTAAAAAAACGACTAAAAGAGATGTGGAAATCAACTAACCTCGTCATACATAAACTGTAGTGTTAACGCTGACTTGCCCACTCCTCCACTACCGACCATGATCACCTGAAATTGATCTATTAATCAATCAATAAACATATACTATGGCATAGAAATAGTGCAGCCATACGTTCAGTATATTTACGAAGTTATTGTTAACAATAGGAGTGATAGTGAAGTATTCTTCGACGAACAATCCGATCGTGTCGGATTACAAAAGAGTATTTCAACGCTGAGTCAACTTTGCTGGCGTTTACTGCCTTGATTGTTGCTATGAATTGCTATTTTGTAAAATAACATAACCTTGGAGTCAGATTACCCCCTATCCTCTTTCCTCTCCTCCAACATAACCTGAGCAACAACTATCTGGGATAATATACCGTATTTGTTTAATATCTCAAATAATATACCATATCCTCCCCTGAAAAGCCTAAGAAAACAGAAAGCCACTCTTGAACATGAGACATTCTCCTGAAATTGAGAAAGAACTAAACATTCCAGCCCCTCCCCCTGTTTACGAATATGCGGTAGTCAGATGAAATAAAAGTGCATCGTAATTTTCCATCTAAAACAAAGCAAGCAATCATATTAGTCGAACGTCAAAACTTTATTGGTCTCTTGCTTTATTAGCTCTTCCTTCTTCCACCACCACCACCACTCTTCCTAGAAAATTTCCAATCTGATCTTATGCTCATATCGATATAAAATCAGATTTATCGGGTTTCAATAAATATAAGCTTTGCATAGAATTGGAAACAATAGAGAAACGGAAGGATTCTAGTGAGATGTGCACCCATTAAAGACATTCACATGACACAATTTGCGACAATGGGATGCAATTACATTTCAAATGGATGAGCAATACTCTAACAGAGTTCCACCAAAACACTTCGCTGAAATATTGCTCTCCCCCCTCTCCCACGAAATCAAGTACCACTCTTTCATTAATATTAGGTAACCATTTTTTCAGTCATCGATATATCTGATCGGCAAGCAATTTCGAGGAGAATTTGCACCACTTTTAAAGTTTTTATGAACTTTGGGCATATTAAATAATAAGGGAAAAACATTTTAATGGTGGACGATGGGAAAGACAGGAGGAACATAAAAAGAGAAAATAACCAGTTCTTGATTTCATTCATCTTTAAACCTCCTTAAGCTAAAAAACATTAATGCATACCTTGTGGACATGAGTTTGCATCGAAGCACCACCACCAGTTGTGCCCTGCTTCTTTCCCGTATCTCCCATTGCCGACAGATCCGCCGGATGGATGTCTGAAGAGTGTCTGCCATGAGATATACCACCCTCAATATCACCATCCGATTCAATACAACCAAACAGTTCACATAAGTTTATAATAGAAGATGTGAGCCAAAACCAGAGAGTTTTGCAACGCGCTCGAAGCCAACCCCAACTTCGATTTAGAACATTCATCACTGCATCCATTCTTAGCAATGAGATACTTTCGTATGGATAGATTCTCAATTTATGTTGAAAGCTGGGCAGGATCTTTTAAAATAAAATAGAATATGAGCGTATTGCAACAACAGCAATTGAATATTGCAATTTTCGCATTAATAATAGCAACGAATATTGCAATTTTTTGTATGAATTAATACCGATCATAAAGTTGATCGTCGAATAACATTACAACTGCATCGCAAAACGAATGGGATATCGTATCAAATCGAATAAGCAGTTCAGCTTTTTCGCTGAATGAAACAAAATATACAAGTCTGCTTCGTTGAAATGCTAAGTCAATCGAAGAAATGCAAGCAATATCGGCAAATCAAGAGTTGAATCAGAATGTAGGCAGATATTTCAGTATGAGAGTGGTTGTAGCAGTAGGGTTAGAGACAGCCAAGCTGGTTGGACACAACAGTACGGATTGAGGCGAACACGTAAGCAAGTTGTCCGTCACACCTCAACACGATCGCTTCAGCGGCTGCCAACAACAACGACAAACTATGGCAATGGTGGGCAGAGATGGACCGCCCACCGTTCCTCACGCTTTGCCCTAGCAACGAAACGCAGCACACACGATCCGTTGCTTATTTTATGCTGGCTGGCACAACGCTCAGATGCTGCACGCAAACACACAAACCAAATAGAGCAACTCAAAACACGAAAAATCACCCGCATACTGCCCATAACTGCGATTTACACTCTAAACATGGGGTTAGTTTGAAAGGCTCTTGCAAATATCGACTTACTAAACTAAATAGTTTTATGAAGTAGATCAACCGATGGTTCAATGAGTCGAAGTCGATGCACACTGTTTATATGCGAAAACCTGTGTGGTCGATTCTCAGTATTGATCGGTCTCTCCACCGTCACCCCTTCCCTCTGTTCTAAGGGACTTGCAAATTTGCACTCACAAAACGCACTATCTATGGCTATTTATTATGTTTGAAAGAGTCCTTCCATTGAATACAGGGTTGCGAAATTAAATGTGTGAGCCTACATCAATGATCAAGCTTCGTCGAGGTAGAAAGTCGTTTTCAACCGAAGTTTTATCTTTGATTTGGCAATATTGTCTGATCCCCTCTATTTTGCCCAATTTCTTGGGAAATTGCTAGAAATACCCGGCAATCTCCCGCAGACTCTAAACATCTAGGGCAATTGTTCACGCACAAAATACAATCGATGCATCAAAAACAAATTTGTTACCATCAAGCGGGTTCGTCTTCTAAACAAATCAATACTTCAATCACGAAGCCTTCGAGTTAGATTACTTCTTCGTGACGATCAGGGCAAGAATGGCTATCGGAACGAATTGAATTCATATATTTTTATAGCGATATATCTACGGATTGAGTTGTAGCTAAGGTGAAATAATTTGTAATAAACGTAGAATATACTCGATAGCTACATGGTACTTTTTATTACATGCAAATGTGGAACTAAACTACTTATGGGTTTTCCATTCCCCATGATTTTATAGTTTTTTCCTCGATTTTTTCTTGTTCCATTTTTTAAAGCAAATTTTCCCACTCCTCCCTAAGTTATGGGTTTGTGAATCCCCCATTTGGTGTTGCCTTTCCGGTGTATAGATCACTGTAGCTCCCAGTCGATTATCCGGCTCCGGTTTAGCCGGTTTCTGTTTGAATAGCGTGAGTAAGCAACTAAAATTAACTACCTCGTCATCCACAAAGCAAATAAACATCAACGAAACTAAAGGTTGCAAATCGAAATCTTTCGAACGGTTTTGCCAACCGAAATTCAATCATCATTTTTTCTGATCTGTTTATTTGTAACTAAAATTAGATTTCAAGCAAAAATATTCTACAATCGATTGAGTTCGATTGCTAACCTTCATCCACCCCCCAATCCCCTAATACCCAATGACCACTCATTTTCGACCAAATTTTTTTGTTGGCCAATGCCTTTGGTCAGTAATAAACCCAATGACGGATGCAACTTCTTCGCTCTTTTAAGGTGAGCACACTTTAGCAAAACTTCAACGTGATATGCATTAAAAAATATGACACTTGAGAGCAGTAATCATCCGTTAGAACAAATGGACAAATGCGCCAAAGAAACATGAAAAAACACTTTCATAAAATGACTGGTCTGGTGAATTGAAAAGGCGCACTAAACCAACAAATCATAAAAAAGCACATAGATGAATGTTTGAATACAATGTAAATATAAAAATAAATATAAATATAAATATAAACATAAATGTAAATATAAATATAAATATAAATATAAATATAAACGTAAATATAAATATGAATATGAATATAGATATAAATATAAATATAAATACAAATATGTATTATATATAGCATATAAAGAGATACAAAATACCTGAGACTAGACAATAACTACTCGGATTCGAGATCGAATCTTCCACCACCCCGGTATGCGTACCTGCCCATCATGCCAACACCCACCTTTGACTCTTTCCTCAAATATCTTTCACGTCAGCAAGCATTAGGACTCGATGACCTACAGGGCGTCAAACTCGAATCTAAGAATACACCAAAGGCTTTTTAAACTCAAATGTGGTAGATATGACTTCTAATCATAACGTCCTTACGTGCAGCCAAGAGCAGTGCTAAGACACGGCATGTACGTTATGCTTCTATATGTGGGATATTTCGTCTCGGAAACCGCTGCAATTAGAGTCATAAAACTGGAGGTTATAACCCATTGACTTTTGTACGATGTGCCAAAAAAATTTGCATGCATCTTTCAATCGATTGATAAGCACCTCACACAATTAAGTTTCCTGAACGTGGTCTTAGCGATTCCCGAGAACAAACCCACCAGACAAGCAGAAAGATAAGATGAACACATATTCACAGGTAAGGCACATAAATATTTTGCTGAAATTGCAAGCTTAGAAATATATTAACTGATTTCACATAGGTGCACATAGATCTAAATCGAGTATTACACCATTTAGCAAACTTCATCTAAGCCGTTATTCAAGAATATATAAAGCAGGCAAATTATAACTGTAATAATTCAACTGTCAGTTAGTTTACTGTGTAAAAATACTGTAAAAATTCAGCGCAACAAAGGCATGCCTTTATTAAAACAACCAATTAAAGAACATCTGGGGTAGAGTAAAATAAATAAAACTTAAATGAAATAATTAAAACAATAAACATTATGAATCATTTGGCGCTCAATTAGTATTCTTAATGATCACTGAAACATTTTATAAAGTAACAGACATGCAGAAGAATAATAGAGGTACTCAATGAGAGGTTCTAGAAAAAATTTTAGAAATTTCAAGAGTAACCATATCGAGTCAAATCGTTAACTGAATTTTCTTGTCGTCAATCACATTGATTTCTCTCTCTTCCCTTTTGCATCTCTTTCCTCTTATTTGAACTCATCGTTTGAAAACACAAAACCTCAAATATCTATTCTTTCTTTTCTGACAAACGATATGAAACACAAGCAAAAAGCTTGCCATAATAAAGATTTGTTATCAGTTTGTCGTATATTATCACCAATGGGAAATCGGTAGAAAAAAACTTTTTTAATAAAATAAAATAAAGATAGGCAACTATTAGAACGAGTTGAATGCCACATCAAATCAACGGCTAAATAAGGCAAAAATTAATATAGAGATGAGCCAACCAGAACGAAGCAATGTATGATTCAACATGAATCAATCATATAGACACTTCGTTCAATCTATCGAACCTTAATGTATGACTGCCGAATGAAAATAGGAATGTCTTTCATTCCTTTAGGAAGTATATAGAAAAATTACTTCCCCTTGATTTTATTACTAGGGTTCCTCATTCTTCAGCCTATCACCCTTCCTTCTCCTTTCCCCCACCCCCAAATTCT
>QEWY01003119.1:273333-296120 GCA_006503575.1 Baylisascaris schroederi
CATAAAAAAAACAAAAAAATCTGCATAAACTGACCCTTACTGCATAAGTATAGCTAAGTCCATCCGTCCATACCAGTAGGTCTCGCTATTCAGTTAATTCCTTCATTCTCAGCATCTTACCCTGTCGACGGGTTCTTCCATCTATTAAATTGAATGATATTGCCATCTAAAATGACGTCATCTATACGTATCGAAAGAACACATTTGATCATTTCTTACATAAAGTAACATTCACCGATAAGTGCTTACGGATAAAACTTTAAGATAAACTGCAAGCAGTGATAATGTTATCACCTGTGTGTCGTGCATCACTCTTATCACAAACCAATAGAGCACTCAGATATCACAACATTCTAGCAATATTCTTCACATTAAACTTCAAAACTTCCCTATATTTGCGAATATATTTTCAAGTTGCAATCCTGAAATACCAAACAATTTCAGCAATTTCCCCACCCTAAAAGCATCAACACTCCAACAAACCTCAAATATTTACCAATTTAAATTTGAGAAATCCCACGTGATCTGAGCGAATATCTCCCAAATTAATTTAGAAAAGCAGAAATATTTCCATCATCGAATCGCAGAAGGCACTAGTGCAGAAAAAAAGTGAAAATGGATAACACAATCGGGAATAAGAGTTATAGCCGTCGAATCAACGCCATTACAGGCAATAAGAAGAAAGCGATACGATACGAGAACATTCAACGGGATGCATATTTGCTCAGCAATTGAATAAAATCCCTATCAAAACCTCAAACCTTTAATTCTTCAAACTTTCTAAGAGCAATTTAGGGAAGAAAGACCTAAGGGTTCATGGGATTTATAAAAGTTTCTGTGTACCGGTGGGTGGTTTCAACTCGGAAATCACAAAAGCCAAAACAATGAAATTCGGCAGACATAATCTACAACAGGATAGCTTCCGTTTATGATGACCCACCATTCAAAAAGAGTTATAGGTGTTTATATGTACCTGAAAACCTACACATTTACGAAGTATATCACGCTAATTTTACAAGCAATTAGAATTCGGAATGGCATCTTTCATGCTAGGATTTATGCCACCGACCAGATTGGTTCACATGTGGATGCAGCAACGTACATCCTTTATATGTGGTGGTGGTGTTATAAAAGTAGTTAACGCAAAAAATCGAACTACAAGAACGTATATTGTGCTAGTAGCCAGCCGGTAAGTTTGTCCACTTATCGCTTATAAACTGACTGATAAATGAGCTGAATTATTGCCAGCTTGTTTATACTCATCGAAAATCAACTCATAATTGTTTGCACACACTAAAAATTCACTGTTAAAAAATATAGAGGGGGAGTGGATTTAGAATGGTTCTTAAGTTTGGACGAACTAAGCAATAAATGACTAGAAAGGCGACAAGCTTAATCCAAGTATCAAAAAAAGAGCACTTATAATCCAGCCTTCAGAGCACAAAACGCTATGCGAAAATAACCACTGAATCATGACATCTGGTATTTATTTGCTCGTTCCATACTCTTTCAATTTCTCTACCTTTTTGTTTACATTTATACCCTTCCCGGCTGTCAGCAAATCATAACTATACTGTATCGATGTCAGCATTCTATGTTATACCAAAAAAACCTGCCTATAAGCCTAAAGTGTATCATCCCGAATACAATATATCATTCTATATAGATCAATAAATCAAGCAATCAAGTGAAATCTCGAAATCGGTTAGCATATAAATATTACTAATTTTTAAATTAAGCGANGGGAGATGGGAAGGAGAGAGGGGAGATGAGAAGGGAGATGGGAAGGAGAGAGGGGAGATGAGAAGGGAGATGGGAAGGAGAGAGGGGAGATGAGGAGGGAGATGGAAAGGAGAGAGGGGAGATGAGGAGGGAGATGGAAAGGAGAGAGGGGAGATGAGGGGGGAGATGGAAAGGAGAGAGAGGGGATGAAGATGGAGATGGGAAGGAGAGAGAGGGGAAATGAGGGGAGGTGGGAGATGAGGGGGAGGATGGAGGAGGTGGGGGGAGGGGGAAAAGAGAAGCTGACTTAGGCTACCTTCACCTAATCAAAAATTCGACATATGAGCGTCGTTGGATAATCATATAAGTTAAACCATGCAATAATTTACTTATTCTCATAAAAACTTCAATTCATCTTTAATGTTTTTTCAATGAAATCCTTCGATCAATACAACAAAATCGATCACAATCATTAAAGTTTAGCAAAGGCAACATCAATGACGTCATCAGAGGAAGTAATCTGTAAACATTCTTTCTAATAGTATTAAAAGGTTGGATATTTTCATTTAAAAAAGTTTTTTTAATAATAAAAAGAATTAAAATAAAATAAAAAAGCATAATATATGATTAATGGTCAAATATGAGTGATAGCAGTTGCATCACACCCATCAACACTATTGTCAACGATGTGAATGGCATTGAAATGCTATTTATATAGACAATAATACTCACACATATGACTCATCAACTTATAACCGATTGGAGTGGAAATATTGATGTGAATACAAACATAATGATGAATATATTCACTCATAATTTATGATTATTGAAGATAGTCTAATAGATTGGTGGCATTCATAAAGAAAAAAAACTCTTTTAAGTCATTTAATTAACCACTATAAATTATCGACTTTTCATATCCTTTCAGTAGTGAATTTGAATATTCGTTTAAACAGTTGCCATACCAACAAACTCTCAATCAATAAGCTAAAAGAAATTAAGCAACGATGCACTAATATAATGAAGTAATCTGTGTTGAAATATATTGCATTTCCATCCAATTCAACAAAGAAATCAGCAATTCAACCCATATATTATAAAACAGAAAATTTGCATAAAATTCTAACTCCCTAATTTGCATAAAATCTTAATTCCTTAATTTGCATAAAATCCTAATTTCCCCTTCTTCTTTTTAAAATACAAACTCCTTTATATCTTCATTTAATCAAGCGGCTATTATTTAGGAATGGAATAAAAATATTTCAGCAGAAAGCAAATAGGAACAATACCTATGGATATATCACCTTCAAGAAGTTCGTCGTTTTTTAAAAGCTTCAATCATACAAACAAAAAAAAAGACGTTCTTTAACGCTTAAGTTATTTAAATGCTCCTTCCCCTATCCCCTTTCTGGGTATCCTCCCTCCCTACCCCCCCCCCTCCAAACTTCCTATTTCAACCAAAAATTCCATACCCTAATTTCCTCTCCCCTCCACGAAACATGTTGATGAAATATACTCAAAGGAACACAATAAAAATAGTGCTTTACATTTCCTCTACGTCACTACTATAGGGCAACGGTGAAAAAAAAAATTAAAAACCAGTCACCCGTATTCACCCAATCGCTATTCTGCAGTTTGCCTATCTAAATACGGCGGAAGTTTACTCGATTTATAGCTTGCATCGTTGCTAAACCCAATTTTATTCAATTTAATGATTTCAACAATTCATCATAGCTGCATACAATCCCCACCCCAAAAAAAGGACAGACAAACAAATCGACGACTACTCGACCCCGACTAGAATTGTTTACGATTAAGGCAGCGATTGCCAGATGAAATATAGAAAATCGGTGGATGCCACTTCAACCTGGATGTGGTCGGAAGATCGTGGCAAAGATAGTCAAGCACGGGCAATTACTTCATAAATGAATGGGAAGTTGTCAAAAAAGAAGAAGATTAAGTGAGTGGTAACCTGGAATGCACCTTATTAAATATTTAGGTTTATTTGTTGAGTAAATGATTGAGTTAATGATAACGGAAAAAATCGTATTAAATATAAAAATTCGAATAGAATTCTTTTTTTGTTCAACTTCGACGAAAAAGAAAACCAACTAGAAAAAAAAAAGAAAGTTCATTCGCATAGTTAGACGACCTCAGAAGGTTAAAGGCAACTATGCCAAAGCGTTAAAGTCAACTTTCGCAAATTATGCAAATATCGGCTGTCAATAAACAATAAATTATATCGATTGATCGATGAGTCAATTACAGAAAAATAAAGAGGGAACTAATGCGAATGAATCACTAATAAAGATGGTTAATTGAGAATGGTGTTCACTGAAATACGGCTCAAAATATGTGAATAAAACAATGAAATATGCAAAAATCTCAAAGATTGTTGTAGAGCTATCTACATATTCTAATTAAATTGATTTACCTGTTCCATATTCGATTAGAGATGAGTGTAAAACTATTATTTCAGGATATACTGAAAAAAAACTCTCATTTAACAAGACAAAACCTCAAGCATCCAGCCATAAGGTAAAGTGGTAGGTAAGTAATCTGTGGGTAAGTAATCGTGACGTCAACGACAGATGTAGTGGCAAAAAAAACGCACTATGAGATCTCATGAATTGCACTTTTTTGTGGAAAATACAAGCCCTTGCTATGGTTTTCCTATTTTGGGAATCCTCGAAGGAAATAGTAGAAAGGGAACGAAAAGGTAAAACGACAGAGATGGACGACTCTCAATCAGATAGGTACAGACAAAGGAACCTTTAAAAGGTACCTTCTAGATGTATTCCAAAATACCTCTTAAAAGATTGCAAAGTTTTGAAGAACGTATAACAGGAAATCATTAAATTAGAAGCACCCAAATACGATAAACCAACGATGCATAGCTACTAATAGAACAAAATAAGCAAAAAAAGCGCATGTTTTTGCTGTGACCTATCATTTCTACACGTTATTTAAATACCATTTATAATATGCAAATTTCCAAGCCTCATAATATGCAAATTTCCAAGGCTTATAAATATGCAAATTTCCGTAAATGATTAAAATAATCGCAGTACTGAAATGAATATGCAAATATTTTCTTTTACTGTCAATCGGTTGTATTGATATTTGGATACATATCCGGCCGTACAGGATCTAATTAAAGGTACAAGGAAATTTGCATATGTGAAAAGAAATTCATGCTTAGCGATTGATATGAGGTCACATATAAATAAACATACAAAACAATAGAAATTATCAATTTGCAAATATAGCTGACCTGGAAAAAAATTGCAGTTTTGTTGAAGGATGAGAGGCGTTGCTTGAAGTTAGGGGCAAACACGGCTTAGAATAACACCGTTAGTGACGAGCGGGTTAGGGAGGTCGGTTAGCAGAGGCGAAGCAGATGGTCGTGCACGATGGAAGATAGCAGTGGTGGGCACACCCTATTGCCCGAGCACCTGAAAAATCATTGCACGTTTGAACAGCTGCACTTATCTTCACATCAAAAAGACTGTAGAAAAACATATATTCGCAATCGAGTCTACATAATATCGACATCTACACCACTAGCAATACGGCATACATTTCAACGGAGAGAAAAATATTTCAGCATTTCCTGCATCAAACAATAATAGACATTAAAGGGGGAGGGGGGAGGAACAATAATCATCCAAAGTTCCCATTGCAATAGGCAAGAGGAATGGGGAGGACGGGAGNAAAAAAAAAAAAAAACCAGAATATTTCATAGAATAGAATCCCACGAGTACGAACAATTATTCAATAAGATAATTGGGAAAACACATCCGCCTTCTACCAGAAAAAATTCCCTTTATATGGGATATCTGAAAAAAAGCAATAAACAATAAACAAAAAAAAACAATAAATAAATAAACCAAATTCACATATTGTAAAATCGAAAAATTCTTTGTAACATTAGAGTGCCTTAACCGCAGCACAAATAAAAAATCGTGAACGTGCATAAAATTTGCATAAAAACATATAAAAACCACTGAAAATCGCTAATAAATATGAAAATAGAATAGATGTTATTATAATTCTTTGCAGAATTCGATTTGTCGTAAAACTTAAGTTGGTGTAACAAGTTGGTGTTGTTGATGTACGAATGAGATGAATATTCTAGGGTTAAGATGTTCAAGTGAGGCAATTAACCTTCTTCACATCATCAACAACATTCATTCGTCGATCATTGATCGTTGAATGAGCGGTTTTTCTTTTCTATAAAACCACTAGAACCAATTGAAGGAACATAAAGTGCAAACGTTCTTTGAATGGATAGCGAATAAGGTGCAATAATTGCCAACGAATAGAACAATAATGAACAGACGAAATGAGGAGGAAAAGAGGGAATATATATATANTATATATACATATATATATATATATATATATATATATATATATATATATATGGGGCAAATACGTTTTCTGCATCGACTGTTTTGTGGATTTTGTAGGTATCATCAGATTTCACCAATTCCAAAGCTCATCCTTACATTCAATATATCAAATTCCATAGAAATCAAAGACAAAGTCCAATAGTGGAAAGGTTTTAATAAGAAACTTACTACTGCGCCCAAACGTCTTGCAGTGTGGGGCAATAAGTGAAAGCCAATAAGACTATAGTTTAAGGGACGACGAAACTCATTTAGGGCTCACTATCCCAATCTTGCACCTCCCGGATCTCCAATAACCCACCTAAATCCTTTCAATCAACCCCTATATCTCCAGCTGCAGCTATACGTTGAACTTCATTATAATCCAACATCTCTAATCATTGCGCTGAATCGAGGAAATATTCAACTTATAAAATAATAAAGATATTTTATATCGAATTAAATTTCCCGGATATTTTAGTAGAAATTTGGGATGACATTTCTTAGATATCCTGAATTTTGGTAAATTAGGAACTTATCGGTATTTCAAGAAGGGAATTTTTTAAA
Organism: Baylisascaris schroederi; assembly: GCA_006503575.1. Lineage (NCBI taxonomy): Eukaryota > Metazoa > Nematoda > Chromadorea > Rhabditida > Ascarididae > Baylisascaris > Baylisascaris schroederi. Next base: position 280,014 of record QEWY01003119.1, read on the forward strand.
GGTAATTTTTGTACCTTGATATCTTGACACCTCTACGGTAATTTTGGTGATATGATCGACATCTTCAGAGGAAAACTTTTTACTCAATAATTATTTTTACATTCATTAAAAACGGAGATTGTTGGAAATAAGATATGCGGCAATAATTTCCACTTTAAATGATAATAATATAAACGACAACATGAATAATCGAATGATTTATGAAAGCAGTATCGATGGTTTATATTTCTATGACGTCATCTCTGCGATTTCATTGCCGAGAATTCTTCTTCCCTCCTCAGAAAGATCAAATATAATAATACAATGATCACAGCAATAATTGTAAGAAAAATGCATTTATTTACTGCAGATAGTTGTTTCCGATTCCGGATGTGATTTTGCTCTTGTTTATTCGTGATCAATTTAGCAGTTTCAGTTCCGGAAACACTACCGGACGTATCAAAATAGAAATGCTCTTCCGGAGGGTTAGATGCTCTACAACGCATCCGGCTGGATATTCGTGCACGCATTTCTTTAATCGTTAGCTCCCTTTGCTCGGATGTTTTAGCGTCATTGAATTCACTTTGAATCAATAGCAGAGTGCTATTTGCAGTGGTCAATTGACCGTATAAATCGACCGGAAGTCGCCAAATCAGAAGAACACGTTTCGATTTATGCGGCTCAATAGTTCCTGTACCGCTTGGTGTGGCCGTTATTGTAGCATTTCGTCGGATTTTAATACGAAACGATATCGATCTATCACTGAGATTTCCGAGAAGAAGTTGCAAACATGCCAATTCGGGACGTCCAATTAAACGTGCAAAACGTAAAATTGGTATTGTTTTCCTTTCATCCATTCTCGATCTATTATGGCGTTTGCCAAACGGCGTCGATGAGCTGTTGATCGTCGTAACAATCGAAGATTTTCGTTGTCTTATCATTGTAGTTCGAGGCAATGCCTACTTCAACTCTTTGCCCAAACAAACTCTGCTCGATGCAATCAACAACAGTGGAACGTTACCGCCTCGATAGAAAACACCAATGAACAGTGGCTCAATCAGTGGAACTCACCGATTTTATAGTTTTTGGTGTATACAAATTCTTAAGTTAAAAGTTAGGTTGTATGAGCTAGAGAGAATGTGGGGAAATTTGCATTTGTCTATGCAAAAAAGATAGACTGTATATGGCAATTTAGTTAGATATTCGCATAAGGTGCAGCCTAATAGCATGCCTAAATGTGGAAGGAGTCGGATATCGAGGAAGAATCTTAGGGAATATCTCACACAGAAGCTCCTCAGGAATCTGATTTCAGAACTGAAGACGTTCCATTAGTTGTTGAAGTTGCTGAAGCATTCTCTAAGAATGCCTTCTGATGGCATTGTAACGTAAACCCTCTAGCGTTGATGATATCGATCGGTCTTTATTAAGCGTTAGATGTTAAGGCCTATTGCAAAGCAAAGTAATAACTTAAGAGACGGAAAGACGAGAGGTAAATCAAAGCAATCGATCAAAAAGCATTAGTAAAATAAATACAAATGGAGCTAGCAATGAGTGGAGCTTTGTTTACTTATTATAATAAACATAGAACAGCATAAAATTCAATCAACAAATGAGGTCACTACGCTCGCTATTACTCTATTCAAACCAACATTCCACAACTGCTTCTCTCATAAGATAGAATTACCAAACGAGTTAACTGTTAAAAAGAATTACTAAATCAGCATTTACAGTTCTTTGGTGCCACAATCCACTGCTGCTATAATTCACTTGTGTTACAACTTACTGCTGTTATAATTCACTTGTGTTATAAATCACCGTGTTATAATTCACTGCTGTTATAATTCACTTCTGTTATAACTTCCTGCTGTCATAATTCACTGCTGTTATAATTCACTGCTGTTATAATTCATTGCTGTTATAATTCACCGATGTTATAATTCACTTGTGTTATAATCCGCTAACGTCATAACTTATTGATGTGATAAGTCAGTGATGCTATAACAGATTGGTTTCCTTAATTTAGTAGTGCTCTATCGTCTTCAGAATTCACTAGCATCGATTTTTTTCTGTGGTACCACTGAATACAGCCAATTGTAAAATCACGACAACGAATATCACCATCTCAACATCCAAGCATTTTCAATTATTTCATGATAATAGTAAACGTTTTTCACTATCGATAGCGATATGTTTTCCGGATCCGGAAAACATACGGTAACCGGCATAGAAAGTAACAAGTTATATCTGAATCCATCATACAGAGATGGTAACCGATAGAAATTTTTTTCACTCGTTAAATGACTGAAAGCAGTGATTCGCTAGTGAAAGTCGAATGAATTAAATCCATTTCAAAAAAATTAGCCGGTTATTGACGAAATGTGTTTTTGCTAATATTTTATTGAAACGAATTTCGGCCGTAACTGGAAAACTCGATGCAGCGAAATTTTTGACATCCAAAAATATCGTCACGTAGTTTCTTCGACCTTAATAGGTAAATTCTTTGTACTGTTGTAATAAAAACATATTTTTTATTAAGATCTAAAATTAATTACTAATAAAAGACCTAAAATTAAAATATAGGATATATCAAAGACTTCTTAGTAGTTAAGTGGAAAGATCCATGAAATATTGACTCATAGAGGACGATACGATTCGTAAGTGCCCATAATCGGCGGCTATAGATGAGCATTCGCATCACCCTAAATCGCCTTACGAAGATCATTTTTGAAGACCGCCAACACTCGATGGTAGCGAAAGAAAAAAGAAAGAAAAAAAATTTGCGGCTATTTTCAAGGATGATTGCGAAACGGTTGAGTGCGATTCGTTGTTAGTTTTCGATTATCAAAAGCAACTATAGCATTTAGTAAGTGACCCTCGGCTACCCCCGAAGTGACAAGTTCGCCGTGTAGCCTTTAACCATCGTATAATGAATGCATATTATGACTTTGGTTGATAGCATCGACTCGTCAATGGCTTCTAGATGGTTGAAGTAATGATCGGAATCGAATGCTTTAAAATAATTTGCCTAATATTTGAGCAAAACCTTTATCCCTTTACCTTTCCTCATTTTCTCTGCCTTATGAAACGAGTAGTACAAACCCTGCCACTCAAAATACCAACGGTCAATAGCACCATTTCGAAGAACTGCGACTCTTTGCCCGTTCAACCACACGAATCTGCCTCTATAATCCAAAATTTTTGAAAAACATAAACAATATTCCCGATGAATAAAATCGGCTCCTCTAATCTTTAAACACTAATCGCTCACCTTGATTGCCCTAAAATCAAAATCAATTGCCCTCCTCAATCGCCCTATCTTACGTGGCCGATGCTTTTATATTCCAATCTGATTCCCTTTTTTTCCTATTTTTATATATTTTATATTTATATTGAATTATATATAGCAAATCTTTTAAAAAATATTCGGCTCACTTTGATGGTCCAACTTGTTAGTATTTACTATATGACAAACGAGTAAGCCGCCGAATTTTTCTCTAGATGAATTTGAATCTATGAAAGCTGTAAAATGAAACACAGGATCACAATTGTAAAGATGGATGGAGCCTACTGCGATAAGCTCCGAGGCAATAATAATGACTCCCTCAACTAATATAAGGTTTCTATTTGGCAAGCATAAACTATATTTGGGATACCTAAGTGTTAGGCTCGATGCTGCAAAAAAATATCTAAGAACAATCGAACAGAAGTCATAAAAGGTAATGCATCGATGCATTGAGAGCGCTTTGTTCCTTTCTCGCAAGGTAATCCAATCCTCGAATTCCACTAACATATGCTCCTTCATATTTAACGATAGACCAAGAAAGAAGGAGAGAGACGAGACGAACAGAGACAGAGACAAAAAGACAGAGAGAGAGAGATGTCGAAAAAAGAGTAGGTGTGATGAGTGACGATGCGAAACAAGGTGCACCATAATTATGCTCCTATATTCGGAGTTATTTGGTTAGTTGCATTCTTCGACTAATCAAATCAAGGAAAACCTGCAAAACCAATGGAAAAAGTACGAAAAAGTTAGCGAATTTTAAGGGGCAATATAGATGATACGTTGCTCAATAAGAATTATTTCTTACTGATGGTTTATATAATAGTATTAAACCTTATTTAGCTTAGGATATCGCATCATCGAATTATGCAACGTTTCGAATTGCATTGAAGTGAAGAATTGCTCTAAGGTGAGAAGATTTACGAAATGGAAAAAGAAAATCTCTATAAGGGGATTCTAAAAACTTTTTGATCTTTTTTATAATTACCCTCACATCCTATATACACATTTCTGTTTCCCGAAAAAATCTTTGAAAAAAACAAACTACTAATCCATAACGGTTCAAATCGAATTTCAAAAATACAAACAAATCGCCCTTCTAATCAAAGAAAACATGCAGTTCCCTAACGATATATTAGCATCTATGGGAGGTGCATTTATGCAAATTAGTACCCACAACTGGTGCATTTATGCAAATTAGTATCCATAGCTGGTGCATATATGCAAATAAGGTGGAAAATCTTAATCGTAAGACACTCATCGTACAATCACTATATTTCGACCTTGATCCGTCTTAGAACCAATAGCTGCTATTGAACACTTTTTGACCACTAAAGGCTTCAGCTGTTACCAACCTTTATAAGTGCATTACGAAATCAGAGTTGCGGGAGCACGGTTTCAAACACCGTGTCCGAGTATATCTGAAAGACAACAACATTAACAGTTATGAACAGATCCACCAGCAATCACCAACTAAATCTAGATATAGTGGAAACCCCCTCTTCCCCTTCTCCTCCCTCTCTCACCCCCCTCCCCAGCTCCCTACCCCCAATCCCCTTCTCCCCCCTCTCTCACCCCCTCCCCCAGCTCCCCTACCCTCGATTTAAAAAATTTCTGCATAACAGAAGCATTTGCGGGAATCTACTTCATTATCAACTTATTACTATTATTATTATAAATATTCTTAGAGTGCACAACATAGCGGCGCATACAATATCCCTTCCTGTTTGATGCATATTTGAACGCCCAATTCCAATAACTTCATGGAAATAATGAAATATACTCAACAATGCTGTCATATTTTCACTGATTCGATCGCCAAAAAAATCCTTTTTACTTCGTTCGAATCAAAGCATATCTGAATTGTGTGAAAAGTAAGCAAGTTTTTTTCATGGCTAAGTATTTACATGTTTATTTAAAGATGAGATTGCATCGCATCGAAGACAATATATTATTGCACGAATAAACCATTAAACTTCCCAACTAGAACCTCAGTGATTCTTGAGTCGAGATTAACCATCACACAGACACACAGACAACATGCAGACACATAGATAACACGCAGACACACAGATAACATGCAGACACACAGACAACACAGACACAGACAACACACAGACACACAAAGACACACAGACAACACACAGACGCGCCGGCAAGATGCCATTATACACTCTGCAAACATAAATTTACATAAGTTCATAAAAAAGTTTTCCAGCGAAAAAAATCAAAATATTAAATGTACATAAAAGAAACCATAGAGGAAAATAAAAAAATAATCAGAAATTTTAGCGTGTAAGCCTCACATCCAATGAGGTAATTTTTGCGTCAAAAATAGGAAAAAGAGCTGCGAAATGTTCGCGCTCTTGCTTTAAAATGCATAAATTTGTTCAGTGCAATTTCTTTGAGCGACAACTGTTCTCAAAGAAGAGAAGAGATATTCGAATGCATAGAGAGAGATCACCTATAAAAAGTTTCAACTTTTGAATACACCATTATCGATCCATAAAAATTACGCATGGCATGATCCGGAAACGGAAGTGATTCGAGCAAAACGATACGGAAAAACTCAAACGCAACTTTCCGGAATATTAGTGTAAATAGTCAGATTAAGATGCAAACAATTATTGCATATTGCAATTTGCTGCAAAATTTCGCAAACTTTTCATACCGGTCGATGTTTCATTTTACACCAATACGGTTATAGAGGTGCTAATCTCGTTAAGAAAATTTGCATAAAAGGTCAAGTTAATTAGAATATGAATATGCGATTATGCATAATTTAATTAATTGCAAGAAAATTATGCAAATGTTTGATGAGGTAAGTGGAATGTAAAAGCGTATACAAGCATCTACTGGTTAATTTCTCTACTTATTTGTAACATCACTCTGAAGTGGCATTTGATATTGCCTACATATTTCTAGTTTTTTTTTCTTACTTTATCAAAACTATGGGAGCCGTTAAAAGAATTCGGTGTGGCAAAATTGGGGCATTTCCTTGCATGACCCCATCCTGGAAGAAGAAAGCCAAGTTGAATTAAATTCAGATCAAAGGGTTATGATAGTAAAATGAGCCGTCGCCTTAGAAGCTTTAGAATATTTCGGTTATGGTAATTTTTGATAATAAGGAGCATTAAATGATGCCTGTTCACTTTCGCTGTCATTGCAAATAGCTAATTCGTTGGCACGGGCTAATTTTCGATAGAAATGTTTCAAGATATTGGAGGAGGGAGGGTGAGGGCAGAGGGGGAGAGGGGAGGGAGGAGAGGGGGAGGAGAGGTGGGGTTGCTATGCGCTATGGAGACAGCAGTTGGGGTGCAAAATCTGTGGTGGAAATGATTCAGCATAGGTGTGGCTCCAAGAGTAATTGCCTCCATCCTGATTTATCATTCAGCTGGTTGATTAGCCCTTAAGTGCCTTATCAACCATGATTGCGTTCGTGGTTTAATGCAGACATCCCAACGATCGCTGATAATATGATCACTTTCCCAATTAATAAATTTGCATAATTAATAATGTTTCAATTAAATGATTAATTGCCCACCACATTATTCTTGAAGAGTCACTACGAGTTTCGAGGAAAAAAAAAACAACTAATTGCAACAATAGGAAAGACGGGAAACAATCATGATATGGCGCAAAAAACTGATAATAACACTCCAAATATTGATTGATCAGATAAAAAAGAAAAATTCAATAGAAAAACTTCGATTTCTATAGAAATAAAAATAACAGTAAAATATGGAGAGAAAAGAATAAGCAATTCAAAGCAACACAATCGAATACAATACAACAAACGTCTCCCATCATTATTGCTTCATTGGTTTCGATAAAACCTAATCCTGGTGGCAATCGAGACCAGGTTCAAGCTATGACTACTTAGAGATGATCTAAACGTAATCATAGATCGTTGAGCTTTATTTAATCCAATCGGAATAGGTCACAGCAACGGTAGTGATGACCTATTCCAACTGGATCATCACCATGCAGTTGTTGGTTAAACCATGAAAGCCCCAAATTTGGCTTGAGTCAGAACCGAAGGTAATTCACACTCCAATTTTACTCGTTAACGACTCGCAAATACAATCGTTGATAGCAGAGAGAACTTTTCGACTGTTTTGTGAATAAAAAAAACGAAATAGGCAATGTAGAGGAGGATATCTGAAAATCCTTCGACTAGGCTGCTTGGAATTATTCGACAGTTAGTTACATCTGAGGCACTTACCGCTAACGAAAACACATTCGCAAGACGAAACAAAGCAAATAATTCACATTGAGAAAGAAATAATAAAAAATCATGTGGGATGCTTTGTGCCATATGTGTGGAATCGATGGGGGCAATATGTGTCGGTGAACGATTCAAACTGCAGATTATCCTATAGCAGCAACCTTCTCTATTCGCTTACCTCCACTCTCTTCCACACCTATCGCATTTTGCCTATTTTTGGTCTTTTATCCCTCTCTCATTCCTCTCAATCCTCTCATCACTCAGCCATTCCCATATCAATTCGAAATTAATCTCCCAATAACCATCATTCCTTGCGATCGATTCAATAAATTACAATTAGAAAGCAGAAAAAAAATTCGCTTTATTAATTTTAGTTCTTCATTAAAAATTGTAACGGATATGAAATACCCAGTAAGAACGTTCTTTGAACAAGCGAAATATGACCTTCATAGCCCTCATACTGTGAACGCTTGAAACATGCATTAAAAACATTTATGCTCAAGTTGTTTTATATGCACTGGCGTAAATCCGCCTGGTTGAAATCTATTACGCTAACTTCCAGCCAACGTGTATGTATGTATGTATGTATGTATGTGTGTGTGTGTGTCTGTGTGTGTATGCGTTTTGCTGTCTGTGTCTATGTATGTGTATGTGTCTTGTCTGCCCGATGTGTAAAGGCAACCAAAAAAAAGGAATTTTAGAACTTGTTGGGTATAATGCACACTATAGGATTACCATCTGCACCATATCCCACATTGATTCATTACTAGGCATTTAAAGACGAAAAAAAATGTACATATTTTATAACAACCAAATTTTCGCTGTATATCGGTTTAGGCGAAAGAAAAACAATTTGTTTTTCTGAATGACCCACATCGGTAGTCGGATAGGTTAAAATATGTAGGCATTCTTCATATTCTATTCTTTGTTAATAACTTGTCAACTCAATGATCACATGAGAACGAAGCAAAAGCACGTCGTCTCAATTTCTTTGGTACGTTTTTCCATTTGGGTAATTTCATTGGGTATTTTTTACATCTATATGCCACTTGATTCTAAGAGTGTGTCGAGGTCTCGTTAATACTCATGAACAGGATTCATGAAATTTCAACACTTAACAGCAGTGAAGGTGGAAAACGGTAGCGTAACCCTATTTCATGACGTAATGTTTGAAAATACTACAATCAAGCATACAACGTTAATAGAAAAACTTTGACAAAGAGATTGCTTAAATGCAACCCGGCTTTCAATTACTACAGCGAATCGATTACACTTTAAATAGGGACGATTCTATGAAAACACATGTGCACTTCATATAGAATCCAAACATTTCGACACGTGAACAAATGTAGGCTATTCAACTGAATCGACAACGACTCTCTCCCTCAAAGAAATGGAACTATCGCTTTTTTTCTCAACAATTATGAAAATTCTTTTTCAATTATAGCAGAAAATAGATCCTTCCATCAAAATTTAACTATAAAAGAAAGGGAACGAATATGAGAAGCGTGCCAGACCAGCTGTCACGATACAAGCTTTTCCATACCACCCATCTTATTGATCGGTTTTATGCACAATCAATAAATAATATATGCAAGAATATAAGAAATAATAGAAAAGATTTGTCTCTTTTATAGCCGATTTGTTGCAACAAGAAAAATTGATCAGTTGAAAATCTGTATAATTTTTTGCACGTTCAAGGAGATAAAAACATATACATAGCTATACATATGCAATATTCTCATAATGGGCATTGCAATTGCAAAACTTTTGCAATATTGATTGAAAAACATGACGATTGCATTATGCATAAATAAAAAATTGGAAATAAAATAGCCACATAAATATAGAGAAGCCTCTAGTGAAACATATTGACTGCCATTGCAAAAAGATATGGCACAAGTTAGGTTAGCAAAATTTATTGGTCGATATCCCTCCAATATTTTCATCTTTTGCTTATTTGACTGCGTGAAGAAAACTCCATCCTCAAGATAAAACAGATCCTCAAAGGATAGCAAAAAAGATTTCTTCGACTACATCGCCAGATCAAAGGATACAGGTACGGTAGTTGAAAGTACGGTAGCTGACAAGTATGATAAGTGCAAATACAGTAGCGAATACGGTAGCTGATTTTAGAAAGAGAAAGGAAGTGCAGATGAAGCATCAATGTTGTTGGTGATTCTAAAGAAATAAGAAATTTTCACTGCTATCGACAAAAACTCAAAGAAATGAGCTCAACAAACTGAACAGTATAACAGCCATCTATATACAATGGGAATTTATGACTCGTAAAAATATGAGAGAAATACATGCCCGTAGGGTTGCTATCTGAATGGGAATTTGGTTTGGACGAGTCTAAGGGCCTTTCTTTTTCTATAAAACCCACTGGGGAGTGATAGAGGGCTAAATGATGCCGCATATGAAAACCTTACGCAGGCCTTATATAGATACGCGATATGGCACCGGCACGTTGCGGTAATGTTCACACAAAATTGCCTGAACGAAAACATCCCATGCTCTGGATTGGGAAACGGGGATTATCGAATAGCCATCGAGATATGATATCACTTCCCATGGGGAGTTTATTTTCTTCCATCCAGAAGGCTTCATCAAAGACGATGTTTACGCGAAAACACGGCCACTCTATAAACATTCTGACAAATAAAATTAAAGATTTTTGTTGGTCAATGCTAGAATATTTGGAGTCAATTTGGAGCATGGTGGAGTCAATGGAGCCTAAATGGAGTTACATTAATATTTGTAAAGCAATAAAAGATAAACCTAATGACTTGTCAGATGCAATCATTAATACATACAGTTCTAAATTGAATATATTTAAAAATTAATTCGATCAGTTCAATTAGAAAGCTGTTAAAATCCGATGTGTTTTCCTGAATTAGAATACACATTCCGTGTATTTTAAATTGTCATTAAGTCGAGCTGAAAGCGTTATATTCTGCTATCTATGATAGTAAATTTCATATCGTTAAAGCTCAATTTGGAAAATATACCACTTTATTGCTGAGTGCCGAAAAATACAAACTAATACATCATTCCCCTCCCCCCCTCCCAATCCCAATATCAACTATTTGGGACACAGTTCACGCATACCCCTCCCCTCCTCCTCCCGCTCCTAATATCAACTACTCGAGGCACACAGTTCACGTGTTAACTTTGAAGTAAACCAAAAGGCGCAAAAGTCCATGATGGCAACTGACTGCAGCAAGCGATAACGCAACACTGAAAGCGGTGTTACTACATCAACACAATATTCGCTTCAAAAAAAAAAGTGGGAAATGATAGCAACGATCTGTCATCACAATGAAATGGTTAAACGTTCGAATTCTAGAGTGTTTGTGATTATGAGAGAGTACAAAGAAATAATCGTTCTATAAAGATCAATCCAAACCACATAATAACTTGTGAATTGAAACACCTAAGAAAAAAGAAATATATTACACAGAGAAAATAGCGTAGAGCAAACAATATAAATAGGGCAGAGAAAAAATCAATAAAAATAAGCGAAAAGCGGATTATAATCCATGCACAACGTGCAATTTGCAACCCGGTATTCTTTCATGCATGAATGACGTCATTCTATTGTATTCTACGATATAACTTTTAGCAGTGCGACAGAGAAATTTCCTCATTCTCCGAAAAAAAAGTTTACTTAATGCTGAAATATTTGTAAGTTTATTTAATGCTGAAATATTTGCAAGTTTATCTTATGCTGAAATAGTGGCAAGTTTATTTAGTGCTGAAATATTTGCAAGTTTATTTAATGCTGAAATATTTGATACCGAGCATCGAGGGCTTTCCCATTACGAGGCTTTTGTTTGGTTGCTTTTTTCTATCGTTGCTACCATTTATTTATATTACCTGCTGCTAACGTTTATTCGATTGTAGCTGAAGTTTTTTTTATCCTCTAATATTATTAATACCATTATTACTCCTATTATTATTGTTATTGTTATTACTAGTATCATTAGTTTATCATTATTACAGCTGATATTATTGGTACTTACTAATAAATTATCGTAATTCCTATTATTATTGTTGTTTAGTATTACTCTTACTGTAACTACAATTAATTCTACCGCTATTATTACTGTATTTATAATGTAGTTTGCATTCATTATTACCACCGTTATTGCTACCATTACTATACGCCTTTATAAGTGTCGAATCTACCTTTTCTTACCTATGAGGATGATCGAAAAAGTTTGAGGAATAATCTCGGCTACGGAGTCTCTGGATTCCGCAGCCTCGATCAGCACCTCTAAGCGAGGTGTGCCATCATCGAATACGACTCACGCATGAGTTGGCGGACCACCGATCGCCCTCCACAAAGAAAATCACCGAAGATATGGACAAGTTTAAATGCGCGCCAGTGGAGCTCGCGCTACATGCGCTTTTTACATTTTATTAACAGGTCGACCCATTGCACGAACTGCCAACAAACATTAACACCAGTACGGCAATGCGTCGATATTTTATTGCGCAGTAATGCCTATTTTTTAACCGGTCCGATCCGTTGGCCCGGTCAACACTTTCAACCGACCCGATCCGCCGGGCCGGCCAACAGTTTTAACCGGTCCAATCCGTCGGCACGGTCAACACTTTTAACCAACCCGATCCGTCGGCCCGATCAACACTTTTAACTGATCCGATCTGTCGGCCTGGTCAACACTTTTAACCGATCCGATCCTCCGGGCCGGCCAACACTTTTAACCGATCCGATCCGCCGGGTCGGCCAACACTTTTAACCGGTCCAATCCGTCGACCCGGTCAACACTTTTAACCGGTCCGATCCGTCGGCCCGGTCAACACTTTTAACTGACCCGATCTATCGGCCTGGTCAACACTTTTAACCGATCCGATCCTCCGGGCCGGTCAACACTTTTAACCGGTCCAATCCGTCGGCCCGGTCAACATTTTTAACCGATCCTATCCACCGGGCCGGTCAACACTTTTAACCGGTCCGATCCGTCGGGCGGATCAGCACTTTCAACCGGTCCGATCCCCCAATCAACGCTTTCGTCAGCATGCCCGCGAAACTTTCACTACCCTAAAATGTCTATCATTCCCTTTGAAAAGCGTTGTGGAATCCCCAGATATATCCAAAAATTTACAAACATTTTCTACTGATCAGATCCTTATTCTATTCCAATCGGATCGGTGAATCCCATCTTCTACAAATTTGTACGAGTCGTTGTATCAATTAAATTATAGACGTACTACTGCGAGCATTTCACTGCTTATTGACAACTCGTCCAGCCGGTTGGGAAATTTGCATAGACGCATTTACTGCCATCCCCCTCGTTTGCTTCACTATTTTACTCTATTAATCAACAAAAGACTCATGCAACAACACTTCCGATAGATAGCTATGTTAGCGCAATCACTCCAGCCGGCTGGTTAGAATTTCAAATAGTGCCATAGTCAACTAGCCACATGCAATCATTTGCGAATATCGAATACGAGAAACTCAATCACCATGCGACTTTATGTTTCTTGCGCTTCACTAGTACCACATGTTCTTGCATTTCAAAAACAAAAACTCCCAAAGAACGTTTCAGCTCCGATGTGCAGTTAGTTAACCGAAAACAATGAACTTTTATATCGTCCAATAAAAAGAATAGCTCCTAATAGTCGATACTCTCATATGATGATAGGAATAAGTAAGGGGGATAAAAGGATAACAGTATTCGTCATAGAAAATAAACTACAAAAAATAAAAAATAAAATAAAATAAAATTCAGCCTCAGATCAATTACAAATAATCGTTGATTTTAAAGAAAAAATTTTTAATAACGCCAACTCTATCTAATACTATATATAATATATAACGACAACGATTACCATCCACATTAGCAAAACTCTTTTCTACGCTTATGACTTGCCTAAATTAGCTTCTTATCCTTTAATGAACAGAAAAATATGAACCTCAATATTTAAATAAAACCTAGTTGACCATAAACCGTCATTCTTTTTCTATTTGAATAGCACTGAAATTATAAGAAATAATACAATAAAAGAACCAAATGCCATCACAGCTACCTGACAATGCGCTGAGAGGTGACAGCACGAATGAGGCGTGAATCGGTGAAAATGCTGCGATTCGCAAGCTAAACTGCCATTCGCCACTATGCTGCTACATGTGCGTCTTTTAATTGAGCATACTCACACGAAATATTGCACTCATTAGCACTCTTCCAATACATAAAATTGCTGCAAAAATATGCAAATTTGTTGAGAAATACGACAGCTGATACGAATAATTTAGATATAAATTGAAAATACCTAATAAATATTATAAATACACACCGCCACTAATAAGCACAGGAAACGATTTGCATTATAGACTTTAACGAATAGGTTGAAAGGCTGAAAAAGGTTGATTAGCAACGAATAAACCATCGATCATATCACGTTATCAGTACTTTTTGCAAGACAGAAAGAGTAAAAAAATATAGGGCAGAAGACAAGCTTAATCTATGAAAAGTACGAAGAATCAATATTATTTAAAAAAGTGGCCACTAAAAATATAGTTCTCTTATTTTTCTAATAAGAAAATACTATCATTCGAAATAAAAACTTCAATGAAACACAAATGCAAATGGATAAATAAATAAAATATACTGAATTGAATAGATAAATAAATAAATAAAATACTGAATTGAATAGTTGCAAGAATAAATAGATAAATAAATAAATAAATAAAATAAAATAAAATAAAATACTGAATTGAATAGTTGCAAGAACTAATAGTACATATTGCGAGTAATGGCCTATTAATAGCCTATATATTAGTTTAGTCCAATGGAATTATTGGTCTAGGCCAATAAATAATAGCAAATCTTGCCAGTATCAGTACTGTAATTATACCAGTATATTAGGCCATATGTGGAAATCAATGAACTCAAATATGCACACATAATAAATAATAAACAATAAATAAATAAATAAATAATAAAAAATAGTTGCTTCATCCTTTGAAGATTGTCTCATCACCAACACTGTCTCATACACCAATTAAAATTCATCAACGCACCATCACATCTATGGTGATTTCATTTATTATGGCCAAAAATGATCGTCAAAGAAAACATATAACGAGTCATTGTACATATTAGATCGTTCTTTAATCGACCTTATGAAGGAGAAAAATTAGCCAAATTTGCATTTAAAAAAACTTAATTATTTCCGGAGTAGTAATAAACATAAAATAAAACTTAAGCTTAAAGAATCTATTCTCTATGAACCTCAAAAGAGAAAACCCTCCACCTTAGGCTCCCATATTAATGAAGTTGTGCGGGATTTTCGCATCTGAAAATTAGCAAATTCACCCAATATTATTTCAATAAAATCTTAGGATTTTCCGCATTGATGCGAAAAGAACTTTTATTTAAAAAAAAGGTTGAATATTTCTATAATAATTGGAATTTGACGAGAAAAAAAATGAATATTTAAAATCATAAAACAATAATATACATTCTATGACAGCTATACAAAAAAGGCGGAAAGTCGCGGTAAAGGTTTCAACCGAAGTATTAGATTCAAGTAAACCGTTAAACGTACCCACCACAGGATGCTACTTAGTGCAATAGGAAATTCCATACGCATACTGTGCAGTTATTCAATCAACCCTGCAACATGTTCGATATTATACGTTAAAGAGGTGGCAATTGAAAATAACCTGTTCAATGTTGTCCCTCATTAATGAGGCCATCCTGCTAACTGACCGCGTTAAATCCCAAAATTAATTTTAGGATTCATTGTGAGGTTTTGCTTGACAATTCGAACCACTTCTAAGTAAATGTTCAACTCTTTTCCTAAGCTTTTTATTTTCAAAAACTTTGCGGCATTATTTCGCTGAAGTTTTTCCACAAAAAAAGTTTCCACATCGCATAAATAAGGGCTTTTTACTATGAAGAGTTCCATCTCAACATAGGACGACCATTTAGTTAATCCTCCGCCAAAGCAACTTTTCCAATGTAAATGCATAAAACCATGTAGAAACGAAGCGAATAAACTGTAACAGTTCCTGCAGTAATCGGCTAGACCCGATTCTAATCGTGAATCAAGCCACATCTAACTATTACAACCACTCTTTAGTATTCTAATTTCTCAGAAAACCCTTTAAATCGCTTCATTTCTCCTATTTTTATGAAACGATACAATAGGAAAATATAAAAAGAAAACTGATGTAAAAAGAAACGAAAAAAAGGAAAAAGAAAAAGAAAAATGGAAAAAAAGAAGACCCCTTGTAAAAAATATATAATCCAGAAGAAATAATTCAGATACCCATTGATGTGTCACGATAAAAACGATTTCCCTTTGCAACATTCAACGAGACAAATCACTTCAAAAAATTTTTTTAATATGAATTTCATTTTTAACATTTATATCATCGGAGTGATAAATCAAAATTGAGCGCAATCAAAAAAAAATTTGCAATTCAAAATAAACGAATCTCAATGCAAGAAAAATAAAATAAAATAAAATAAAAACAAAAATAAATATTCAACACAATCGAATCCATCAAATATAATATATAATAAAAATATATATTTGAAAGACACATTGCATTCGTTAATCGCTATCCATAATTCGAATA
>QEWY01003119.1:296131-617226 GCA_006503575.1 Baylisascaris schroederi
AAACCTAGAACTACACTCATATTATTACTTAATATAGCATTCGCTTTCTATAATTTTTCTCTATCTCTTAATAAAAAATATCCCTATAACACAACTTTATATTTAAAAAGTTTTCCATAATATGAAATCTAGAAACTATTATTAAACACTCGTAATATCGTTGGAGGCAATCCGTGACGGATGAGTGCTGATATCCTCAAATCCCGGTGGAGGTCCAATAGTCCTCTTCGAATGGCGAGTGTTCGGTGGATGTAACACTTCAACAGCTCCATTATGGTTTCGTATTGCATCACCTCGTGATCTATCCACGCCGTTCATACGACTCGACGATGTTACATGTTCGCGTGTTTCCGATAGCTTTGTCGCTTCACCACCACCTTCCCTTAGCATTCCATAATCTCGCATACCTCCTTCAAATATGCGTCTATCGAATTTTCAGCAATTACACACGAATGAAACTTATCCAGAATGCGCTAAGTTTTAGGATTAATATATAATAAATAAACATAAAAACACTTAATAAGCAAACTTCCATCCAATATATGATGCAAAAAAATGCCAAAATAAAGGTATAGAAATTGGTAATTGTTGGTTGATTCTCAAAATGTAATTCCCTACAAAAAAAATACTGCGATGTTTTATCGATGTTGAGAATAAGAAAAGAGATGAGTAGGGCATAATTCCAGATATGCTTTCCTATCGAGACGTATAACCTTTAACAGTACTTTCACACACTTAAAGCATTTTTAAAAATCGAAAAAATTAAATACAATAAGAACTAGAGGTTTTTATTGAAAGTGCTGTCAATCCACTATGATTTTTTTAAAAGAATTCCACAAAATACGCTATACTTTACTTAAAAACTTTCCTATATTTTTCTTCACATCAAGCTTACTTTGAATAATCCCATAAGTAACTATGCCACCTCGAAGACGTATGCAAATTTACCATACTTCACTAAAATTTATTAAAAACAACACTCATATTGATAAAGAAATCATTAGAGGTGTCAATTTCAATGTTCTAAAGTTGAAACTAGCCGACTCTGAGAAAATCCACCACTTCCAAATATGCGTAAAAGGTGCATAGAAATTGGTCGAAAACCATATTCAAATTCACCTTATTATGTATGCAAATTTCTCAATCACTTCGGCTTCATCTGTCGCTTATACTCAAAATATTTCCCCACCTTTATTCTTATTGTTTACAAAACCAGTTCTTTTGTCCCTATAGCTTTTTCCTATATTGTCTTTTTCGTTCAAACATAGAAAATTACTACTTACTATGCTAAACATAAATTCAACAAATAGTAAGACAAACAAGCAAACTGATAATAAAATCCCGCAAAACAAACAAACAATGACCAAAATGGCATTCCGAGACAACTTTAAAAAGGAATATTGCATTATCGTATGCAAAACAAGTTGATTAGAGAATAATGCTACCATAAGTGACTGCTCTAAAACTCCCGTATTTTGAAATTATATAGGAAATCCCATAAAACCTACAGAAAGTCATACAGGAAATAAGCTATAGGTTACCTGGGATGAACTTCAAGACACTTGAACCGTACGACACTCTATGGCTCGAAATAATAAGTCACATCATATCTTATTTCACTCCCACCTCAATTCTATAGTTGTATAATCATTTCTCACTGATAAAATACAATGTAAATAAACCTGGAAGAATTTAGGGCGGTTGAATGGTAGCCACGGTATACTTACACTGCGTGCACTTTGTACACTCAGTAGACGATGTTCGCTCTTAGGCAAATGCCTTTGGCTTGGCCTAATCCTCCGTACAGCCTGTGCACTGCCCCTATATTTCAGTTAGAGGGGTGATTATACGTTTATTGACCTTTGCCTGTATTACCTAATTGAACAACAGATGATGATATAGTGCTGACAAAAGAAACGTATCTAACGAATAGTGCCATTTAATTAATGAAACATTCGATTAGTAGACAGACAGATCATCGCAGATCTTACTCGAAAGCTCCTCGGCTCCCATAACGTACCATACCGGCTCGGCGCTAAAGGCATATTTTGCTCTTGCATACCCCTCATAATCACACCTCCACCACAATTTATAAGCCATACTTTGTCCATTCCTGTTTAAATGAAAAATTCGATGACAACCGAACAACGCAATGATAGGAGACAAAGAAATCTAGCCCAGGATACGACGTGATTTGAGGTGTGCAACTTCTGCAGAGACTATATTGAAAGAAGGAATGAGACGTGAACGAGATGCCGACGTCGCAAGATATATACAGTAGCGTTCAATCACTTCAGCTTTGGGCACTATTTTCCATGCACAGCCCAGTTACGGTAGAGTTATCGTGGCCGTGGGCACAATTCCTCCCTTCTAAATTAAGTAGGCAGACATAACGAACCTCTTAGTGGAAATCTAGCCCAGGATACGACGTGATTTGAGGTGTGCAACTTCTGCAGAGACTATATTGAAAGAAGGAATGAGACGTGAACGAGATGCCGACGTCGCAAGATATATACAGTAGCGTTCAATCACTTCAGCTTTGGGCACTATTTTCCATGCACAGCCCAGTTACGGTAGAGTTATCGTGGCCGTGGGCACAATTCCTCCCTTCTAAATTAAGTAGGCAGACATAACGAACCTCTTAGTGGAGGTCTGTTCCGACGACGGTGGGAGTGCGTTGTACTCGTTCTCGCCTCATTTATTTCATTTCTCTGTTCCGTTTGTTGCTCTATTGCAACTGGCGCATGATTTACGGCACTTTCCACAACCTAAACCTGTGACTGTTAAGATGACTCATCGAAACTAAAAGCAATGGTGATAGATGGATGGATGCGATATAATTAGTATTGATGAATAATTAGTTCTTTTGTATGAGCACAATAATGCCGCCCTTTAACTTCAAAGGGCTTCACCATCCTCTTGCATTTAGACACCCATCATTCCTCTCGACAATGCTAAAAAACAAAAAAAAACAATGAAAATATATATACTGCCACTGCGAATAAAGATGTATATTTATCGCTCCATTCTCGCGTTGTATCGCCACTACGATCCGATCGACACCAAGAAGATCTATATGCATCGAATGTGTTCCTTAACAACCTTAGACGAAGAATTCACACGTCGGCACTTTAAAAGCGAAAAGCTAATCAAAGACAACCCCACCATTTCCTATTCAACTGCATAAAATATTTGTGTCAGTTGAAATAAAGATGCTGGTGAAAATTCAAATTTTGATGGAATATAACGAAGCTTTCGAAAGATCGATAATAAAAATTCATTCCGTTTTCTGAATAAACAGAAAGAATTTTTGATAAATCCACTGAAATTTGCAAAACTCCGACCATAAAAACATTCAAGAAGAAGACCTCCCATCAAGTACGGATCAAAATTAAGGAAAAAGAAAAACGAGCCGTATCGTCGGTGATCAAGAATCGATGACGTTCCTCGTCCAAATTGATAAGACCCCCATTGAGGCGTTGTCTCTCCAGAATGATATTCCATGTGCGTTGTGTCTCTCTCCAATTGTTCCAGTCAAATTCATAGGTGTTCGTCGCCTGCCACCGTTCCCATCCTTCACAACCATCCGCTTTGGCAATTTCCTTGTCTTCGAGCACTTCTCGACATACTGGACATCTTATCGCCTTAATTATGCCTCTTTTACATGTCTTTACAAACCTAATCGAATAAACGACAGCTTACAAGTTGAATCAGCAACAGAATTGCAATGAATGCGTAGAACCCCCTCTCCCCTCTGCATCCCTCCCAATAAAAATACGATGAAAGGGAAGGGGGTTAATTCTATCTAATTAAAATGGAGTTGATCTATTATCGCCTTTAATAATGGCGTCCTCAGAGATCAAACGAGTATCAACAGTTGCAGCACCGCATTTCAAGTAACGTGCAATACTTCAAACAATAATGGAACAACAATTAAACAAACTAGAAAAGGCGGTCAAAAGTGGTTCCAATTATTTAATATATAACTATAAGGAAGAACCTCCGCGCATTTTATTTAAGGTGCTGCAATGTATTGACTCACAGCTACCGCACCTCTCCCCAAAAGGAATCCATCTACAAATATAGAACCTCCCTAAAATTATTTAAGTAAAAAACTTCATTGCCTTTTTATTGAAATGTTTATGTTAAAATAGAAAACCGGAAACCTCAACTTTATACGGCAGGTAAAACCGGAAAATTCATAACTAATCATACCTGATCCACCTTATGCTTCATATCATCGGGCCATTCAGCAAGTTCCCGCTGAATTTCATTTCTCGAATAGTCGACATATGTGGCGAAACATGGCTGATGAATATAGTGGTCGCAATGAGTGCGAATCGACGGCTGCTGTGAGGTGAAGTCATTCAAACATATCGGACACACAGCACTTGGACATTGCTGCATGTCTTCCAAATATTCCTGTACTTTCTGCAACATCAAAAGTTCACTGTAAGAGCGTAAGTGAATTCAGTATCCAACAAAGAGAAGACTCCACAACGACAGCTTCCCTCCAAGGAACACTCCATTACCGTAAACAGAATGTATACGGTAATGCAACTGTGCATTCCCCTATCTATTCCACATTAGGAAGTACCCGTAATATGAATAAATCCTTCATATGGGTTTCTTACATTTCTGCAAACAATTCAACCATGCAAAACATTCTTTCAATTGCATTGCAAAATCCTTTCCCCCAAACGAATTGTTCCACTACCTGCGCTCATTTACCGTATGCAGTGTAAACACTATGATAACAGAGAATACAAGAGAGGGTTAGATGCGAAGTAAGTGAAGACGAAACCAGGTCTGATCGTGCAGACGGGTAAAAGGGAAGGGAAAGGCAATACCTCGTCGACCATAAGTAAAGTGTCATTGCTGTAAAAACGAACGGGGACTCATCTACAAGGTTCTTCGAGACGTTTATTAGCTGCGCTCCTATCCCCCCCCCCTCCCCAGGGATGTGACCATGCCCTCACCATTTGTGTCTGATGGAAACCCTCACGATCTATCCAGGCTAAGGAAAATGCACCGAGATGGAGGCAAGACATCCTACAGCAACTTTGTTATCACGTGGTTTTGCCGATGAGATGCCGAACTACCTACACGATCCACTTCCACAGGTATCCTGAATCCTACGAGTGAGTCAATATGTCAGCAAAAGGTGGCCGGCACTTCCTTCCCTCGTTAGGTCTTCTGTGGGATTCAGACGTACTTCATCTCTCAACTCAATGTACTGCTACTTTACTACCTGTTGCGAGGCCTATCAAAGGTCCTACACCTATGTCCCTCAAGCTTGCAGCCTGTTTACTCGAGCACAATCAAAGCTTACTAGAATCCCCTTCTGCATATCCCTAATCCATGCTTTGTTCTATGCAACGATTTAAAAACTTTGAAATAGCAATGCAGTATTCATCGAAACTATACTCCCGAACAAGAATATAAACTAATAACCAAAATTAACTGCAATAAAAATTCAACTACAAACCCGGAAGATATCATAGAGGATCGGCATATCGAGATTATTGCTGATGAAGAGTTCGACTTGTCGATTCACCTCATCCACATTCTTTTCGTCAACGCCACGTGGCTGCCACAAACGTACTTTCGGTGATACTGATGGATACTGAAACACATCTTCGATCCCAAATATGCTTTAATATTAACATAGAGCACCTTATAATTTCATAAATATAATATAATTATAGTTTTTTAAACATAAATAAACAGGTATTAAAAGGACAATATTAAGAATTATGCTCAAAAATGCAACAGCATAAATATAACAGCTAATATAACTAAAATACACAGTAATTTGCCAATCTACCTATACTAAGATGAAGGCCATCTATAATAATTTTGACAAGCAACACTTCTTTTATCAAAAAAGTGTACCACCTACTTGTAAAACAAATTTAAACCGTTTAAAGATGGTCAAGGCATAGACCTCAAAAGAAGTGTAAACGTTACATTGGGTCCAATTTCAAGAGTCACTCGAATAGTCGGTGGTGAGTGTAATGCACTCTCCAATGGATGCACATTCATCTCGAGTATCGTTATATCCTCGCTGCAATCAAGTGAATATGACCAAAATATAAGGAAACAAGCTTAAACTTAGATTAGTAATAAAAGCAAAAGAAATCGAGATCATTGAAAGAATGGCTGGTAGGTACACCGATGATAAGCAGAAACGAGTCGACGATACTATTAGCTGCCAGAGGTATCCGAAAGTATGTTCCATTTGAAGGAATTTGTGAACAGGTTCATACTTAGCAAAGTTCGATACCGTAATCATAGCCCATCTCCTTCCGACGTTCATGGCCATCGCTTTATTTCACGATATCCTTTTACGATCGAATTAGGGAAGCGTAAACAGCCAAAGAGTTGGCTAATATTCCCTCAATGTACTCTCATTCCTCAATTTAGTACAATGCAACAAACCAACGTCAGCTGAATAAATATTCGTCGATTAATGAGTCAGTGGTAATTTAACGGCTATCCATATAGAATTTCAGAAATCCCTTTAGAAAGTTTTTCAAAAAAAATAAAAAATAAGAAATTATCTAATCTTCCTTTATATCCATTAAAGATCATACAATTTCGAATAACTCAAACCTGATTCCTAAAGTGAAAAAATAATAGACAGAGGAAATGGCTGAGTGCATAAATGCAAGCCATAAGCTTATCTAATTCCACTTCTGGAATGTGATGACTTTATTGTCAATGGGAAGATAGATTTACAGTAATACTGCATTCAGTGATATCCTTCACTTATGCATTCACGAAGTGTCCCTGAATCAAACCAAGTACTTCGATCTTTCAACTAGAAAAAAATTTAGGGAACTAAATGACACTGACACTTTTTTTAAGGAACAACTTTACATGTAAACAAACCCAACGACAAAATTTTGATCCACAACCGCATCCCTTATTTCTGGCAAACGTAAGATACCAGCAATATCCATCACCAAACATTACACATTGTATTAAGTGCAAAATTTCGATCATAAATGAGGACACAGAACTGATTATTGCTGATTTCGCTGCATTACATAAGATAATATTGGATCATGTCGACTTTAAGCGTAGGCACCTTATGGGTCGACCATCATCCCCCCACCCCCCTCCCCCTCCCATCCCACCTATTCCGTGGTTAAAACCCTTCGATTGAAGATCAGATGAGTAAAGTACCTGCGAAATGCGTTACCACCCTTACATCAGCAAATTACTACTTGCAACGATGTTGCAGGACATATGTTATTACACCCAACCAAAAGTTGAATTTTAAACCACATTGCTAATTAACACCTCGAGAGTTCCCCGCTAGCTGTAGTAGCGTCATACTTACGACGACACCTTATCCCCTTTGCCTGTGTTTTATTTTCTATTTCTATTCCACTTCACTGCTCTCTTTCTAATATATATGCCTATTTCACTAATATATGCCTATCCCACTCTCCTATCCGCATATTCACTAAAATCCCTTCCTATCTCATCCCTCCAAACCCTTCCTCTCCCCCCCCCCCCCCCCCCCCCCCCAACTCCCTGAGCGTTCGACAAAGATTGCAATCGCCTAAACTGGAACAGGAATTTCAATTCTCGATCCATAATTGGCTGAATAAAATTTCCAACGATGAAAAAAAAACTCGAATTTAATAAAGTTTGTTGGATATTCAAAAATGAAAGGACGACTAAGCGAGGGATGGATTAATCTCGGGAAATATTATACACGAAAAACGATTTTTATAAAAAGCATCAACCATCTGAGGTAATCGTTGACGATCATCAATGAACGCAGAAATGAACCCACCTCATCACAATTATATCTGATCATGCAAACAACAACAATTCACTACGGATCGAAATAATGTCGTTACACAAATTAATTTACATATTTCGATATGCAAATAAAACAAGTGAATATTTTAATGTGCACAACTTAGTTGCCACTTTTGGCAACAACCAATCGAATGTCATTCAAACATCCCAATAAAACCAAATCCTCATTCGATGGATATGATGATTGCAATAGCCATCAATCATACTCAAAGTACAGCAATCGATCAAACGAGATCACAATTGGTATACTAACCAAAAAAAAACATTTATTTCGTTCTCTACAATCGCCTCACGCCTCCTTTTATTCGATAATAAAGCAATACATGCATAAATATTAGAAGAAATAAAACGTATTGAAAATTACTTAAATTAATTATATGCAAATTCAATCGATGCAATAAAAAAAAAAAGAAAAAGATTGATTCAATGAATGAGATAAAGGGTAGGTGGGAAATTTTATTAAGAATCGAATTATTATCGTATAAAAAATAGTCACAATTACGATCAGTTTTCAGTCACATTAACTTAACGACATAAAAATAGCAACAACAACAACAAAAGAGAAGGTTATCCATCAAGCTAAAATATGCGTATATACTTTTCATTATCGATCACTAATATATTTATTAAATATTTGTAACTCTCATTTAATAGTTTCTAATATTTTAGTAGAGTTATCAATAGTATCATAATATTATTAATAAATATTCAAGTTAAAAAAAGGAGGAGGGAACGACTTAGAATTAATCAAAAGAAAATTAGTGATTGCAGATAAAGGCGCTATATTATGCAAAAGTAATAGTCGAATGATATGCAAATATGTGGCTATGAATAAACCTTAAAGGGTTTCTATCCGGACGCGTCATATCTGAACCGATCGCACTTCCGGTGTGGTCATAGGAGCGCGTTGTAATTATCGACTCCGGCCAAGTACACAGAATGAGAGGTCAACCCAGCACAGCCTAGTTAACCTAGTTAGTCGATGTTGAAAAGATACCGCATCACCATCAAATAAAATGCAATTAAATAAAATTCAACTACTTCAAATCCTATTGCAATTACTTTATTTATATGCATGAAACTATATTTAATGATCGCTTGAAATACGAGGAGAATTGAGAAATAAATAAACACAAAAATTCGATGATATTTTGGTATTTACTAGTCAATGAAATGCTTACAAAAAATATTGAACAAGAGTGAAATATCAACAAGGAAATAATAACAATAAAAAGTTTGCGATAATAAACATAAATAAATTTGGTGGGAAAACTGCATTGAGGAAATACACTTATAGCTGTCAATAAAATAAAGTTTCAATTCAACGTTTATTACAGCACAAAAATTCTTATTCTCGCTGAAACCAGAAGCAGTCATTCAAGTGACTTCTTTTACTACTGCAAGAGATATAAACTAAAAACTTGGCTCTAGCTTTATTGATTTCTTTATTTAAGTTTGCATAACAATATACCCCTCCTTGCGTTATAGCCATCTGTCACCAATACCAAAGTGCATAGATGCGACAACAACAAACGCAACACATTCCCTCTCAGCAATGCCTCTTATCAGATTACATCTAAATGACATTAAGTCCAGCCACTTCCAGGTACTCTCATACCTCCCTGGATCAGCACATAAACATCATGGGGATTCTATAACGCTTTGATGGGGATCATTCAAGCTCGTATTTCGGATGCAAATATGAGCAAGTGAAAGCACTCGGATCGCCGTAGTGGAACACCGACCACCGATATTAATGTCCTTCAAAAGGGATCATGCAAGCAGAGGGAATCGTGGAAATAAGAAACCAACCTTGCATGCTCCTCTAGCTGAGCAGTTCAAACGGTGTCATGTCACATCGAGTTAGGGTATTCATCGATGAGGATGATTTCAGAAGGAGATGAGTATTGCAAACATAAAACAAACATTAATAACATTGTGCGTTCACAGTAAACTTAGCAACAAACAACATGAAAACATATGCAAATCATAACGGAACGTACGATGAGGTATAAAAACAGAATGCAAACCAATTATTCAACTTTTATTCACGCCAAATCGTTCCGCTCTTCGTAATTTCTTTATTTCCACCTGAAATTTATGAGATATACTCCATCCGATGGTAATTTGCGGTATATGTCCCACTTGATGGTAATTTGTGACATATCCACCATCTGACGGTAATCTGTGGTGTATCCACCATCTGACGGTAATCTGTGATGTATCCACCATCTGACGGTAATTTGTGGCATATGCACCATTTGATGGTTATATGTGGTATGTGCACCATCTGGCGGTAATTTATGGCATATGCAACATTTGACGGTATTATGTGGCATATGACCCATTCAGCAGTAATTCCCATACATTGCAAGCCCATATCCATATACAAGACGCCATGAATGCCTTTTCGCTGCAGCGAGCACATGTTTTCTTAAAGGGGTTTCCTTCACTGACATAACTGCCGAATAGAAAAGTGGATAGGCGGGTCTCCTTTCTAATAATGAAAAACTTGCATCGAAAGTGAGTGCACTCCATGCCTCGGGGTTTCTTTCAGAGGTTTTTATAGGTTAAAAAACTGTACTACCTAGCCATGAGGGAGCTTATTTCCCCTCAACTGGGGCTTGTTTCCAAACTGCAACTAGAAATGAATGTACGCAAAAAAATTAACAAAAAATTCAGCGAAAAAGGAACATACGTGGTAACAGCTATAGGATAGATAAGAATACTTGTACACAACTCTAACCTTCACTCTAATTAACCAACTTTTGCTGCACAAAACAAACACTAACAAACTTTTACTCTCCTCTTGTGATCAACGATGCCTCTTTCAGTCGAGATTGCCTCAATAAGCTGTAAATTTTCCACGCGCAAAAACAGTAAACAAATTTAACAACCCAATCTATAACACACAAAATTAGCAACAAACGAATTAGATAAATACATTAACCTGGTTCGCACGACTTAAAACACCAAACTGCAAAGGTCGAGAGTGATATAAGTAAATAGGTAAAAGATAATCGAAAGAGAAAATGAAATAAATGAAGAGTTCACCTCAGCTTGTTCCGAGCAGACGCCAAATCGTTTCGCTCTTTTTTCAAGTGCCTCCAGCGATGCCTTCTCCACTCCACCGATAGACGACGGTTTACTCGTCGTGTCGTTCCCTTTCAATGGTAGCCCGAATCTAAAGATACCTCAATAAAACATAACGCGCCGCTGTGAAACTCAAAATAACTGATATAAACCGAACTTTTACAGCAAATAAAAGCTGAATAACGCATCTGTAATTAACCTGAGGTTACTCATTCCTTATCAATACGGACCTAAGTTTCTTCAAAGAAAAATGTTTTATGGGAAAGAGGTGTTCAACGCTGTACGAATAAACGCCCAATTCGCCTTATTTATTATCCGATTCCAATCTATCAGAAGAGATTAAAATAAACGAGATATCGACAACGTGAGAAACGATTGCCGGAATATTTTTTAGATTTTTGAACGAGAAAAAAAAATTAAATTCAGTGTTTCGCTGGCTTATTCCAACATCAAAAACACAAATAATAATCAAAAATCAACTGTTGTTTGCGAAGTTGTCACCATAATTCACTGAAATTCTCTCCCCCCATCTCCACCCCCCTCCCACTAATCTGACATTCTCGTATTACTCGAAGAGTTCAGAATGCGGCTTCTTCTTTTACAGTTGTTATTACAAAGTAAATAAAGCATCCAATATTGATAAAAATTTACATCTCAAAATAATCTCTCCTATACCTTCAAATAAAAGCAATACGCAACACACGATCGCTATTCCCTCTACCTAAAACCTCCATCACATATTTCCGTTACTATCAAGCAATTCACAGATACCGAAATTCCAAATATAACCTACTGCAAACACTTTCCACCCAGGTGAACACCTAGTAAAGCAGAAAATGTATGGTTTAGTGGGAACTTATGGCAACAATCTGAAATGAACCTCTCGGCACGTTTCCTTAGCACTTCCTCAGTGCTCAACACCGAAGCGCTGTTCTTGGCCGCACCGTCCACTGGACCAAATCTATAACCACCGTTGTAAAAACGCATTTGTTTGGCTAAGACTTTTTGCTGAAAGACGAAGAGAAGGGGGTAATTCTTATGCACACCGATCAACGGCTTCCCACCTCCCTCCACCTGCCTTTTCGAAAAAATCCATGACGCTAACTATCCATAAACTTCAAAAATTGCATACAACAAAAACATGCACTCAGATTAATCGTCCCATACTCTACCGCAAAAACAGTTGCTGGGAGAATAACCATTTTACACATACTTTAACTGATAACAAGTATCAAAAGATACTCGTTATCACTGCTAAACTTTCAAAGAGTTTCAATCGTCCAGCAATTCCAATTCATGCACATGAAATTGGATGCTTTATTTTTTCAAGTAAAGACAACAACACGTTGCACTAATCGCAAGAACAATTCAACTCGAACTACATACTATAGACACTTCCCCAAGAAGTATTTGGCCTGAATTAAGTTCTACGAACGTCATAAATTACGAATGAAACTTGCCAACGATAAGCATAAATCGATAACTCTTTTTTATATTGCAATCAACTTTTGAAGTGCAATTGTTTGGAGTGATATAATAGCCACATAGAATCGATTCTGCAAGATCAATTCACAGTACACACACACGTTTCCACTATTAGATCACCGACGTAAAGATGCCATCCTAACCCCTCCTCTTCAACAGGTTAATACCTCGACAGCCAACCTTTCAAGACGCCTTCGCTTTTTCTCGTCCTCTAAAGATGAGCCGCCTTCACTGACGCTTGTGTTCAATCCAAACCTGAACAAATTGCTTCGATTTACTGCTATTCCCGAATATGCAACC
This sequence comes from Baylisascaris schroederi, assembly GCA_006503575.1. NCBI lineage: Eukaryota > Metazoa > Nematoda > Chromadorea > Rhabditida > Ascarididae > Baylisascaris > Baylisascaris schroederi. Next base: position 308,849 of record QEWY01003119.1, read on the forward strand.
TGCCTTGCAGCTTATAAAACTTACAACCTGTCTTGTAGTCTATTTATAAAACTTACAACCTGTCTTGTAGTCTACTTATAAAGCACACAACCTGTGTTGTAGTCTACTCATAAAACTATGTGAAAAGGAGAGCATAACTAAAGCAACTGCATTTTCAATGCAAACAGCACAAGTGATCTTCTTTGGTAAGCGATAAAACGCAATGGAAATCCCACACAATACGGATGTATCACAATCAAAGTGAATACCAAAGCGTAAACACCAACCACACCTAAAGAATGAAGATAGGTATTATGTACTAACGCAGTAGTGAATATGAGAGCAGCAGTTATCATCACTTTATAACTGGTGTCGTTCAATTAAACATAATATCACCGTTTGAAATGATTCATTAAAACAGGGGTCGAAGACCTTCATTTCTGCGCAAAATGTGGGACTTTCGAAAAAAAAATTAAATAAATAAATTAAATAAAACAAAATGAAACAAAACAAAATAAAATAAAATAAAAATCGCTGGAGGCGAGAATGAGGTAGAACTAAAACGCCGACGGGTATGATACAGAAACGAAGAAAAACGAGAGCAGGTTATTCCTCAACGATCCCCTTATTTAGGTATGATGCTCACATACATCAGTCCGAACCTTATCACACCATTATACCGTCCTATCCACCAACACACCAGACATGATATCCTGTAATCAACCTTCAATGAGCCAACAACTACCAGCAATTAACCAATTCGCAATCCACAACGAATGAAAATATTTTTAAATGAGTGTAATTAAACGATTATAATGCAAACAAATTCGACCACTGCAATAACAAACCTTTCAGCCCGTTTACGCTTGAGTTCTTCGTCGGAGAGGGGTAGACCGAAACGCATAGCCCTCTTCATTTTCGCATCTAACGTATCCTCACCAGCCTTCTTATCTTCTGCCGCCTGCCCTGTCGTCGACTTCTCCTTGGTCACTGCTTTCTCCTCTTCTTTCTGCAAAATCCAGCCATTTCATAATTCCAGGAAACAACAGAATAATGTGCCCGGTTTACAGAACATGAGCCTCAGTACTTCGCTTATGGATCTACCTTGTCCATCATGACGGCACATCTTCTGTCATCCCAGATGTTAACAAATCAGGATATAAACCTGGCTAGAATTCGGAAATGGTTCAATAATTACCAGTGAGGGTCATATGCTAATTAAGAGAGTGGATACTTCCACTGACCAGAGGAACACCCCCCCCCCCCCCCCCACTTGCAAGCACTTCACCGCGAATGCATCCGGCGTAAATCCATTGCTTACAAAGCACCATCTCACACTTATCGGTCACGACAGCTGTTATGAGTGAAGTTTTCTTAACTCTGTGATGGAATTAAGCCTGCACCCATTCGATCTCGCTTCATCTCTGTAGATCGAGTCAAACACTTCGATATGCTAGTGGAACAACGGCACGCAGATGCAAACGATGAAAACCTAAGGTCAGCTCACTTCACCTTTGCAGGTGGACGGCGTGATAAGTCACTTGGCTTGATGGCGTATGCGTTCAGAGGAGATCAAGTGAAGATCGATGTCTTTAAATGGTATCAATATCGATGCAGTAGCGTGTCCAATGCTAGTGGTACATCCCTGATCTGGGTGCCCTTGTGCCATCAGCATACGAAGATATTTCACTCGATCTATGGAAATGAAGACAGATCACTACCGGACCGCCCTTAGCAAATAAAAAATGAAGTGTGTCTATGTCATGCAAAAAAAAGGAAAGAAATATAAAAAATAATGCCAACACTTACGGACACACCATCGTCGAGCGCACTTTTTTTAACCGGCGATTCCGAACTTAGTAAATCGTTTTTCGCCGTAGGATCAGCAGCAATAGGCGCTTCTAAAACCGCAAGTGTTACTAAAATATATATATATTTTTAAATACATGTTAACCTTGTGCAACGGACCATCAATCAATAGGCATTCACATTCCTCTCCCTCCCCTCACCTCCTCACACCCTTCCTACTGACCGACCCTCTGGGCAGATGGGAAGGGGATCTGCAGAAAGATACCAAAAACAGGGGAGGATAAAGTAAAACTTTAAAAAGCATAAGTCAGCTTCTAAGAATTCATGCAAAATGCACATCAAAACGCATATACGCAGTCCAATATTTACGTTATGTGCAACGAAATTAGCACAAGTAATGTATAGATAATGCCGACGTTACATACAACGGTTGTGCAGTTAGTGTAAACGATCCAATTTAAAAAGTTTTGGTTTGCTTCGCTTATTTCAGCTTTCAAAAGATTCGTGTTTGATTAGTTAGCAATACCTTTGGCTATTCTGCATATGCTCCGATACATTTCATTGCCGATAACTGTTATTTTAATAGTTAAAAATACCAACAGTAGTAGGGAGAATCCCTTCAAGAGGGAGATTGTTGAACGTATGAGGGTGGAGGGAAATGGGAGGGGGGGATATATATATATATGTATATATATATATATATATATTTGACACTACCCAAATCCCTGTTCCTTAATCGTTCGAGAAAAACCTATTTCCCCAACATCGAGGGGTTTCGCATCCGAACTGCAAGCCATCTGGCACGATTTGTGGGACTTATAAGTAATAGGCAGTTCATTATAAAAATGGATATAGATAAAATAACCGGTGTTCTCCTTCGATACACTGTCGTCTCCTTCGAGAATCTTCTCCTCATTCGTAAGACTCTCGTTGAGTCGCTCGATAAGCTCTGATTTTGTACCACTGGCTGTCAGACCACGTGACCTGAGTTGCTCACGTAGTTGAACAACCTGTTGAAGTGATGCATCTCAGTACAGCATATACAATACGAAAAAACTTGTTTGCCTACTGTTGTTAAAGATGACTATTGATTATCCCAACGAAAAGAGATTTTCTAAGTTTACTTACTTTCTTTCGCTATTATTTTAGTGACCAAATGGTAATCAGTTACCGAAACACAATTTACGAACTGCGAATAGGGAATTCATTTAATACAAACTATTTTACCCTGTCATACATACTGACGATACAATAGACATGTCACTAATAAACAAATACAACACAATTTCATCATCCCACGGTGATCATCGCTCATAGGTGTTGCACAACTCCCTCCACCCATCCCCCCACTCGAATTTAGAGGATAATCCGATGTTCTTGCACAACTATACTTTACACTTCGATGCAGAGAAGCTTTAGAGAATATTGGAGTGCAATGCACACAGGCTACTATCACAAATGAAATATGGCAATAACCGTCATCTTTGTAAGGTCGGTGATCGGGGATATTTCCATAGACATCCCGCTGTTAGTTGACTGCACAAATATCCGCTTAACGACCAGTTGGATTGCGCCTAAAGCTTTTTATTATAATCGTCAAATCAGAATGGTAGATACGGTACTATAGCGATGTGGATGGTCACATATACATAATCCTTTCCCCCTTTCCCCCCCCCCCTCCCCAAGAACTCTAAATTTAGGGGGATGCTTGCCTAAATAAAAAACAAAGCTGTGAAGATTCAGCATGGTACTAGGGTACTGCATCAGACAAAGAATGTAACGGTTTATTTGGAAGGAAAATGAAAGAAATGTGATACTTTTCAAAGAAATGAGAAATACGAATTAAACACGTAGGATGCAGATTACATTATCAAGAAGGGATAAATAATAAGGAAATGACTCTTTTTATGAAAGATTCGCTTTCATCCTTCTGAATATCTTTCGATATATTCCTTCCCCCCCCCTCGTTCCTTAGCAATCCTATTCACATAAGAATCAGACAACCTCTCTCAGTTTGTCGAATACGATTGCTTATTGCTAACGGAAAACTATATTCGAACATATACAAAATCCGACCTATGCTAGCATTTATCAACAATTCGTGTAAAATGTTTTATTGCAGAGAGAAGACCCCTCAGCAGTATTGTTTTATCTCCGAGCTTCGAAGGGGATACCAGCTAGAAAACAATTAGTTCTCTCGAGTAATTAAATATACCCCCCCCCCCTAATATAAATTGGAAACTGTAATTAAGAGTGGGACTACTCAAAAGAGCGGCCATGATGCCTTTATATGAGACTCAATGCTCCATCTTACTAAAGATTAAAGGATAGGATTCGTCAAATGGGATAGCAGCTAACAAACGTTTCAAACAATATTCCGTAAACCCGTCTACACCATCGAATCAACGGAGCAGTTTTTGATTTACATCGATGACCGATCGAATAAAGAGACAATCAAATCAGCAATCTTTTTGTCTTCGAATAAACAGCTTCACTTGATCATCCACTATTCACTAATCGTTGGTCACCGATACGAGTGGGACTATTCCCGATTGATATCATGGCCATAACGTTAGTGATTGCCTACGAGATTACAAAAATGCGCTCTGCAGGTGAAAAAAAAATGCGATATGTTGTGAAAATGCAGCCGAATACAAAACACAGCCCACCGAAAAATGACGCCTAATGCAAAAAAAAAAGTAGAAACACAACTCTTGGGGATTTTTTTGGCCTTTGAACGATACGAAGTACCTCCCAGCCGCGGCAATATTCGCCTGCTAAAGCACTCTATATCTCTATCGTTGCAATGTCTGTCATTATAAGTTTTGCATAAATGTGCTCTTGATAGATATCGATTGATAATTCCCTTTGCAGTTTCAATAGGGCTGTGTCATATTTTTTATTATTCTTTAAAAAATTTCACTTAATAACTTTGTTAATCTTATTTATTATGTTCACAAATTTACATATTAGTGAATGTCTCTTTCTCTATCATTCCATATATCGAAACATTAAGGTGAATGAGTTGTTTAGTTGATAGACTCTTTTTGATTCTCGCTGCCAGTTTTGCATATATTCAAATATTCTCGAATACGCAACTTACAACGCACTATTTTTTGGGAAGTAATTTACATATGTAATTTGCTTTTTGAGATTATTTGAAGCATAGTTAATGAGTGGATCAAAGAGATAGGAAGTTTTGGGCAACGAACCAACTGGACACAAAGATAGGAATTTACAGACGAAGGCAATACTGAACTTGCTAAGATATTTGATTTGAAATACATGCACTTCATTGTCAAAACCGAACTTTGCGTGATTGAGGACAGTTGTCAAAATGGATTGGTACTGGGCTATGACTAGCTTTGTCTCAAGCAGAGGTTCTAGGCTATGGCTGAGTTGGCACGCTTGAAGGAAGTTTCTAATGTACACAAGGGACCCCTACCTAATTGTTTCAAATTACCAATGGGTAAGGGCTTGGGTAAGTTTTTAGGTATCTGAGCTTAGGTAGCCACATTGCAGATTTTCTTGCGATCTATACGGTGGATTTTAAGCCAAAATATATGCATTTGTGTTTTTCTTTAGATGAGCATATAAGGCAGTTTCATAGAAACCTACAGATTGACTTTTCGGGACATATCGTAATTCGAGAATGTGGGTTTCTTTATTGTAAGGTGAAAGAAGAGGACATCAAGATCATTCGGTCACTCGAGTTGGACGGTTATCCTCTATAGTTTTTTCTTTTTTTTTGGTACGTTTGCATAAGGTCCCTATTATTGAATTGACATAATTGATTTTGCACATTTATTTAGTTTTTATGCAAATTTCTGCTATCTCAATGCTTCGGCGATGGTTTTATCAATGAAATTCATTAGCACGATAACTAAAGTCAAATGCAAAACTGTAGCAACGTTTCCAATAAAAACTGATGCCCAGATCGACTCCGGAGTGGGCAAATTGGAATATTCCCGACAGATATCGCTGGGGATCCTCGAGATTCGATATTGCTCCAGCCTTCCCGAAGGTAAATTCTTCACTTTCAACACTCGATNTTAAGCATCTAAGGAGTGGTCACTTTAACTGGACACAACGAGGCAATTAAACATTTAAGGAGTGGTCACTTCAACTGGACACAGCGAGGCATTAAGCACCTAAGGAATGGTCACTTTCACTGGACACAAAGATAGGAATTTACAGACGAAGGCAATACTGAACTTGCTAAGATATTTGATTTGAAATACATGCACTTCATTGTCAAAACCGAACTTTGCGTGATTGAGGACAGTTGTCAAAATGGATTGGTACTGGGCTATGACTAGCTTTGTCTCAAGCAGAGGTTCTAGGCTATGGCTGAGTTGGCACGCTTGAAGGAAGTTTCTAATGTACACAAGGGACCCCTACCTAATTGTTTCAAATTACCAATGGGTAAGGGCTTGGGTAAGTTTTTAGGTATCTGAGCTTAGGTAGCCACATTGCAGATTTTCTTGCGATCTATACGGTGGATTTTAAGCCAAAATATATGCATTTGTGTTTTTCTTTAGATGAGCATATAAGGCAGTTTCATAGCAACCTACAGATTGACTTTTCGGGACATATCGTAATTCGAGAACGTGGGATTCTTTATTGTAAGGTGAAAGAAGAGGACATCACGGTCATTCGGTCACTCGAGTTGGACGGTTATGCTCTTTAGTTTTTTCTTTTTTTTTGGTAGGTTTGCATAAGGTTCCTATTATTGAATTGACATAATTGATTTTGCATATTTATTTAGTTTTTATGCAAATTTCTGCTATCTCAATGCTTCGGCGATGGTTTTATCAATGAAATTCATTAGCACGATAACTAAAGTCAAATGCAAAACTGTAGCAACGTTTCCAATAAAAACTGATGCCCATATCGACTCCGGAGTGGGCAAATTGGAATATTCCCGACAGATATCGCTGGGGATCCTCGAGATCCGTTATTGCTACAGCCTTCCCAAAGGCAAATTCACTCTCAACACTCGATGATGTGGCCGACACAAATCCGCATAGAACATTCAAAAGCATCCACTATATCCATGACTGTTTACGACATTTGAAAGGCGTCTTGAAGGGAAAATTCGAATTCTGTAGCTTATGGAGGCGGGATGCTATCCAACGGTCCTAGAGAAAAAGAGTTACTGAAAACATTATGACGCGATTCTGTTGCAGAGAAAAAAAGTGTACGAAAATAATCGGTGGGCACAGGTGCATGAAAGGGCAGCATCGTACAATCGATCAAATGCTAAACGCCTTAAGATGGCGGCTACTTTCGACTCACAAAGTTGGGGAGTTGGGTTTTTTACGCTTTTTCCCCAGGAGAGGGGAATGGGAATTGGGGTGGAGGGGGGGAGAGAGGGGAGGGGTGGGTGTGCTTCCACCAATATTCGTGTTTCAAACGATATTACCGGCCGTTAATGAGGTGCAAGGAAATTCATTTAGTTTTTTTTTGGCTGACTAATTATAAAAACTTTTTCCATAATTTTTTTTTTCTTATATTTGTATGTGTATGTCTGTATTTGTGTGTGTGAAGTAGTTTCAGCATGTAAAGCACGTATGGCGATCGAGTTCTGTGCTTACCGTATACAACACATTCAACCTCTTAGCAATTTCCATAGCAGCGATTTAGAAGATATACCAAAAGGCTGGCATGATCAGGCGGATTTTTTTTTTGCACTTTAATTTATTAAACCAGCAGGTTGACCGAATATAATATCCAGAAACATAACGAAACGCTTGATAGTGCGTTCTATCTAGAAGCCAGCTAGCTGTTTCCTCAAAAGAGATTTTGCACAATATTCAACCATTTGTGAATATGCTGGACTCACAGATTTAATAAAACCCTTAACCATGAGTGAATTAAGTAATCACTAGAGATTAGAGATCTCGTTGCCGGTGCAAGTTATACCGCCTAGACTTCATTATTGTGGGATATACAGACTTCAAGATGTTTGGTAAGTCCCACTTCTCGACCGAGTGAAAATCAAAGTGTGGTTTAAACCTTCTTGGAACGATTCTACTGGTTTCACCGATATTGGGGAATTGGATTGTCAAAAAAAATTTAAAGAAAGAACAAACGTAATGCTGTAATTTATGCTATAAATTGAGAAACGAAACTTCGAATTTGTTAGTATTCCACTCATTCTTTATTATAAAGTTCTAGGAAAAGATAATGAGGTCAAGCAGAATCCCCCTCCCCCCCCCCCTCCTCCCACCCAAAATTCTCTCATTGCAGCCAGTTACAGTAAAGAACCGTTCAATAATTAACTAATCTAGAGAAAATTTTTTATTCTCTTTACTTCTCTAAGTTCATCAATCGAACGTTGATAAAGACATGGTCTCGAATTTCTAGAGGGGGGTAATTCAGAAATAACTAGGCAAGGGGGGAGGGGTGGGGGGCGAACATTGATTCTAGAAATCTTTGGTATATTTTGACGCCCTTGGCTGATTGAATAGGTGCCATTGTTTCTGGTAGTTGAATTTTTTGGACAGGTAGAAGAGGGGGCAGCGCGTGTTTTAAAAACCTTAACTTTACCTGGTCTTTGCTTATCGACTATATGCTAATAATTAAGTCTGTAATGTATAAGAATATAGTGTATAAGAATATAATATAATACTTCCATCTGCTTACCTCTTTTCATATGCTTGCGAGTGAATTTCTGACGGGTTGGGAGGAGAATGGCTCCGCTGTGATAGGAATTGGTATCCAAAAAGTTTCTAGACATGGTACAAAGAGTTGCCTAGAACCAGGTTGGTAAGTGGGGAATTCTTAGATTGTTTCTGGCATTTTAGCTGACAATTTTTTTCCCGGGAAACTGATTGTATAACTCAGTACCTGAACTTTTTCTGGAACTTCGTTATGGAAGTTCCGGTGGAAGAACCTGATCGCCATCAAATCAGATTCTTCCTGTAGCTGTTTTTTTATTCCTTGTTATGTTTCCTGCTATTTCCTCAGTCCTTTCCATCCACAAAATTCAAAAGAGCACTTACAAATATTTTGAGTTTTAGGTCGTTGAAAAATAAAATCACCTTTAAATCTCTAATTAATAATGTATTGTTTTCTATTGTGCTGCTTAACTTGGGACCGTTGGATGGGCAGAAAAGCGTATAGAAACATACGCACATATACATATGCTAACGTGGTTGCGCCATTAATATGCTTTTATGGACTTCTGCACTTAAGAAGGTTTTTTTTCTTGTTTTTGCTCGTAAAGGTGTGTTGTTCGATTTGCCTTAAGATTCTATGCAGCCGTCTGTCGCTTAGGAACGAATGTATTTGCCATTATGTCGTTGTTTTAGGTGACTCCCTTATAACAATCGGTGTTTTGTCTGTGTCTGTTTGTCGTCTGCTGTCGGATGTTTGCCGTTGAGAACATTATGATGGCCACTAAAACTAGAAGCACGCAGGCTAACAACCATCCGGCAACCCGTCTACTCGTTGTGCACCTTTAAAAATTTATACTGCCAAAATTAATTGCAACATCCTGTTTGTCCATAGGTGGGGATGTGCCTACCTTGTGACATCTTGCCAGTGACCACTGAAATCAGGCAGTTACTAGAATTCGGTACCATACTTCGCATCATTGTTTCATCACTATGAAAGGGATTGTGACGAATACGGTATCAGAAAATTTGTATGTGTTTTACACCGATTAAGTTAGAGAAAAGAAATTTTTTTTTATTATATTTGTAGAGGAGCTCAAATTATTTGCATTTAGAAACTATTCTGTTCGGTGCATACAAAATATGGAATTGTTTGGTCAAATTGACAGAATGCAAAAAGGCACATATTCGTGCCAATCCCTTTCTTTTATTTTGTTAGTTCATCGCATATCTAATAGTTGTCTGTGTAATTCATATATGCAAATTTCTACTCACAAAACGCGTTCTAATGACGTCGCATCTACTCATTTGTAGGTTGATTCATCCATCTTTCCAGTTGTTTCATCTCGGAGGGTTCATTTGCCACTTGAGACGAATATTGTCGGTGTATTTTACACGGTGAGATAAGCTATAGCAACGTTCAAGCTGAGTTATCAGCCTTTGGGAATAATTGTGGTCAAAAAATTAGCATATCTTTTGCAATGAGGTAGGCTTTCATGTTGCATAGATAGGTGATGGGGGGAGGGGATGAGGGTACTGGAATAGACGCTATTGCATCCCCGCTTATTAGGCCACTTATTAATATTTTTGAGAGTATGCAAATTCTTTATTGTTTCCTCTTCAAATGCTGTAAGTACCGAAGACCCTATTTGCTTCACTGAGCCATGTTTTATGTGTTGGCCCCGCATCGCCATGTTCAGCTTTGACCTAGTATGCTCAAGTTGGTACTAAGCTTGGCGCTTCCAACATTTTTTAAGGACTCGGGCTATCTCATTGAGATCTGAGCTTTGAAATTTCATAGTCTTTTGATGATTGTCCAATTATTTGTGCAGCTCTTTAACTGTAAAGTACTGCCGTTGCATAGTTAGCGCTCTGTACAGTGGCTTGATTATTGATAGTGCTTTCAAGGTTGACTTATAAAGCACTTAATAAGAGATATCAGTTCAGGCTCGGGTTCGGGTTCAGGTTCAGGTTCAGATTCAGGTTCAGCCAGTGTGGGATCCGTTAATTTCAATTCTCTTCTTTCTTTCCTAGTGGATTCACCACGGCAGCCCATCGTTCTCTGCATCATGAAGCATAAAAATCTATTCAGTTTTTCAAATCTAGGGCATTATAATGCTGTTTTATCAACGATTGTATAGTTTTATCTACATTTTTTTTTTTTTTTTAAAGGGATTTTTACTTTGCGAGTAGTAGCGTACTGTGTCGGAGTGATTGGTTTTTTAAATCCCATCCGTGCATGCTTTTACTTTTTTACGTTGTTGTGATTTGTGTACAAGATGTTATACTTTTACTTATCAACCCTACAACCAATTTATTAAAACACAACCAAGTTTCCAACTTAAGTTTTATTTCATTGATTAATTTGAGTAATCGATCGCAAATATGACGAATCGATAATCAGCGGTGATTTGTAGTTTAATTGAGTGAATATAAATTTTTAGGGTTGCAAAATGTCGGCAACAGAGCAAATGGCCGCAATGTTGAATGAATTGATGGGTCCAAAGCGGAATGCAGATTTCGGTGATACGAATGAACCTGATTTCGATGAGCCGGATGTATGCAAACACTTTTTGGTTGCATTCTGCCCCAATGAAATGTTCAGAAATACAAAAGCCGATCTTGGCTACTGTAGTAAGGTTTGTTTCATTTCGATTTTTTTAAAATTAAAATTTGATCCATTCGATACTGCCATTCCTTATTTAATTCGTCCTCGATGAGCTGATATTACTGCCTAGTTGCACCCTTTATTAACTTATAGTTATATATTTGCCCTTTGCATTGACGTTAACTCTCTTGCAAGTTCATTCATATTGGCTACTCGCCAATGCCATATAACATGAGTTATAACCCCAGGTGGACATTTTTCGTCTAATATAGTGGTTCGATTTTCATCTTTGAATTCACGTCCTACTCATTTCTGAAACTTTGTAGAGAAATAATTTCGACTGTCTATTGCAAAAATGCCGTAGTATTTCAAACATAATGACCATAAATTAAAAAAAAATATGAGAAGGGAAACATAAATGTGATATGATCTACATTGATGCGATAACTGAGGTATGCCTTACGATGCAGAAGTGCCACAATCTACCGAGAGCATTTATAAATAATTTTATTTACGAATAAAAATCCATTTTAATAATTTCATATATTTTTATTCGTAGGTGATTGATGTTTCATATTTTATTTGTGCTGGTCGATTAGGTATGTGAGGTAAATCGTTACGTAATAAACCTATAGATACGGTTAACGATGAAATTATGAACGACTCTGACAAGTGAAAGGTAGTTTACTGTATCATTAAGGGGATAGGTGGGCTTAGATTTGCTTGCCCGAATAGGTAAGTAATGACAGTTTCTTATAAGATTGTTGTTTTTTATTAAGTAATCTAAGATTGTATATAGTAGTCATATGATAATAATAATAACTTGTCTTCAAAGCATTTATGAATTTTAAACAAGTAAATAATGTAAAATTTTGCAGATACATGATCCGGCTTTACGAACGAAATATCGGCAGAGTAGTCGTTTCGAGAAGCTCGGATACGAAGAAGATTTCCTTAATAAGATACGACGATTGGATGATGAAGTACGCAGAAAAATCGAGAAGAATGAACGTCGATTAGCAGTGACACAACCTCTTGCAAGTGGTATTTTTTTATATTGGGATTTATTCCGATTTAGTTGGCTTGATTGTATTTGTTTATTGCGATATTCCCCTTTCTAATCTCTCTAATATTCATGGAATAATTTTTGTTATCACTTTGTATACTATTGCTGATAGACGTTCCATAAAGAATTTAAAGATGGGAAAAGTGATTGATCACCTGTGAGATGTGATTGATTGTAGTGTTAACTAGACGACAGGTGCATCGATGTTTGTTTTTTTTTGTGCTGGAAATTCATCTCAAATATTCCTCAAATATTCCCCACCACTGAATTAAATATGCGAAAATTATTCGTTTGGACGAAGAAACATTGAGTGAATTATCCGAGAGAACGAATAAAAACTTACTTTTAGTGTATATTCCATTCAGGGGGGGGGGAGGGTGATCGACCTGAAATTAATTTTGATCGCGACAAAAATATGTTTGCAGTAGCAACAACAAGTGAAGATGGTGAGGTGGAATCCGATGCACAACGTCGTCAGAAGGAATTAGTCGCCGAGCAGCAATCCAGTCTCTCGGCCAAAATCAGCGAGTGTATGGATAAGGTGGACGGTTATTTTTGTTTATTATTTATTTGTCATTTGTGCGTTGATTTATTTATTTCTAATATGGAGGTGATAGGGGAAGGAGGGGGGAAGGATTTTCAGCAGATGTTTTGCGACGAGGATGTATTTGCTGAAGCATTGAGGAATATTTTGCTTATGGTTATAAAGATCTGTGGATGTCCTCACTTATGTATGTATGAAATTGCTGCCTACCATATTCATAGATGAGCTTACCCTCTTCTCCCCTCTTCCATCCCTTCTCGATACCCCATCTCACATCACCCTAAAGGACGAACGCATCACTCAAAGTGCAGCTGGATTTCTAAAATACCACGGGGGGGAGGGGTGTCGAACTAAATAACGTTGAAGAGAAAGAAAGAAAGCGAGCATTTAAACATTTGCCTGTTTGAGAAAGGTTTCCGTGTTGCGGAAATCTGTTTCGATACGGTTTGGTTTCTCTTAAGAGCGAAGTTAATGGGCCAAACAAAAGTTACCAGAATTCGTTGGCATAAACAAGTTTATTTAAATCCCTCCCCCCCCCTCCCCCATTTCCCTTCAGAAGGTGTTTTCTAAATCGAATATATACGTTAATGTATCCCTCGCAGTTAGCAATTCGGGATTTTTTTTTTTCTTTCAATAGTGCATTTTTTAAATTGGCATATTGAAATTGAGTTGTTTTTCAAAGATGGTTTATTATTTTGCATTTGGTTTTTATGTGAACGATTTTTTGACGGCTTTATGCAATGTCCATTAAGTATAGTCAGCGATCACATAAATTTGGAACATTATTAGAGTATTAGATTTATTGATCGTTATTTACTTATCTTTGTTTCATGTCGTATTGAAGCACTTCCCTAATTTTTTGGTATTTTATAGGCGGAAAAATTGGGAGCACAAGGGAAAGTTGATGAAGCAAAAGAGGCAGTTCGACAAGCGGAAAAATTCAAACAGGAGCGTACAGCTCTTGAGAGACTGCTTACACAGTCGTCCACTCCAGCCAACCATATAGAGGATCTCGCAAATCAGTTGTCAAAACCAATGGAAGTCTGCCAGGTCAACTTTTCACCTTGTTTCTTTATTGTTTCATTTTTTATTTTATTTTATTTATTTATTTGATGTTGTCATTCATAGTGGAATAAGGGCTTTATAAGGAGCATCAAAACAATTGTGGATGATTTCTGAACGGAAGAAAAATAATATTGGTGCATAAAGGAGGTATTCGAAATATAGCATTAAATACCTATTGGTGAGCATCACTGCTTTATTAGTGCATCGAATGAGCGCCTACCAGATGGAAAACGATGTCGAATTGCAATCCGGGGTGATTATAAATATCTAATACTGTTCCTTATATCACTTTCTAGTAGTTTCCCGGTATTATAGAAAAAATCTATGAAAAGGTGAGATTTTTTTTTACTGGAGTATCTTTATGAGTGATGTTATTACAGGTATGTGGCGAGGTTATTACAGGTTTGTGATGTTGTTATAGGTATGTGGCTGTTTTATGTTGGTGAACGACGTGCAGCAACGAATCGACGATCACTATGCTGGAAAACAGCACATGGCATATGCGAAGATTCGTGCCACCATCGAAGAGATGGACAAGAAAAGAGAGGAGAAACGAAAGGTTTCTTTCTGATGTTTTTAGTAGTGTCGTTGTGGATGTAAGAGATTGGCTATACCTTCACTGTTGTAGAAAGGAAAAGAGTAATAGAGGGATTGGGCCAAAGTACTAAAGATGTTTATTTTGCTAGGCCCTTCCCCTCGTACTCGAAAGGGTTAATATAATTGTGGTGGTGCATTTTTGTGCGATTTTGTGATTGGATAACGTTGATTAGCAGGCATTTTATAGAAAGCGCTAATCGAGGGGAAGTGTGCTGCTAAACTTAAAGAGCATCTCAACGCGAAATGAACGTTTAGCCTGAACACGGCACCAGGTTTCCTTTTTTCTCTTTCTGCTTTCAGATGTCTTCTTGATCGACGAATACACAAATTCACCTCTTTGTTGAGGTTGATTTCGTCAACTATTCTTCATCGCTTCTCATCTTTCCTATAAAAGTTAACTTATTACTCTTGAGCTAACGATAATATTTGTCGGTGATCGAGCAATAAGCAGCCTAGATGCACCGAGTAAGCGCCTAGGTTGGATGCATGCCCCATTGCGATTGCAACTGGAATCAGGTTTAACGATGATCACGGGGAAATGAGTAAACCCAGTCCCGACTGGGTTTAAACCATCTATATATGATTGTAGGTGTTAAACCAAATCCCAATTTGTGCCACATCTGAGAATCAATCTGATCGGAGCGATCATTTCGTTGAATTTTCAATGAGATTTGTATATGTATGTAATGGTTATATGTTAAAATGTGATTTTATATGAATATTTTAGTGAATATGATGAATAGTTCGTTATTTGATGGGGTTGTGAGGATTGTCTGAGCATTGACCTAATTTTATTTTTCATCATTCCTCGAAGGGGCTGTCCCCGTTTGTTACACATTTGGACAGAGATCGAGAGTGGATTCGTGGATTAGCATCTCCGACTATTTTAAATAGGTACTGTTTTCCATCGTATTGCATATCGTTTTTTGATGGGAGCAATCTCAAGCCTATATAAGCACTACAATTTCTTAAATAAAGGAGCGCGTCGAGCGTGAACTCAAACTTGACAAAGAAAGACGAGAACGCGAACGGAAGGAGCGAGATGATCGTGAGAGAAGGGACGAAAGGGAACGTGATCGCAAGAGGGATGAAAGGGACAGAGATCGCGACAGAAGTGTTAGGGATCGCGATCGAGATCGGGATAGAGGGTAAGTGTTCGGTTATGCGAATTGACAATAGTAGGTCTTTTCCGTATCCGACTTTGTGTTGGGGAATTGCACCTTAATGCCAACGTGAACGGAGAGAGTGTGATGCGTTTTGTGGTTTATATATTCAAATAAGCAAATTATCTATGTAAAATGAGTGCAATTCATGAAAATATTTATGAGGATTTTACGGTCGTTTCATTATGAGTTTGTATCACAACTGAATGAGACGTGTGGGTGCCATCGGTGGTGGGTCGATCCTGAGCAGCGTGCATGTCACCCTGTTTTTAAATTATTTGGCTCTATGCAAATTAAAATAAAATATATGGAAGTAAAAAATTCTCTCCCATATATTAAAATTATTTGAATATGCTCGAGAGAGAGGATGTGTGAATCGACGAGGCATAAGTAGGCAAGACAGTAAATCAATTTAAAGTGATATTCACAATCGCATATATCATCATGTTGATTGTTGCTCGGAAGGCGTTCAGTTTTATGATGCAGACGGTATTGCAATAAACCTGCATAGTATGATTCGATTGAGTACGGCTGGATAGAACATTTAGGAGACTTGTATAGCACTGCTTTTGTTTCTCATCATTCGAAGTGTTCACCACTCCACAGATGGTGTACACCTCTACTTATTGTCCAGTGCAGGTGGATAGGGTTTTTTATGTGGAATACCAAAAATTTGGTGGATTCTAATTTACTAAAATTGGAGGACGATATGGATTCTTAAGATCATATTCAGCGTGTTTGCTAACCGCTATAAACGATACGCAGACGCCGCACATAATCGCCTAGTAACTTGATCGGTGATGAATATGTGCTGCACTATGGAAGTGAATAAAGGCCCACATATGTGTTTTCGCACATTTGCCTCATTCTTTTGTAGTTGTATCACAACGTCGGCATAACTGCCAAACGATTATTCATTATAAGGCGAGATGTGTTGAAATGTTTAACACATATGAACTTGGTGGGAATGAAGGAGAGGTTTTGATGAATAGTTGATGCATTCTAAAGAATCGACATATAATATTTATTAAGAGCCTGTTAAATTATAATATTGGCATGGGGGAGGGGGTTATTCTCCATGAGACAACTGTATCACCTCTCTGAATAGAGTGATTAGTAATAATATCAGCCGCATTGTGTTGGGAATGAGGATCGTTGATTAAGTGAACGATGATTGGTCAATTTTGATTTGCTGTGAGGAACGGCATCTCAGACATCAGTGAATACGGCGATCGCTTTATTATTACGTTGCTTTTGTGTTACCTTCTTCGNTTAAATGACAGCGTTTCGCGTGATGAAAGCATATCATATCCTGCGTTCGAATTTTTGTGTTTCATTGAGACTAATTTCTCAGTCTCCCACTTAATTTTGGGAGGTTTGGCTTTTTTACAAAAAAATTTGGCCTTCTTTTACAAAAAATAAGTACTGACATTTATTTTTTTCCAGATTTCGAAATACTAGCAATTGGCTATTGAGGATTCGCCCAATTTTGAGGGAATGACGATTGGTTATCCATTCAGGATATTCTTATAAAACTATTTCAGATCACGACATCGATCACGTTCACCTCGATCTCGTCATGAAGATGCACGTCATCGTGAACATGATCGCTACAAAGACGATCGTTATAGAGAGAGGGATCGACGAGAAGATCGTGATCGAGAAAGGGAACGTTACAGGGCATGTTTCACTTTGATTTGCCACGTTATTTATAGTTGAATACACAAAACTAAGAATGCCTATTTTTGAGGATTACCGTTTTTTAGTTACACGGAGGGAAGAGGTTAACAGTGAAAATTGGTTATGAGTGGGTCGAAGAGGTTCCCATTCGTTATAATCTCTTCATACTTGTGAAGTGATTTTTAACGTGATTGTTGAAATTTCTGCTGAAGTTTCGTTTTCTTTACCATATTGTTTGAATGCTTTAGAAGTCACAATAATTTGACGTTTACTACTTACGCGGCATTGCGATCCATACTGCATGAGTGTTCCTTATTTTAAAACGTATATCATTTATTAGAAAATTAAAACGCAGACGGATGTAATCTTCCTTCTTCCTCCCCCTATTAGTTTTTGGGGAATTTGCAGCTCGCTTACTAACTGGGATATGTTGTTGACTAGTTTTCAGCAAGTTTTGCGATCCATTGTTTCTTGCTAATATTTACATACGTCTTAACCTTTGACCTTTTGGCCCCTTTTTTGACCAGAATCTCCTATTGTCATATAAAAATCTTATGCAGTCTCAAAAACAAAACTAAATACAATAGCAGTTGCGCGTTTATGCTTAGCTGATAGAATTGAATGAAATGAATTCTTAATTTTTTCAGCGTTGAATGTGATATAGTGGTGGAAGTGTGGAGAGTGGGTGATGAGTTGGTGTGGCGACTCGATATGTTCTACGTCGTTTTGCAATGGTACCATTCGTAAATAATTTGTGGGATATTTATGAATACATTCGTTCCTCTTTTTTGTTTTGTTCGATGTGCGGTTCATAAAATGTGTATTGTTATTTTTAACGACTGCTTTTTTTAATGCAAATATAATAAATCGTTTTGTCTTCTTTGCGCTTTTGTTTGATTTTACATTCTATTGCTGTCTTTGCATAATTATATCTGCCATCAAATTATGGATTCGTTTTTTTGGATTTTTGGATTGATCTCTAAGAAATGATTTCGTAATTTTTATCGGCGACTAAAATCGTTTGATGGTGGTTTTCGGGAAAGTTAAAGGTGGATTGGAAGAATGTCTTGGAGAAACCGACACTTTCAGAAATTTTAAATTGCTAATGATCGACTTTTCACTTCGCATATGGCATGAGAAATAAGAAGTGAATTTGAAGGATTTTTGAAGATGAAAATATGGGAGTCGAGTTTGGATGCACCAATGCTAGGGCTTTTCGTAGATTTTGGAAGTTCGGGAGCTTGTGCAATTAAGTGGTTTCATGAATCTGACGATTGCAAATTCAATGGGGAGATGGTTAGGTGGTGTGTGTTGACCGGTGTGTCTTGCTTATAAACAAGAAAAGCTGTCATAATTGTGCACGTTTCCGAGTCTACTCATTGAAAATGCTTAATTAATTTCGATCAGGTTGCTGCAAAATTACCCTCCTATGTTTTCACCATTTCAAGCAACACCATCTATGGTGCAGATTTTGCACCGTTTGGTAGTGTTTATGGAGTTTATCGATCAGTCGTTGTTGTGAAATGATTCAACGAGATTTGCTTTCACTTTTTTTTGTTTTTTGTTTTTTTGTCGTATTATTTTCTCGTCTTCTACTTATAGGGATACATGAGTAGACATCTCTCTTCCTCTCTAATTTTAGGCATATATTTACTCGCATGTGGGAAATGCTAAAATTTCTTCATGATACTAGGTGAAAAACCATCCACTAATATAAAATTGTCAAGCGTTAGGTCTGTTTCGTTTTTTTTTCGGTTGTTTTTTATAGTTCGAATTTTTGAATAAATTTTTTGCTCCCATTTTTCTTGTTTTTGCACTATCTCAGCATGAATCTATCGATTATGGTACCTATTTATTGCTATCAATATGTAGAGTGATTTAGTTATACTATAAATTCCTGGTAATTAAAGGCAAATGGAAGTATAACAGCATCTTATTTAAATATGGGGATGTAATGTTTAGTTTTTTATCGAGTTTAGCGGTTCTCTTTACAAACTCGAGGCATTCATTACCTTTGAACGATTGCTTATTTCCTTGCAGAAAGTTATATCTTAGCCGAGTTGTGATGCTTTTATTTACTTTATAAATCGGGAATTTTAGTTATATGATCTGAAATTGTAGAGTTTATTTTTATATTTAAGCAATCAACAGATAGTCAATTGCATTCTTCTCGTTTATCGATAACATCACTGTTATCACTTGTGATTTGGGAGGATTGTTTTTATTTAGCAAGCGTTTTCTATATAAATATAGCAACTGTGCGAATGAATATAAGATTATTTTATGTTATTTATTAAAAAGTATTGGTCAATGTTGATATTAGTGAAGGTAATAGAACAATCGTATGAACTAATTCAAAGAAATATTAGTCCTATGCAGTATTTATTGTAGTATAAGGAGAAAGATTGGCTGGAGTAGCCACTACTACTAGTTTGCATTGTATAGTTAAAGTTGGTAGTGGGGTTATTCACATTGCTGTTATCCTATTACAGCTGAGTGGTGGCAGCGAATTGGACTGTCGATGGCCAATGAGCACGAGCAAATACCCGCTGAATCGTCGGCGCATTCCAACATCTCTGAAGCTGACCATGTCAGTGGGTATATATATACTGGTTTTTCTTCGATTTTCTAATTTCTCATAAATGGGTCTTTTGCTTATTACTTTTATCGGTGATATCCTCGAACAGCTGTATCGGTGATAACGATTGAGGTTTATTTGTTTGCGTATTTGATCGGTTCTCCCATTCGCTTACTCACTTAGTAGGCGGTTTTATTTGGGCATTTTATTGAAATCTCTTTAAGTCCCGATAGTGCAGTGGAAAGTTGCATAAGAAATGAGAGAGGGCATTTAATTAGCCGCTGATAGAAGGATGAAGTTCAGGTCCTGTTGGGTTCGGCAGTGGTGGGCATGATAGGATATAGGCAAAATATGAAACACTATTAATAATTATCAATGGAGTTAATTGTTATTACCATTTTTTTCAATACTGTTTACTGTTTATATCAGTTGTCATTTATTTTTAGCATTACCATTGGTTATTATAACTGCATTATTTATATTATCGTTATTGTGTTTTATTATTTATCCTTTTTTTATTGTTTAGCACCAACTAACGACCAAAACATGAATACATCAAAAGGCGTATATTCAAGTTCTTATCCTATCTACCTACAGGCACATAAATTTATGCATAATTGAGAGGCGCTCTTTATTTCCTTTTTGAGCGAATTATGGGGGGGATGTGTGTGTGTACCTACCTGCTAGGTAATTTCATCCTTCGATAAGATAGGAGGTGTGTTCATTCACAAATTCAATAAACATTCACATTTTACATATGGGGATATTGTTGAGTTGATTAGGCTGGCAAAGCAATCATTCGTGATCGTTATGCGTCACGCTTTTTTCTGTTGATCCAAACTAGTATTTTTTATCAATATGTTTGGCTGTTGCATCAAAATCTATCTGTTGTTGCAGTTGTTCTCTCCAATCTAATAAACGTAATTGTTTCGATTCGATACTTTCACATTTACTTAATCCACCAGTAACTCTGCGATAGACACGTTTTTTTGTGATCTACGTGCTTAAAATACGAGCATTTTCCCAGTTTGATTGTTCATTTGTTGTTGATGAATCGACCTCAGAACTCATATAGGTGGATTCATTCTACCAAAATGCTTTATTGGTTCTTGATTGAAACCAACAAACACTAAGACGAATACAAATGTATGCATATGGAAACGATGTGGTCGTAATGATTTGCAAGGTATATAGAAAATGGGGGAGGGGGCACGAGGAGGCAGGAGAGGAGGTCTTTGTACCTGCTCACAGTCTTTCCAAGTCAGTGGTATAGGCGAATGAAGAAGTCTTGGAACATGGGAAATGCGGTGGTGGATGAGCGAGCTGTTTCAGCATTGTAGTGCGTGATAGCTTTACAGTAACCAGCATTCTTAATGAGTACTGTAATAGCTTAGGAAGGAGAGGGGATAGCTTGAGGGGTTTAATTGATTAATTAATAAAAGAATTGTGAGTCAATTTAACCTTCGAGTCTTTCTAACAAATTCATTTCAATTGGTTCGTTAGGTTGGAAGGTTTTTTCGAATGCTAGACTAAAGGTGCCACGTTTATTGACAGCTTCTTAGGGAGTTTTTTTTTTTTTGGGGGGGGGGGGTTTCCACTGTCTTTCATCTATGAAGCCAACTATTTACTGTTCACAGAAATCACCTTAATAAAGCTTGGGCATTCAGTTGTTCATACATCGTTTCTAAGCCAGCAAGGCTTACTCCCTTTTTTTATTTTGAATATGCTGATGCGCTATGGTAGTAGAGAGGGAGGCTTACCGAGAAACAGTTTTCACGAGTTTTAGGAGTTGCCTTGGTTAAGGGAAGAGGGGGCACCAGGATGATTCATGGGGTTGTCTTAATTGAGAGTGGGGAGGGGGGACACCAGGACGATTCATCCTTTATTGAGTCAAAAGGGTTGATGTAAGCGGACGCCATAAAGGGGAGATTGGTTCTTTGGTGTTGACTTGGTGCTGGGGACGTTATTACCGCTTAAATTTTGCCAATGTTTCCAGGTTTGTTATACTTTTTAAACCATCCTCCTTTTATCCCTCTCTTATTCCTACCCTAACTAAAGTTTACCTGAAATATGAAGAAGTTAGGTATCCGTATTATAAAGGAAGTTCCATCTCTGCAAGTGCAGTTACCAATATTGGGATATTAATGAGTATAGTGCATTGTTTGAAGATAAAAATCTTGGTGGCAAGCGATCTGCATGTGGGTTATGGAGAGCGCATTCTGGATCGAGAGCTGGATTCGATTCGTGCACTCGAAGAGGTACTTCAGATTGCCGTCAAGCAGGAGGTCGATTTCGTTTTGCTAGGTATGCTACATGGCTTAGAATAAAGGGTTATATGCTAGCTTCATGTCAGTCATCGATTTGCAGCGGATGTTACTAAATGATTTGAGGCCAGGTTTCCGTTCATGAGGGGGAAGTCCCAGGAAAGTTTAACTGGAATCGTCAGTTTTGCTTTATAAATTGCAGTGAGACAGTTGTAGGTGGTTGTTTTTTTTTTACCATTTTAGAACGTAATAACGATTTTTTCAATAGGAAGGTACTAGGAAAGCGGTGATGTTTCATGTAATATGCAAATATTTATTGCATGTGGGGGATTTAATAGAAAGGAAATAGGAAAACGGTGATTTTTCATAAAATATGGAAATATTTATTACAGGTGGGGACCTATACCATGAGAACAATCCATCACGTGAGATGCAACATCGTGTTATGCGTTTATTGCGAAGATATTGTCTCAATGAACGTGCAGTGGCACTTCAGTTCCTTAGTGATCCGACTGCTAATTTCAGTCATAGTGCATTCAACAACGTCAATTATGAGGTCATTTCTTTTGTGTTCTTTTTAAGGATTGGTAATGAATGCACCCAACTTTTAGCCATTATCTTTACCCTTTCATACAGCACTGATCAGAGAGTGTTGGCTATAGAGGTGGGACAGGTGGGGTGTTTTACCTGTAGAGGTGAGACAGGTGAGTGATGCACATTGTAGACTTGACGTTACTGCAAGCTTATATTTTGAGCCGCTTATTTTGTGTGAATAGAGATACAGAAATATAGATGAATTTTCTTTTTGTTCGAAATATGATAGTTGCTGAAAGGCATCACTTCCTTTGTCAGCTTTGGAAATGTCGGAGCCTTTCTGATGCCTGCTGGAGTCGATTCCTACGATTGATAACTCCGAGCAGCTTTTTGCTCTTTGATCACTTCTTCCCCCTGGCATTAGTGTGAGGTGTCCTGGTTAGTTAATGGTAGCATTTATTCATAATTTAGGAGTCTTATAAACTTTCGTTATCAGAGCTGTTGAAAACTTAATTTCGATGTTTTTCCCGTTGAATTTAATTGTATTTAGTTTAGGACTACAATATAAACGTTGGTCTTCCAGTATTTACGATTCATGGAAATCACGACGATCTTAGTGGCAAGGTGAGTCGTTTTAATATTAAGCTTCATATATAATAGCTTCCTACCTTGTTGATAAGGTGGTTAGGAACATGTTCACTGTTAACGACGAATGTGCTGCTGATTATCTTATCACCCGTTATCACTTTCACATGTATATTGTGCTGTTGCAATGTTTGCATCGATAGGGGGGGGGGTGGAGGAAGGCGAGGAGCTGATTTAGTTCTCACTAGAAGAGGAACCACTGATATTGCATACAGTGAAGGGTAGTGGAATATCGGCCTTCGCTTCGGAACTCACTGGTAATTGACCCCCATCAATGGAGCCATACTGTGTTATTCATGGCGAGGAAGGGCTGTCTTAAAACGAGAGAAAGACATTTCTTAGCTTTGCACGAACAAATGATCCTTATTTTTATGTTAAACGTCCTTCAAAGAAGGACCCTTTACGTATAGAACGGTTCTCTTCGAGGAGTGAGTAAAGTGGAATACGCAAAGATTTCACTTCATAAAAGTGTTAGAATTTACAGTCGGTAACCAATAGCACCAGTGAGTCATTTCAGATGAGCTGTAAAGGGTATAATATAAATATTTTAGGGTTTATCGGCACTTGACTTGCTCCATGAAGCGGGTCTAATCAATCTTTTCGGCAAATTCGAAGAAATCGACAAATTTGTTGTATCGCCAATTCTACTCAAGAAGGGAAAGACCAATCTCGCAATATATGGAATCGGAAGTCAACGTGACGATCGTTTATGTCGAGCGTTTAGAGGTATCTTTGATGCTCTATTTTTAATTCTCTATGGAGTTATTTGCTATTGTTTTTTATAGTTTTTTTTTTTAAATTCTAAAAGAGAGAATATTTTTGGTAGTTGAGATTATTATTTGGTGGGTAAATGAGTAGTAAGCATTTGTAAACAACTTCGAACTCAACATGATTTTAAAGGTTTTTAAAACTTCTTTTGTGCAGTTGAGCCGTTTTATTGCTTAAAGATTTGTGATTTGTATCCCTTCCCTCTCCTCCCTCTCCTCTCGTTCAATTTAGAATTCCTGAGTAGTGGAAAGAACTGAGCGAACGGGTGTGAAGTTGAATTTTTAAGTTTTTTAAGGGACGAGATTGAGAGGTTTTTTCATACAATGTGAATAAGATATCTTTCTGCTTTTTATTGGTGGCAATAAATTTTTTTATTTTAAGTTTAGTCGTGATTTGGTTAACCCATTATTCTATGGGATTTAAAGAAAGAAGTGTTTTCTTCGTCACGCTTTTTCTTCCTTTCTCCTCCCTTTCTTGTTTCCATGTATCTGTAGGTTCTTGATTTGCGTCACCCCGACATGAAGGGTTGTTTTTATATTAGTTTTGCATAATTATCTTAAGCTAAGATGTTTGATTGTAGAAGAGGAGATTCGTTTTCTACGACCGCGAGAGGATCCCGACTCGTGGTTCAATATCCTGGTACTCCATCAGAACCGACCGCGTCGGTCGAGGGATCGAAGTACTGGTGCACATCTCCCTGAAAGCCTTATCCCGACGTTCTTCGACCTCGTTATCTGGGGACATGAACACGAGTGCAAAATTGGTACTGTCCTTTTTTGTTCTTATCTGTTCTTTTGGTTTCTGCAGGGAATGATTTCATGTGGAAGACCGGGAGAAGTCGACGAATGATGCGTTCATAGTTTTACAGGAAGGGTCTCTGAGACAAACGAAGCACAGGACGTTATAATTGTTGTTTTGTCAAGCTTCCCTGAAATACGGGGGGGGGGGGGGGGGGGGGTGCTGTGTTTTTCGGAGGTCCTTTATTTCGAGGTCTTTCGCAGTTGTCGTAGCTTCAGATCTTACTACTGCTCATAGCGGCATAGCGTAGTGATGTTACCAACAGTTTTTTTGCGTACGTTATTAAATGTTGAGACTTGATGGGTGTAGAAATTGGAAGCTATTTCTTGAGAGCAGTACTGAATATGTGAATCTCTTATCTTATAATTCCTTACTCCAAGAAAATGTTAGTACTTTTTAAACGAAGTATTATGTCATATTTTGAAGGCGTCTTGATTTTCTCCTTTGATAGAAAGGAAGCAAATTTCTTTTAGTATTTTTACGTGGACGATTGCTTTTAGAAGATAGATGTTCCACTGAGGGAAATCATGGCCTCAGCACTTCCCACACTTATGAAGTATGAAGGCAGGGCAAAACGATGAGCTAATATATTCGATGACTGGTGCATTCGCTGCTGAACCGGTTCATGCATTTTAATACAAACGGACTGCCAATAATGATTGGAGTTGACGCAGTAATATGTAACATAATATAGCTGCTTTAATATCTTACATAGTTACTTTTAAGGTATATAGGTCCATCTGGGAAACAGCTCCTCCGATCTTACCTCATTGATTGCGTCAGTCGACACTATTCTTGCATCTGGTCAGTTGACCTACTTTGAACAGAGCACAATTGTTTGCGGCCGTTTATTTGTTAAGTGCTTTCTTTTAGCAATATGGGGTTCGGTTTATCTTTGCTCATAGAATGTCTGAACCTTTTCTTAATTTCAGAGCCACAATACTATGAGAGTGCAGTGGATATATGTGGTGATGGTGAGTTTTTTTGATCTTTTCGAATATTTTTAATTGAAAGTTGAATTTTTTCAATTTTGAATGGTTTTTATAGAAGCATTTGTTCGTATTTGGAGAAAAGAACAGAGAATGTTGCACTTCGAAGACTTTATTTAAGCAACAAATATTTTGCACTCTACTGAAATGGCTTCATTGAGCACATTATGGCGCTTTAAAAACAATTTTGCCGAATAAAAATGTGCTTAATTAAATTTTTCTCATATATATATATATATATACATATATATATAATGTCATGGTTGTTCAGCATAGGAACGAAGCGTGTGCACATTAGCGAGCGAACTGAGGGTATGTGTTCTAGGTTTCTACATAATGCAGCCAGGCAGTACGGTAGCCACATCACTTTCATCTGAAGAGGCAGTCCCAAAACATGTTGCGGTGGTGACAGTCTGTGAGCGGAAGTTCTTCTCGACACCAATCCGTCTGCAGACACCACGGCAGATTCTGTTCGATGATCTTATGATCGACGTCCCACCACCACGAACTGCATCAAAAACTTCCCGTTCTCGTGATATGCCAGTTCGTTATGCTGAACTTATCGAAGATATTCTAGAAATTTGCATCAAATCTTGATTTTTTTGGGAAGATGTGACTTTGCAGTTTATAAATCCTGATTTGGGGCTAACATATAAAACGTTATGTAACCTTGTTTCTTTGAATAGATGACCTCCCTTCTTTTTCCAACTTCCAGTGCAAGAAATATGTCATGAATTTTGAGAGATTTAAGTGATAGTGAGCAGATACAAACTCTATTATTATGCAACTCAATTTTGCGCTGAGAAAAGATAGATGGGGGTATTACTGTTTTTTATTTTTAAAATATAGACAATGTTAAGTTTTGATGATTCTTTGGGAAATGTTTGAAGTATTTCAGGATGAGAAGATAATAAAAGCAAAATTAACGGAAATGCTATCGGAGGGTGCACGTACACGATCACAGCGACAGCCACAACTCCCACTTGTAAGGTTACGTGTAACCTACAGCGAACCATGGCTTAACATTATGGTAACCGTTATCTCTTTTTTTTCCTTTGTGCGTGTTAGTTGATCCTCTATCTTATCCTCTATCTAAAATCGCCTTCCATGACCACTACTTCATTACAGAAAAAGTGATGAATTTTGGGAGGTTTTTGTAGCGTTGCAGAACTTCGGCTACCTTTGCTGCTATTGCCACTTGCAGAAGGTAAAGCTGGATACGTTGGAGGGGGGGGAGGGGGGGGGGGGGGGGGGGGGGGGGAAGGGGATTAAGATCTCTTTTTGCAAACCCGTTTGACTTGTTGCATTAAATATAATTTGCAATAATGCCTATCCACTGTGGATTCGAAGTCAGTTTAGTTGGATATTTAAAGGACCATAGAACGATAAGATGGGGAAGGGGTGGTTGGGAATAATTTTGGGAATTTAGTGTTGTTTTTTCCAGTATAGTATAGATTATTCTACCATGGAAAGCAACATTCATTATTATATTTTCTGAAGAACACGGAGATAGCAAAGTTTGTTTTATATTACGAATGAGTTCTCAGGTTGTAAACGTCATCGGATTAGTGGTAGCACATTTCGAGAACCCAAAGTGTCTTACCACGGATTCTTTAGTCCCAACGTTCTCAGCAATAATTCTGCCGCTTTTTTTTTCAAGTTATGAACTTACTTACCTCGAGTTTTGCCTTTTAAAATCTCTATCTTTTTTGGGTCTCTCTCGTTGGGCATTAGTGGTTTTTGATGAATCATGTAGAATTTGAATGCTTTATATGAGGTCGTTGCATTCCCCGGGCAGATTTCACTTCTTTTTTGGGAAAGCGAATTCAACGAACAAGCCAAAAGAAAAAGAGCGCGATGATTGAGGAAAGTACAGTTTTTCTTTAAAACATTTGTGTTCGGCTTATTTGAGCAGTAAATAAACGTTATTTGCCCCTTTATTGACATTCGTAAATTCATAAAAGATGCGGTGCTGATAATCTCGTATCTCGCGTCGATTCCTTTAATCACTGACCCATTTGCAACTTATCTTTCAAAATGTATAAAAAAAAGAGTTGTTGACGCAGTCGGTGGATTCTGGATCTTGGCTTACAGTTATCGCTGTTGAGTTGGATTGCTTTCAGAAATTGAATTGTCGTCGGTTTGGACTCGCTTATTCATCGTTGGTGGCGAATCCAGGTGATATGATCGCGTTGAAAATATTGCGATCCAAAAGTGAACGTAAAAAGGCGAATCCCGATGGAAGATTGCTTGCGAATGTGGAACGCGTTGGTACTCTCGATGAAATGGTGAGCACTTTCTTTTGCTTTTATTGTATTTTATTTTGACGGGTAATTATGTTTATTTTATAAATTGTAAAAGTATTGATGCTGTTTTGCGTGTGTGATTGGCTGAGGGGAAAAAGTGGGAAGTGAAATTAAGAAATATGCAATTTTTTTGGTATTTTCATGACGTATTTATGGGTGATTTTTTGAAGTTTATTTTTGTGGATGTAGTTGCATATTTTAAAACTTAAGAAATGACTTAGCAGATCGATAAAGTTGTTCAGTTGTTTGAACTGATTATTGGTGCTTCAATTTTGAAGTGGTTTTAATTTCCCGAGAGTTTCCCAGGTGCTCACAAAGTTCGTGATGGGTGGTACTTCCTAGTCATGAAAATTGCTTATATTTTTCACCTATCAGGTCGCTGAAAAAGGGACATTTTGCAGAAGGTTGATAGGGGCGATCAGTGAGATTAGTTAATATGACCAGTGGGATGTGATAACGCATATCGTTCGGTATGCTTGGCAGGCTTTTCCGATTGTTGTATTATTATGGTAGTTGCAATGATTAAACCACGGTACAGGTCATGATGGACATAGGTATTGGGGAAGACGAAAGAGGTAGTGGGCAATTCGTTGGGTAAATTATATGCGATTATTGTTGTTTTTATACGCTTTATTACAGGTGAATGCTCGTTTCGCAGGTGTAGGCGCACGTTCGTTGACTGTGCTGACCTCAAAGATGCTAAGGGAAGTGGTGAAGGCACAAGCTGAAGGAGAGGAAGGCAAATCGAAAGGCAAACAGAAGCCTCTCGTTGAGAATGTACGTCTACAGAAGGAAAAACTGATTGCGGCATTATGCAAAATCAGTTATGATCTCCCTGATGTTTGTGTAAGTATATCTGGAGTTATTCGATTCTATCTTAGATTTTTTATTAATTTTTTTATAATTTTTTTTGTTCGAAACTGAATATCTTGTAGGTATGTTTATAAGCGTTTCTTGCATAGCAGAAGTAAAGATAAGAGATGTGATAAGCGATGAGGTACATCGATTTGAATGTAATGCGGTCGTAATTCGTCGAATGCGTACATAAGAAAGGTTTATGTATTGAGCGAAAGGTCTTTTTTCCATATCGTTGATCTTTGATCGTTGTTCTTTGTACTTTGTTCTTTGTACTCTTTAAGAAAATTTAGAATTGGTTTTTAAAACATTGAGCATTTATAATAGTTTAATTTCAGAATGTGGAAATGAGAAAAGAAAAACTCGAAGAACTGATTGCATCCGATATCATCAAAGCTCGTAATTCGAGGATGAAAGCTATTGCACAACGCATCGATGAATCATCTTGAAGGATCGTTTTCGCACAGTGTTAATAGCACAAGTTCACTCTACTATTTGATCTTCAATTTATCTATTTGTTTTGACCATTTGTTGATCATTCGTATTTATCACCTCTCTTTTGAATGTTGAATGTTTCATCTATTCGCTGTGAGATGATCGTTTGTTTAATCGTCCATTTATTTGTTTTTTTTTTTAGTTTTGTTTTTTGTTTTTGGTCCATAATTTTTCCGTTGATAATGTTAAAAGTTTCCGTAAATTATATTCCGGAAAATGGTCTATGAAACTGAATTCCAACAGATTTAAATTTTTTCACTTTATTGATTGTTGAATATGATGGAATCGGATATTGAAAAGAAAAGAGAACATTATTGCATCAAATATTTGCAATCGATGTAAATAAATTTGCATTTGCTAAGTGCATTATCGTTCTTTTTTGCATATGTATGTGTCTATCTATCTCTGTGTTTGATTAATTTAAATGCGGCAATAAGGGACGTTAATATTAATGACGATTGTGGTGGGGTATTATATAAAGCGCATAATGATGTGCTTTCCCACTTTCAGTTTGATTTAGAAACTTCGAAACAAATGACACAAATTCGAAGGTGCTATAAAGTTTTCTTTATGTTTCACACCGATCTAATCAAAAAGAATTTGTTGGTATAGATTTTTTATGGGTGAATTCCGTAAATCGCAATATTTGTCGGTGATTTTTAAAATCGGTCGGTCAGATAAGCGGAATACAAAGGTGAATATTATGTCACCTCATCGAGTATGCTTCTTCACTTATTGCAGATTGCAATATGCTTTCATAAAATCCATACTGTCAATGATTCGGTGTATTATGCAAGCAGTTGTTATTTTAATGTTGAAATGTGTTACTCTTTGCTTCATCTCATTATATGTATTGTGCTTATGAATTTGGTGATATCTGTAGAATGAACGGGTGAGGTCCGGGGGAGGGTGGATCCGAAGGGATGAAAAGGAGGGGGGGGGGGGAATATCTTAAAAACTCACCCAAATAAACCTAGGAGTATAAGGAGGGGGGAGGGGGCAGGATGATAGCCGCAAAGTCATTTCATTAGGCAATAATATTTCATGGAAGGTTTGTGTGGAGAAAAGGATGCGATGTAGTTGTATAGGTCGACAAATGAAACATAGTACGGGTAATCTGCAAATTGTATGGATGTCAGCACGTTGATAAGATACCCAACACTGATAACAAGTTTCACATCAATAGTGATAAGATAAGCTAATCAATAATCAAATCACTAATAAGAGATCAACACTCAAATCAATAGAAGTATTAAATCGATACTGATAGCGGTGTCAGTTTGCAGGTAATTGGCTTAATTGAAAGGTTCTCCCATTTGCATGTTTTACCTTCACCTTTAAACGAGTATTTATATAATATTCCGCCTTGACAAGATTCGCTTAAATACTGACAGTGTTAGGAGTTAAGTTGAAGGATGAAATTTGCATATTGCGTTTTTTAATTTTTCTTCACTGCTTTTTTTCTTCTATATGGTTCATATAACTTTTTTAGACGCTAATTAAAGCTTGCCATTTGTAAATGTCACACCTATATCCATCCATATTTCTTCGATCTTTTCTCGTCTTCGGGTGCTGCATCAGTGCTTTATGCGCATTTTAAACCATTTCAAATTTGCATATATTTCAGAGGGTTTTTTTTGAATATCGATGATATTTCTGAAATGTCGTTTTTAAATTAGATGGTATTGTCGTTTGTTTCTCTTTTTTTTGTTTTTTGTATTTATTGATCGATTCGCTTGGTTTTATATGATATTGTTTAAGTGGTTGTTCATTCCCTGTTGCAATAAATCGAAGATAAGATTGCTGGATAGTATTCACTGTGGTGGTTATTTGATTATTGCATCGTTTTTTGCTGTCAGATTATCTTCAATACTATAAACATTTCAATTATTTATTTAAATATAAAGGGCGTTTTTTGCAGTGATTATGGAAGGAGTTTTGCAAGTTATATAGGTGTTATATAGGAGTATTGTTGAGTATCGGCAATGAAAGGAAAACAACGAAACAAAGTAATGGCCTATGGGAAAAGAGTGCTAGGGAGAGAGGGGGGGGGGTATGGTGACGAAATACTATACACTGTTGGCTGAGGGTGTAGACAGTTGAGGACAAAATCATCAGCAGGGGATATCCTGAAGGCGTTGCAACTTGACGAGTGTGAGATAAGCGATCGTAAACCGCTTTCCGAAGCTTATGCTTAGATCCAATTGTGAGCTTGAGGCGTTGAAATTATTTGTGTTTGCTTACGTTCTGTTCGGATGGAATCGTTTCGCGTAAACTTTCGATGTATGTTGGGTGCTTTGAAAGTTGAGGGGACTTGAGGATTACAGCTAATATGATCTGATGGGTTATGCGTCGTTTGTTAGCTACGCATTTGAATACCATCGGTGGGGATGCCTATATTTGCTCATATTTCGATAATTTTTAAATACTTGTCTAGTTGTTGAATGGGTCATCCCTGAACAAAAAGTATAGATCACTGAATAGCAACACAGACTCCTTTACTGTCTATCATCAAAGCGCAACCTCGATGGCTGATTTAATGCGTTTTGCGAACGTTAACAAACAAAAACACTTTGAAATGCGTCGTTCATACTCGACATTATTGAAGTTGGGGAAATTTTTGTTGATTTCGGATAGTGTGATTATATTTGATGTTGTATTGTTGAATTGTTTTCTGGATTTAGGGCAATGACTAGGGAATCGATGGTGGTGGTCGAATGCTGAAATGGTAAAGAAGATGAGAGAGGGACGTCGAAATATACGAATCGATCTGCAAGAACAAGTCGATGCGATTAGCGCCAATCGAGATCATACGAGATTGGTAGCGGCTGGCAGTAAGGGATGTTGGTTATTCACTATATTCTTCGTATTCCTTTGAAATATAACTCTGTTATATAGTGGCCTGCAAGGTTTATTTACGAATACTGAGCGGATATGTAAAGGTGGAAGCTTAATGATGTCATGTTAAATGAGGTTTATAAAGATGTGGGGAAGTCTCTGCGGAGGGCAGCTAAGGAGTTCGATTGATTCAGTTTTCTTAAGAGTGATTCAACTCGTTTAAGATTAATATACGAAAAATGCTTTTCAAGTCTCAGACATAAATCATTAAATTTAAAAAAAAGGTCGCTTAATTAAATGCATTTTTATTCTTAATTGATGTGAATAGAATCACATCTGAGATAGTGTTGTGAGAAATGGCTAATTTTCTGTGAGGGGAGATCCAGTTTTGTGATTAATGTCTTATGCCAATAAGTATCAAACTTTGCTTGTAATCATTTAGACATCCCCTACTTTGGGTAAGGTTGTTCTCAAAAAGTGTTCGGAAAACGTATAGTCATAGAGGATTTACTCTAAAATAATCGTCGATTATTTATCATTATGACTGTCTTCTGGAAGAGAAAGTGATATGGTAACTGATATGGAATGATGATTGGTTTAGGATTTCATAGGGTGACCTTGTTTTTGTTTATTTGTTTGTTTACTTGTTTATTTATTTGTTTATTTATTTATCTATTTATTTTACTTTGTTTGTATTATTTGTTTATTTATTTTATTTATTTTATTCACTTATCCACTTATTCACTCGTTTACTGATTTATTCATTCCCGTAGTGGGAAAACACAGAAATATATTTCAGTGATGAAGATTTTTTCAACGGAAAATGCCACATTATCGTTAGTGGCAGATGTGCGAGCCGTTAGAACACGAAAGCTGAATTTGACGTACTCAGCTAGTCATGTTGCTTGGAGTCCGGTTGTTGGTGAGTACACAACTTATCTCCTTTTACTTTAAATTGCCTGTTAACTTTGAGAATATAGGTAATTTTAGATGGAGCAATCTTAAAATAACGTGGAAAGAGGGAAACGTTTAATGAACAAATATAGTGAAATCTTTTGGGGTAAGCAAGAGTGTTGCACAATAGGAAATGAACTTCTTTAGTTATGGGACATGCCTGCAGCTTTAATTAGGGCAACAGATGTGATCCTGGAAAGCATCCAGGCCAACTACAGCGATCCGCTGCTTCCGATAGTTCGTCCACGTTTATCGCATATAAATTCATATGTTTATATACTTATATATTTATATATATATATATGTATATACATGTTTATACATATATACATATATATATGTTTGTTCGCTTTCAGATAATCTGGTGGCAACAACATCCACAAACGGAGCTGTTGTGCTGTGGGATGTGGAAAAAGGAGCTCTCGGTAGGTCTTTTCGTGTCGACTTTTTTTAAAAAAAACTTTTTTATCTACTCCTTTCTAATATTGTGCTATTAAGCATGGAAAGCTTGGTTTTATGTATATTCACCTAAAATGCAGTAAGCAACATAGAAATATGCATCGAAAGGATGATACCTTAGTAAGTTATGTGATCTGTGTGCGGGAATCGATAAGAGGGAAACACGAGTGTTTAATCGCCTCGATCGGGTCTTTACTAGCTATGATTTGATCGCCATCATCTACATCACCACCGCAATGCTGTCAATAAATTGTGACTTTTTTGATAAGTATGTGATGTGCCCATTCGAAGGGGATAATTCCCTAAGGGTATCTAATAGATGTGGCTGTCGAGCGTTGTTGACTCTTTCATTATGGATCGCTAAGAAAAAAGTTTGAGTTTAATTTAGATGGCTAACTAAACTGATTTAATGGGAGAAGAGGTGAGAGTAAGAGAGAGGAAAGAAGAATAATTTCGATTAAATCCACATTTCGAAATTAGGTACGTGCTTGTCAAATGAACATCTATAAGGGATTAGGATCTTAGAAGCTCGTGCTGACTTATTATTTTTGGGCCGGTCAAACATTGATAGTGCTGTCAGGCCCAGAAAACAGCGTGGAATGAATATATTGGCGTTAAGTCTTTTTTTTCGGGGAGGGGAGAGGGGAGAAAGGTTGGGAGGGATAATCTGAGAGAGAGTAATCTGTACTCAGTTACTGGTAGAAACAACGATATTTAACCTCTTTCTGCGCCCCCCTCTCCCCTTCTCTCGTTTTTTTGGAGGGGGAGAGGGGGTAAAAATAATCTGTTCTCAGTCCAGTCACTGGTAATAAATTCCATTGATGCAGCATAGGCTGCAATAACGACAAAATTTAACCTCCTCCTGCGTCCCCACTTCCCTTCTTTCCTTTTTTAGGGGGGAGGGGGGGAGGAAGAGAGAGGGGAGAAAGGAAAAAGGTTGGGAGGGATAATCTGAGGGAGAGTAATCTGTACTCAGTTACTGGTAATAACAACGGCATTTAACCTCCTTCTGCGCCTCCCTCTTCCCTTCTCTCCTTTTTTTGGAGGGGAGAGGGGGTAAAAGTAATTTGTTCTCAGTTACTGGTAATAAGTCCTCAGTTGCTAGTAATAAGTACTTTATAGCATTCATTTTCCTTACTGATACAAGCCTGAAATATTGGCACAGGAACAGTGGGATGTGGCTTAGATACACTTCACTTTAGCTCATTTTCGTTATAGTTGAGCACGCGTTATGAAATAGTTGCTTCATGTCTGTAACCTATGACATAAGCATATTTCAGAGCAGATATATAATGTGATATAAGCATATTTCAGAGCAGGTATATAAGGCACATAACCGTTCAGCGACAAAGGTGTGTTTCCATCGCACCGATCGAAATACGTTCATTAGTGGTGCGAAAGATGCGGTTGTCGCCCAGTACGATTTGCGGAGTCCAACGTTCGTGCAGAAGTTCATGTAAGTTCTCACTTCTTATATATTCTGTATTGATTATCTGATATATTCTGTATTGATTATTGCTATACATATTTTAGTTTCTACTTATTTTAGTTTCTGCATTTTCGATATTCTCTTCAGAGATTGAAATGATTTAAATATTGCATTGCACTGCAGAAATTGCATTGCATATATGCATTGCATTGCAGAAGTGGATCGTTTGATCCTGTTCGGGATATTGAGTTCGGTTTGCATCTCGAGCAGATGGATATGTTCGTATCGGCAGACGACGGAGGTTCGGTTCGATTTTGGGATTTGAGACGCAACGATCGTCCGTTGAAGCAATTTGTTGCGCATCACGGACCGGCTAGTTTTGCGCTGAATCCGAGCTACGATGACCGTAATCTGATTGCAACCGCTGGCAGGGATAAGTTCATCCGTGTGAGTTGTTTCTAAGCATTCTATTGTCATCAAAACTTCATTATCGAATAACTGTAGATTAATCTTGCAGCTCTAAGATTTTGGGAGTTCTGTTAGGAATTTTGGATGAACGTTTGCAAACCACAATCTCTTTTTAAAGGCAATCAATCGAGGATTTTATTGAAATGCATGGAAATACTAATTTAAGGGGATTTGACAGTTTTATCTATAGAACTCTTATTTTCTTTCTTAGATGATATTTTCGCTTGAAATTACTAATTTCTGGTTAATGTTTTAAGAGCCTTGTTTTTTGCAGTTTGTAAATTCGCATTTGTGAATGCGTTATGGTGACGTTGAGTCTATTTGTGTCTGCCTACCTTCCTATCTACGTGTCATTCTATCCGTCGAATAATATTACCTTGAGAATATAGTTAGGTGCTAATGGACGAACCTTTTGTGGGAAATTTTCACGTGTGATCGAATCAATTAAAATATAAATGCATTATTGCGAGTCTATCATGAACTGGAATGTTAGATCGGAATGAACGTAATTTGTAGATTTGGAAATGGTCTGATTGGTCGGATGTTAGCACAAATTCGGCGATATATTCGGTCGAATCGACAACTCCTATCGCTCATGTTGAATGGCGACCACAAAATAAATATCAGGTTGGAATATCTTTATGAACCTTTTTGTGCCACCTTTAAAACAATTTTTAAGTCCTTAATATTACCATCATTCGTATTTTCAAGCGGACCATTGGAAATATCAAATTTTTTTAACCTGCTAGAGGTGTTTTTCAAATTTATAATCGACCCGCCTAATTTTAGGTGGCAAGTAGTGCGGTTGTAAACGATATAAATATTTATATTTGGGATATTCGAAGGCCATTCCTTCCATTCGCAAGTTTCGACGATCATCGTGATATGTGTGCCGGTGAGTTGGCTTCTGTGTGGTAAAAACTTTTTTGTGGTCGTTTGGTGTTGCATTCGATTAACCCGAGGAGGGAGGGGATAACCTCCATTCTCAATTATATTCACAAGATTTAAGTAATTAGATAAGGTGCATGTTGAAACAAACATTTTTGGCGTTGTCACGTGACCAGTGTTTTTTAGTATTTATTTTGCGCAGAAAAGTCTGCTTCCTGTTTTGAAGTCATTATCTGTGGTGATGTTGGGAGGAAAGGGGAGGAGGCGCAGAGGGAGGTTAAAAGTTGTCATTGTAACAGCCTGTACAGTATCGCTGGAATTTCTTTGTGATAAGTGGGTTGGTGGGTTGGTTATAGGACCGACGAAAGCTGCAATTCGGTGTCATTGCACCCACATCTGATCTTAAAGTAACTACACGATTGGTGTTTCGATGATGCAGCGGGTTTATGCATATTTTTCTTTATTCTTTTATAGACTTGAATAGATGAGTGATTTTTGGATAGTATATTTTGCCGTTTAAGATATGGTTTGGAATCCGGAAGTGGAAGATAGTTTTATATCGGCCGGCAAAGATGGACTCGTTGTGATGCATTACTTCGAGAATGCCGATTATCCACTTGCGTATGTTAACGATATCGCACTTGATGTATCACCCTCTGGCGAGATTGTTATTGCATGTTAGTCGTTGTTTTACTTTGCCTCTTCTACTATTTTGGATTCCTTTGATGCATTTTGTTTTTTATTTCTGTGAGGTTTTTTTTCCTCGTGTTGCTTTTTTTCCTTCTAGCTTGTTTAGAAGTTGCATAATATGTTTTGAAAATATTTTCTGTTGACTTGATGTTTAGCTTGCACTAGTTACATTAAACTTGAATTATATTGTCTTGCCTATTTATTTATGAAAAATTTTGATCTGCTTTTGGCAATTTTTTGCTGCTAAAATTTGAAGGATTTAATAAAAATCGTCGAAAAGGGTCGTTCGAAAAAGTCTCCGCGAAATTGTCTACTTACAGTTTAAATAAATTTGCAGTAATTTTTTGTTTTTTTGGCAAAATCAAACGTCTTCTTTGAGAGCGAGGCAGTTCGTATTCTTTCCAATTTCTTCATGAATCTCTTCTTGAGTCATTGCTCGACCTAAATTATCTCCTTAAACGAAGTGGACTACACGGATTGTTATACCTCAGATTTAAAATCATTCTGTAATAATACTGTGTTAATCCGAAGTTGCCAGAAGGTACGGCCCGCTACATCTTTTTATTGGTACATATCCCATTTTTAAGTGAGTGATCAACTAAAGCTGAAGAACGAGGCGTTGGCTGACAAGGAGAAGCTGGAAAAGGGAGAAACGGTGCCATCAAGACGGCGGAAGTATGATCCATTCCAGTCATGGACACACAGCTCTCTCATACGATGCGTGCCAAGGGCAGTGCAAAAGGTGTTGTGTGCAGATGAATTCGTTCAATTGGCACAAAAGTATGAATTATCTTTATTCGTTGTTCAGGTTTATGCTGATCAGCAGGTGAACTGCTCCTGAATGGTCCGTAATAAACACACAAAGGGTTGTTCCACCAAAGTGAAGTGTTGAAAATATTTGCGGTTACGAGAATGAGGTGACGGCGATTGGTTAATTTGAGTCGACATCGGTGTGCTTCTCAAAGAGCCATCTATGATTGATGTTGATGAGAATAGGTAGGGGTGGAGGGTGCAGGAATATTCGACCATTTGGAAAATCTTCAAAGTGTTTTCAACGAATTTTACCGATATTCTGGGAGCTGTTTTAAAGATGAGTATTTATATTGCTCTTAATTATGATCGCTTAAGCTAATTTCTTCACTTATTTCTTTCATGCAAAAGTTGAACTTTTGACCTTTTCATTGTGATTATTGCTTAATTAGAATTAAAATTTTTGTTGGTTATATATACTGGAATATTATTTGCATATATGCAAATTGGAATGAGTAGTGAATAGTGTTTTGAAGTTACAAACTGAGTGGAGGAGAGTTGGAAGCGTTATGCGAATACAACAGTCAAGTGGCCGAGAATATTGGCAGCTATGAGGTGGCATATACGTGGCGAATGCTATCACTCTTATGTTCGCTATCTCCATTCTTCGATGAATCGCCGTCGTCGAAGCGCAATTCATCTTCTGATCATCGGCCTAGTCATCAATGTAAGTTACTTTTAAAGCTTTTGTTACCGTATATATAGTACTCTTGATTTACTGACAATATTTTTAGCCTTTGTGGGTGTGGGGATATGTTTTTTTATTTTTTTCGTTTTTTTCCCTTTTTATTTTCCCCTTTTTTTCCTCTTTGTTCTTTCAATTGAGGAAACTTCTCAAAAATTTTCAAGTTGATGGATTTTTCATCCTCCTTAAATTCGTTCAATTTGTTTGAGTGTATTAATATCGAATTTTAAGAATTGTGCTTTTTTTTTTGGGGGGGGGGGGCGTATATTTCCATGTTCCTAGGGATGCATTTTCCAGATCAACCCCTTTTCGAAAGTGAATTCGATTTCGCAAAAATGTTATTGCTGGGATATATCGGAAATGAAATATAAGTATTCAGTTTGAACTTAGCTAGAGGGAGAGCGCGCTTTCTCATTCCTCCCCCTCCTCTGCTCCCCCTCGTATCGGTTCCTGTCGCACTCTATAGCCGTCTCCTCCATACCTCTCTCTGCCCGGCAGTAGTTACAATACAATGCCTCCCCTCCACCGCCTCGTCGTATCCATCCTTACCGCGCCCACTTGCCGTCTCCCCCACCCTCTCTATGTACCCGGAGCAAGTGCAACACAATGGGACATTCATTTGAAAGGCACTTGACAAGTAGGAACTTATTAACCGAGTCCTGTTGGCTGTTCTGATCGTTTTAAAGCCTTAAATGTAATTGAAAATTATGCCAGTTGCATACGAGGGGATGGTTTGCAGCAGTGGAAAGCGATGTGGAAACACGTTCACGTTTTTCATCAAGTCGTTCCTCGGGTGGTGCAATACGTAATGCAGATGGCAGTGATGAAGTGATGGGAGGTTTGTTCGCGACTTGTGTGCCCCCAACTCTATCGGAGACTGCAGACTTCTATTTTGGGGATGCCGAGTTAAATATCGGTGGTCTGGCATCCGATTTACTGGATGTTGATATCCCTTGGTGAGTACTTCCAATTTTTTGAGCAGTTCCACATCTATTAAATAGAAACTGACTCTACTAGTTTTTGTTTTCTTTAATATTACATCAGGATGCCTTTGCGACGTACTCTCGCTAAATGCGGTTGTCATCGGTACTGTTACGTAACCATCTGAAGCTCTCTGATCTTAAAGTGCTACTGTTTTTTCTCTAGTGTCTTCGAAGAATTTAGGCAGAATGGGGGACCCGGGCTCATTTCCTTTAAAAGCAATGAAATATCAACATTAGCAACGTTGAGAGTGATTCGACAAGTTGATTGCAGTCGTTTGGATAGCACCACTTCGTTGCAAATGGAGGCGTTCTTACCACGACCTTGCGATGAAATCGTGAACCTTGAAGAGACGCGTTCGATGAATTCCGAGGAAGTGAGTTCGAGCTTCACTTCGAGTACGGTCGAGGAGAGCGACGCGAGTACCGAACAGGATTCTTCACGAATAGGTGGGGAATATAGCAGGACTGCTTTTTGGTTTGCTGTGAATGAATTAGCTGTTTCTAAGTTGGTCATATCTTTTTTGACCATGGGAGTGCTCTAATGTCTTCTACAATGCGTTGTTTGCTCCCCTGAACGATCTTGATAGAACTTGAGTTTATTTCTATATCATTCAGTTTGTTGAACATTTTTTTCCATCTTGCTTCTTCCCTCCCCCCCCCCCCCCAAAAAAGAAAAATCGCCTCCGTTTTATTGTTTGTTCGGCATTCAGCCTTTTCTGGGTTTTCGCATTGAAAACTGACTAAAATGTTAGCAGATTGTCCATCTGTCCGCATATTCATGTACCAATTATGGTTCATTTGGTTTTGTTAGGTCGTTTAATCAGGCTTGCTTGTAATTTGATGGCAACCTATCTATGAATGCTGAAATTTATCGTGATTCCTTGAGTTGAACTTCTTATCACATAATTTTCCCCCTCTTTTGAATATCCTCTGACCCCTTTCTTCCTTATTCATGTCGGAAAGGCGTTTTTTCCATACTTTTTCTTCTCTTATCGGGCATTTTTTCCCACGAATTAGCCGCGGTTTCGATCATCGGAAGTCCGGCTGTGAGGCAGCAACTTTTGTCATCTTCGTCGACTGCCCTTCTCATTATGTATTTTTGTGAGTTATATTTGGAAAAAGAGGTTCAAATATTAAAGGCGAATTGTCGGTGCGTATTGACGCGATTTGTCATCCTCCATGGGATCCTTTGCCGATGATCCAATCAATGTTTATGCAGTACTCCGAAATCGTAAGTATTCTTCTTTTCTGCTTGTTTATTTATTAACTCTAATTGTGAATTACTTCTATGAACACCTGCGATCGGTAATATCTGCATTGTTTGTTCCAGTGCTAGGTTGAAACTAGGATTTCGCTTAGTGAGAGAATCCTAGGAGGATTAGAGTTTCCTGGAAGACGGGGAAAGAAAATTCTCTAGCGTCTTCCGAAAACGGGGAGTCGTACGATGTGGGCAATGATGAGCGCTGTGGAGCCCATCAAAGTGGGGAAGGAAAGAGATGTTTTCTAAAATGAGCAAAATTTTGATGCTAGAGACGGTGATGAAGGGGAGACAGGAACATGCAGCTCAAAAGACTACCTTTTTCAGCTTGTTCTTGCAAAATTGAATACGTCTTCACTGGTGGTCTTGCAGGTGGTGTTCAGGTCTGTGTTGTCGGTGAGGTATCTGTATGTGTTGCAGATTCTTTTTGCTATGAGCGGTACGCAGCACTTTTTGCTGGAACGATTGTTTAGCTTAGTGTTCTATCTTTTACTAACTTTACGCATTTTTCAGTTGAGTTAAAAACGAGGTGGAATTTAAGATTTCAATGTGACGTGTTCTTTATCTCTTCATATGCTTCCTTCATGTTTGTGACCCATTAGTGAGATGGGAACATTAGTTTGTTTATATATCGTTGTAGCACTTTTCTTTTCCACCGTTCAATGAGCTCTTCTATAAGCCGAATATTTTGTTAATATTCAGTCATTGGTATAGTTTTGTTTCCTATTTGTTGTTGTTGTGCGCTTCGTTGATAGGTACAAGTTTTGCAGAATCATTGTAATTTTTCTTATATACCTTAAGGGTATTTCATACAATCCTACCCCTTCTCATTTCTCGTTTCCGGTTGCCTTCATCGGTAACGGAAAAGATAGTATGCCGCTGAATCTGCCAGTTTTTCTGGAGATTGTGGTATCCCTTGTTTCCATTGGGACGGAGGAG
The DNA here is from genome assembly GCA_006503575.1 of Baylisascaris schroederi. NCBI lineage: Eukaryota > Metazoa > Nematoda > Chromadorea > Rhabditida > Ascarididae > Baylisascaris > Baylisascaris schroederi. The sequence continues at coordinate 350,613 of QEWY01003119.1, forward strand.
CGATAAATTCTAGCCCTTCCACTTCCCAAACACACTTCTGGTTGAAACTGCGTGTTCTTAACCGTCACCTTACATAGGGAATGAGGGCGATGAAATTCGAGATTGTCCATGCAAAATTGGAAATAAACGCTGAAGTAGTATGTTAGTAGTAAAGCCAGACGGTGACAAGGCTTTTCTGCTTGGAATTCAAATTCGAAGGATATTTCTTTGCAAATATTCTTACGCTTACCCGGAAAATGTTTTTAGGGCGATGTTCAGACTTGCGTATCGATTCTGTTGGTTTTGGGTGAGAGATCCGTTGATCTGGTGGACGCCTCCATTCAAAAGCTATGGTTCTTAGATTACCTCGGTTTGTTTCTTTTATTCGGAGTTAGCCGTGATACTTGTTCAAAAATGATGATTTATCACTTACCTATGTTTATTTCTAAATGTGTTCGTTGCTTTTAGTAAAAATAAGAGATGAATCCTCTACCTTCAGCTTTCAGTCCAACACCATTTTTTGATTAAATTTTTAAATGGAAAAGTTTAATAAATTTCATAATTTCAAAATAAAGCATCAATTTTCTATGTTGTGAAATGCGTAATTCAGCTAATATTCAGAGATGTTGGATCGCTATGAGCTTTGGAACACATCTGCTGAAATTATCAAATTATGTTGGATTCCATCGGTCAGTGCTCTTAGTCACGAGGTTTGTTATGTTTTATATTGTTTGGAAGGTACCATATGATTTGAAATAGAGCCCCCTCTCCGTTAGTTAATAATGTAGCTTGTCGATGATAATTCCGTCGAGGAATTTGCATGCTTCCACAAACTTTGTCACTAATTAAATAAACTATTCTATCCTGGAAGTGGGGGGGGGGGGGGGGGGGGGGNGGGGGGGGGAGGGGAAGTAGCTGTCTCGTTTTTCATTGATTTGAATTGCAGTCGCCTTTGTTGATCAATCGATGGTGAATCTTAGTATGTTTTCTTGCATACTAATTGTTCATTGCTTAGAAATGGTAATTCGGTTCATCGAAGGGCACAAATACGTTGACATCATCAAATATGCTTACAATATTTCCACTGTTATTTTATGGAACACTATCGTTTGCTGTGTTGACGTGCCCGGTAACCTTCACTGTGGTCACTTTCATTGACCTAAGCATTTGTTAGCCTCACTACCCAACGAGCCGAGAAGCAATCGCAGTCAGCGATTTGGTTTTACAGAGACATAACTTTCACCATTCTCATGTCAGCAACATAGTAGCAGATGTGGTGTTAAATGAGTGCTTGTAACTGCAGTCTTGTGGTATGATCGACAACAACGGTCCTCCCCACCGCTTCCCCTCTTTCATGAATTTGAGCTCAGCTTAGGCCGTTTTTATAATTGGCACTTTTCACTTTATAGGTATTTGATGGCGATATGAGCATTTGTGAAAAAATCTCGTGACGGACTCAAAAATACCTCCCCACCTATCGCTGGCTCCTCCCTCCATCCTACGACGAAGCGAAGATTCATTTTCCCTTGGTTTATTCTCCCGAGGCATCATTACCAATTTGCTAAATTTGGTACAGTCGATTATTTTTGCTTGAAGGGTTCGTCACCGTTGGGGTTAGCAACCAGAGGGGAGGGGGGGGGAGAGAATGACATAGCAATTTTGAGTAGTTACAAAGTAGCTGATATGGGAGCCATTTTTTGGAAACGGAATTCAGATTTGATGTGTACTCGTCGTGTAAATTTTTATTGCAATCGCTGCAGTGGGTCTTGCATTGAAATATGCAGATGAATAGACAAGCGAGTTGTCGGCAATATGTTTCCTTGTAAAGTAACTAAACAAATATTAATTCCCTTATGTTTTTAGTGGGTAATGTTCTTGTACTATGCGTCATATAATTCCCATCTACTTGATTTGAGAAGTAAGATTTGAAGTCGATGGGGAAGAGTGTTGGATTGATTGGTTGGCTGGGGAACATATCCTTCCGTAACTGTCATATCGACTTAACTGATTATCTATTTTTATTGAGCGTTTAGCATTCTGTGAAGCTTTTCTGCTTCTATTTAGTTATAGCGAAAAGCTGCGGGATGAATAAGGTGTCGGATAGTCACATACAAGGTTTCGCCTCCCTCCCCTTCCCCCCCGCCCCCTCCCGATGTCGGATAGTCAAACACAAGGCTTCGCCTTCCTCTCCTTCCTCCCCCCTTCCACCCACCAGCTGGTCTTGAATCATGATCACTTACCCGGAAATTTCGTCTTTGCGATGAGGTGCAGTGGGAAACATATTTGAAGACTTGAATTTGAATATCATAATACTGTTGATTTTATTTTTATATTCATTAAATGATTGAAGGTGATCATTGATTGATTTTTTCAGAGTACTTTCTTACGACTTGTTTGTAATAAATGTAAAGCTGTATCGACGAGTGCATCTCCGATATGCAAGAAATGCATTCGAAAATTCAACTTTATTTGCGCTCTTTGGTGAGTGTTTCCCTTGCAGATATTTCCTTCGAGTTCTTTTTTTTTCGTTCTTTATTTTCATTGGAAGTGGATTTAATTAAATGAAGAATGGGGTTTCATCCCGAGAAGTTCAATATTGTCGTATATCGTGGGATGGTTATTAAAGTAGGTTTTCACATGATTTTTTTATATTTCGGGTATTTTTTCTATGCAACGGAAGTATTATTTAAGTGAGAAGGTAAAGACTGAAATTAGGTTTATTTTATAGGCGCCAGGTGATTATATTGCTTTCAATGATGTTCAATAAGAATTTTAATAAGATGGAATTGTGATCATAAGGACTGCATTAGTTCGAGTAATGTTTTAGATAGGTTTTATCATTGACGATGATGTTTCCCTAATGTGGATGTGATAAATCGAAGAGGAGTTTTTGTTTTTATTGAATTTGCAATATGAAATTGGTAACCGTGATCTTGGTTATGGGGAGTGATTTTAATTCAGAATACATAAATATTTCTCACCACTTAGCATCAGTTGGGTTTTTGCCTAAATAGCAGTGAAAATAATAGCAAAATCATGCTCTAATTCATAGTGGTACCCTATTGCAGTAAAATGCCAGTGCGGGGCATTTGGGGTTGGTGTCGAGGTTGTCGTCATGGTGGTCATCCAGAACATCTCGCTGAATGGTTCACTACCGAGGCGCATTGTCCAACTGGATGTGGACATCTCTGTGTTCCGGGTAGAGAATAATTGAAAGCACTTTTTATCCTTTGTGCTGCATAATGTCACTTTTATATTTGCTTCACTCACCTTATAAATGAGCAGATTATTGGTGCGGTCGCTTGTAAACTTAATTCGGCGATGAATGCGACCGGAACAAAACATGTCCCCCATTTGCACTACATCCCCCATTTATTGCACTGTATCTGCATGCGACCGTACCTGATTCTGCTGATGTTTCCTGCCAAGGGCGGATGCAAGATCACGACTAGGTTGTGAAAAAATTGTGTCGTTTATTTGAATCTTCCATAAACAAACACGTTATACCTGTTGAAGAGCTTGAAATAGACGGCTACGAAAAGCCGGTTTTCTTCTTCCAATCTCTTGCATCAGTCCTGCCGCCTGATTGCTGCCGTGTCACTTCCATATTTTCGATTAATCTCATCTGCTTATTTATCTTGAACACCGAAGTATTTTGTTTGTTTTGCTTTCTTGCTTTGTTTATGTTTCTTTTGGTTTCTTTACCTTTAACATCTGAAGTGATTTCTTTTTGTGGCAGTTTGCTGTATTTTGAGAAGCCGACATTTGAAATCATTTTTTTGCCCTAAATTCTTGTAATTTATAGGTTTTTATCATTTAGAGCACTTGCAGCTTTTTTCTATTTTATTCTTTTATAGATTGTGCTTACAATGACTTTTAGCACATTTTGTAAATTCAGATGCCAATAGGAAACCATTTTTCTGGAATCCTAACAAAATAAATTAAGTGTGTGAAATCTTTAGAATGTATGCAAAATTTCTAAACATAAACCATACCAGAGAGAAATATTTGGGTAATTACTAATTACGAATACCGTTTATTCTTATAAATTTTATCACATGCAGAAGTGATTGCTAGTTTCAGGCAGTTTCATTTTATCCATTGAAAGTATTTTCTTTTTATCCACCGCAATGAGCATCTGAAAATAAAGAGTGAATAGTGTTTAGAAATTCGCCGCCTAACAAGCCCTTTTTCACAACTATGGCTTTTCGCTTTCCCACACTCACGTTACGGCACTTTTGCCTTACCCTCATTGCATGTTCGAAGTTAAGAATTTACGATGGATTTTTTCTTAAGTAACGCACATTTTCTATTCCAATAGTTTTTTTTTTTCTTTTTGTTTAAAAAGCAATGAACGATGGGTAGTTGAATGGCCGTTTTCTTGGCTGCCGGTTTCTTATATGAATCTTTGAGAATGCTAAAATCCTTCAAGGAAGTAGAAAACCTAGCAAAAAGCTCTAAAATGCAGGAAATGGGGAATTTGGATTATTCCACGATTTGTCTATAGTGTATTTCAGAGAATCTCGAGCAAGATTTTCGATCGGATTTAGAAGCTTCGGACGAATGCCTAAATGGTGCCTCATCAAATGTGAACAAAATATGCAGCAACAAGCAATGTTTAAAGGAATGACGTCATCTCAAATGTAGTATTCTTATGGTAAGATGCTAACTTACTACTCTTATAGTGAGAAGTTCCATGGCACTGAAGAATTGTGCTGGCGATGACGTCATCTTAAACGCAGCAGAAACTACATGGAAGAATTTCCCGTTACATATATTAGTCAAGTTTTGCGAAAATTCGAAAAAAAATAGAAAGATCGAAAGGCTGCTAGCCACCTATCCATTTTCTTTTTCATTCTAGAAATGAGAAGTCCAGTTGTTCTACATCTGAGATGACGTCATTCAGCCGTCATGGATAGTTCTTTTCAACCCTTTCGAAAATTTTTACAACCCCCTTTTGTAGCTCTTACAGCTTGCCACTCAGCTGTAATAGTGCAACGTTTTCATGCAACGTACAGCACCCTACCTGTAGCATTTGTACGGTGCATAATTGTAACCGGAACGAGCTGGTGCTCTATAACAGGTAGAGATGGAGGTAGTGGGTAAAGGAGTCAACCCTCCACTCCTTCCCCCCACCCACCCCCCCCTTTCCTATGGTTGATTGTTTTGACGAGTTCCTTTATGACGCGCTCATTCACATAAAAATTATCGCAGTAAAAAGCGATGGTAAACGGCAGATGATGGAATGATGAGGTAGAAAAAGAAACGAATTTAAAAAACCTTTTAATTGCATAGTGAAAACCTGTAGCAAATAAGTGATAGCATATAAACAGCACAGCAAATACCCTTTTTTCATTAAGCAGTATCATAGGGAGATCACAGAATAACACATTATGAAACATACGAAAAACAAGGCAAAACGATGAGCCGAAGCACCCTATCGTGAAGCTAGCGTAGTGGGAACTCCACCCCCTCTCCCTCTCGAGTGTGGAGCAGAGAGGGAGAGGGGGTAGAGTTCTATACAGAAAGCGCGGAAGGAGATGGATTTTTTAACAATTGATTATTGCGTAAATAAGGTGATTATTATTAGGTGACACAAGGAATGCCGAAAACATTTATAAATTATTTTCTCGTGATTTAATCATATTTTTGTTTCGGCCTTTAAAATTCTCTGCTGTAATTACAGAAAGTGAATCATGGTTAGAGTAAGACCTTCACCTTCCCCACTCTTCCTGCTCTTATTCCCACCATTTATCTACTTCTGGGTAGTAATTAACGATCAAGTAGCGATGCAGCCTGCAGTTCTGCGCTAGCTCATGTAGTGTTCATCGAGTATATCAGTGAGCTGCATGCTGGTATCGCATTCCTCGATTTTTGAAAGTAAAGTCGCAGCCAGTTCCGCTGAAAAAAACATAATTAGCAGAAGGAAAACAACAAAAATATTAGAACGAATATGAAATAAATCATAATCTACTCTTGAAATTGTCAATATCCGCACAGACAGACTGGCTTCGCATGGTCAAACTGCTAAAGCATTTACCTGCTTTCTAGGACGTCAGAGTTCGATCCTTAACTAGAAGCACAAGATATTTAGCTCGTTGTCATAGCTACGACAGGAATGCCGCTTAAGTAAGCGGCAATTCTTGTCTCGGTTGTTCATATTGCTATTCCTGAGCCAATAAACGATACAAACATTAATAAAATAATAGATTTTTTAACTCGTAATTACTAATAAATGTCAACACAACTTAACAATACAATATATGATCCTAATTGCACAGATAACTTTTTTTATATAGTAAACACGGACGCAGTTCAACGTGAATAGAGTTTAGAAGTCAGTAGTAGTAGCAGAACAACAGCAAGCATTCCATACCTAAAACTCACAACACTATCTCCTATGAACTGTTAAGATATCACTAAAGATGTCACGTTACCATTTACCTAGAATACTACTATAGATATATAATAGTACTAAGTTACTCAGTCAAACACATCACAAAACATCACCTCAGTCCCACACTAGAAGCTTGCGTATGTGAACGCATGAGTGATGGTTGAACGACAACTAACATACGCACGCATGACGCATGCATATGTCACGTCCACCGCACTACAGTAATCCTACTGTTTTCAGTGGATCATAGTTGTTTTGCCTCAGTCATATATGAATATACGATAGAGCAGTGTTTTCACTCATCTTCGACTCGAGAGCCGTAACAGACATCTTAAGGCGGTAAAAAATGTGCATAAATATGACGCTGGGTGGTTCTTTATTCTTAAAGGCCAAATAATAGAAAACAGTTCTTTTTTGATGTTTTTTAAGAACGGGTGGTAATAATTAGACCACGAAGGCACTATTCCGTGTACTTATTATTTAGTGGCAGTTTATGTGAGTGGTTGGTGTGGGTGAAGGAATGCAAAAGCGCATATCCTGCCAGCCATCTGGTATGACCTTCCCTCTAGTTACCTAAAAAAGAAGGTGGTTTGTTTTAATCTAAGCTAACCACTAAACGAAAACCATCGTTGATGAAGGTATCTGCATCCGTTTCTAGGAGGTCAATTTCTACGAACATGTTTATGTCGTTTATGGTATTGTATCTCATCCATACAAGTAATTAGCACATGCACAGAGCCTATGATGAGAGAGCACGAGAAAAAAGAGAGAGAAAGGGAAAAACAGAGCGAGAAACAAGGCGGAGCGCAAATGTGAACTGCTTGCGCATTCAGAAGAGAGTGACGCCAACGTGGGTAAATTCGAACCGCGCGATTCGACCTTTGTAAGCGTCTCTTCGTCTATCTAACCCTTTCAATAGTACCTCCTTCGACCGACGTATCTCTTCATTAATAATATCTTTTCTTGTCGCATATTTGCCAATTTGCGTTGTGAATTTTGCTGCTTTCTATCGATTCGAAGTCAGTGTGGTTGCTTATGTATGAACTCAGGATGACGCGATAAATGTATGCGGGGAACATGCAAATTTAAATATGCAAATTTACAAGTCTTCAAAGCAGTGATGAATGCGAGCTATGCAAATTGCGAATAGAGCACATCTATTATAGTGATTCCAAAACTTTGAAAATTTGAATTTTGACTCACTTGGAAATTTGCCAGTTGAATTATCACGTGAATAAATTGTCCTTCAATATGTTCGTTAGGATAAGCGATTGTTATGGCCACAATAATTCCTTATTTTGTTGAATGTAAATTTTGTTGCCTTTTATATCAACTCAACTGTCGTGTTATTTTAATTTATTATCATGCAAATTTCGCACCGAATTTTGCATCCATACTTCAGTGATATACCAATAATTTGGTTTAAATAATGGAAAATTTTCACCACGTGTAATGAAATATTTATGCCTATGGATAAGACAGATACATCTGCCGTAAAGCAAAATCTAGAATGTGAATGTTTACAAAGTTTCTAGCAAGATGTGATTGCTTTCTAGAGAAAAGCGACTAAAATTTGTTGAATGATTGTCTCATATTACTAGAATTAGAGTGCCTCTCATCTTACAGTTTACTTAAGTGATGTGCATCATTGCAGTATGTTATTCAATCTCTGTTCAATCCGTTATGAGAGGTTTGCAATGCGAATATCGTGAATTATGCAGTGCGAAAAAATTGGCAGCAATGAAAATGTACAATTACGCTTTTTTTTTAATGGCTAAACGAATGAACTGATTAACCGTTTCAAGAAAAAGCGCCGTTTTTATTTAGAAAAATCGTTATATAATCAGTTTCCGACTCTCTTAATTGATATGATAATCTATTATGTGTTATAAATCGGTAGAAGTATTCAGTAGTTTTCGATTTTCTTTTTTTTTTTTGCTTCATGAACACTTCAACGTACGATGAGGGCTTAGAGTAGCTCTAAAAATGAAAATTGCCATGCTTACTTCAGTTGTGATACGAAATGTTGCTATAAAATTAGGAAATGTTGTATGTTAAAAAAGCGCTATTGACTTGTTATAACACAAATCGAAATTTGTGCTATAAAAAGAGATTTGTTGTGTTATAGTACGAGTCTAATATCAAAACGTGTGTTTATCGGTTTCTGCTAATGGAGGGATACTTCAATAGGTGAATAAGGTGTTCTGGGTAGTTCCAACCGATACCCCATGTTGCGTTAAAATCTACCGTATCATTTAGCTTTACAAATACATATTCAGCACCCCACTCAAAACTGCCCACCTATGAAGTGTGGTGACGATCCGAACACTTCTAATCCAAACTGCTCGTTAGAATAAAAGGTGAGATTAGCATATCGCTACCCCATTGCGAAATTTAACAATAGGAGTATTTCTAAGCATCATGGGTGGTTCCATCCCATTATGGGTAAACTTAACGCCCCCGCAAATATCATAGTCACTGACATCCTCTTTGAATAACTTCATCTTCCACTATCATTTTACGCTGTAGTTTAATTTAATTTTGTTCTTCAAATTGTTTTGTTAATATAATTCCTTCTTTCTACAACTCAAAGAAAAATACAACCCCGTGATTTTCTTCATTCTTATACATTACTGCGCATAAATTTAGGAAGATAAACATATGAAAGATTGCCTCAAAAGGTGTATAGTGGTTGTATAATGCATGTGCTCCTTGGTTCGTGAGGGAGTGTGCACAGTTTAACGGAATGCACTCGTATGATGTGTGTGCGCGTCACAACGGTCGTTAACATGCGCATTGACCCATGACCCGTCACCCAACCCAACCCACTCATCCACATTGAACAAGAATGCGATCACCCGAATCAGTCATATGAATGTAGCTGGAGCTGAATTAGTAAGGTTGGGAAGGGGGGGGGGGTGGTTGCGCAGATTGCCGCATGATTAGGGGAAGGGAGAGGGAATGGAGCTCGAGTGGTAGTGGGAATAGACAGAGCAATTTGCGAAGAATTCACGTGTTGGTGTCGAGGGAAAGTTTGCCGTATAGGGCTGCTAAATAAAATGCAGTTGCCCTTCAGGTTTATCTTTCATACATTCTATCATTGTAATCAGATTGCGGTATATTTAGGAAGGTTATGAATGGTTTTATTAGAGTAGCATCTATTTTATTTCAGCGTAGCTATTAATGGAGCTAAACAGTTGATTATTGATTATTGATTGATTATCACCAATTGATTATTGATTATTACAGAAGCAGAGGGCAATGCGATGGATGTTCATCAAAGTGGTGGTTATACACCTGAGGCAGTGATGCGCTTTCAGACAATAACCGCACCATATTCCTACGTTAACGACCAACAACTGCCGTCGACATCTGATGCGATAGGCACATTGAAACCGGTGATGCCCGTTGCACCGATGATACACGCTAATCCCAACCTATACGCTCCACCATGCACTCCCAATTATGCATATGCCAGGTATGTGACCAACTATATGGTTTGTGTTGGAGGTTGTTATGCTTGGCGTGATGATTATATGCATTTCAAATATTTCAAATATAGTGAATGAGATGCTACTTTAGTAATAGTTATGTAAAGTGATAATTTTGTCGGTTTAAATTAAACCGGGATGTGTTATTACCTGCAAATTTCTTATTGATAAAAAGTGTTTTGCAGAATTTTTGAAGTTTGAGGGGTTCAAATGTAGTTATCAGTCATTTAACTCGATTTTCTAATTTATAGGTTTTAGATTGCAAATATGTTTAGGAAACATTTCGATTTAATTTTTAGAGATATTTATAGGATTCGACATTCAGAAGGAACACGATCATTGCAAGGTAGTCCGAGAGCAGTTAAGCAAATTGGACAACAACTTTCATCCACTCCGAATAGTCCATTGATCAACAGAAGGAAAATGGATCGTATTCATCAATGGAATCTTGAGCATGAACGTATTGCTCATATTAGAAATGGTGGACTACCTTCTTCGAGGGTATATCTCTTTTTCGATTTCAAGTTTTATAATTTCCTCGTTATCTAGTTTTTACCTATTAAATATTCAAATATGAGGAGATGGAGGTGGAATAAACTACCAAATGTTGATACTATCTTATAAGAAAACGGTACTAATGTTGATACTATCTTATTCTCTTCCACCGCTCAATAATCATTCATCTATCCATCGCTTCCAATTTCTTAGTTCCCCAAAAATACCGCTTATAAGTACATAATAAAACCTTATTCACCTAATATTTATAGGCCTCTTCGATCATCTCAGGTATGTCTGGTGTATCACACCTAAGCAATACGAGTAATATCTCGTTGATGAGTGCTTTGAGCATCTCAACTGAGATCAGCGATTTGCCCGATATGTCACAAATGGTTCGTTTATTTATTGCTAATATTTAATTCATTAAGTTTATGTTTTTCTATGCTAATTAATTCAGCATGAAATTAATGGTAACCATAGTGAGCATGTTATTGTATTGGAAGTAATATGCCAATATTTAATTATTATTAATTTTGGCTGTTTATTGATTTCGTCCCTTTAAAAATCTTTTTTTTTGATTTTTTAGGAATCGATGTCTTATTGCGGTAAATCTACAATTTTAAAGGCACCGAAGAAATGTGATAACTTCATATATAATGTGAAAAAATATGTTGAAAATATTAAAAAAAAACTCGGAAAACAAAAACAAATCATTGCAATAAAGTTATAAATAATATATTTTTTATTTTTTAAAATTATATGAGAGTGAATACTTTAGAGATCAGCACAGTATTCCTCGGCTTCTTCATGTGCCTCTTTCACCGAAAATATCGATCCAACTTATTATTTGAAAGTTGAGCAAACTGTCGATGAATTGTCTGGCAAAATGCGCATATTTGCACAAAATACAGTTAGTTGGTTTTTAATATATTTTACTTGCTAATAAAATATCCCCAAGAAAAGATTCGCAAATTTCAAAGGAAATCGTATGCATAAGTTTTACAGAAGTTGTGAAAAGTATTGGGTTATTTGGATATAGAGAAGATTGGAAAAAGTGAAGAATACTAGAGGAGAGTATAGAGAGCAATCAGTTTATCGGCATGATATTTCCCACAATTGGAATCCACCTACCATCCGCCAGGAGTAATGGCTACTGTCAGTTTTCTTCGACGACCTTGGCATCTATAAGCGATACCTGTTACATCTGTTACTAGGAGAGGTCAAAGGTGACCATGAGAAAAGAATTTTTCAACAGTCGAAACTCTTTTCATAACCGTTTGAAGGTTTTTCTTAGAGCTGAAAATAAGAGATTGGGTTTATGCTTGGAGATATCACATAAGAATCAACTCTTATTACCTAAAATATTGATGTTACCCGGAATGTTGTTCTAGGAAGGTTTGCATGCAAATGATTCACTACGGCATGTCGCTGAAAGGATTTATAAACTAGCTCGTGAACATGATCTCTCATGTGTTCCTGTCAATAAATTGAAGGCATATATCATTAATACAATGTTCTTGGTGAAAGTGGGACCTGATAACGAAGAGGTTTGTATTATTATAGAACTTTCCTATTATTTTACTTGATTTTGCCACCACTTATAAATGCCTATTTGTATTCTCGGTATGCACAACTCGAGATGAGTTATCAGATTTGCTCAAATCAGAATCGAAATCAGAATTACGCACGCGTAATCACGATCATGAATAAATTTCCGATTACCGTATATCAAAGTTTATCTCCTATACCAGCAACAACAAAATTCGCCAACGATGAGGACTTGTTTGCTTTTAAAGGCTAATTATTAGGTTATTAGTCACACTCTCAATATTAATGGAGCTGAATTTGCAAATCATTAGGGGTCTAATAGTTTAGAAAATATTCCACCGAGTTTGTGATCGTCTCGAAATATGATCGTATAGATGAAAAACCATTGACACACTAATATTATGAAGTAACGTTTAAGGACTTAGTTGTATCCCTTTGATTTATTTGTTGTTGTTGCTATGATCGATTCTAGTATTTGCTTAGTTGTTTTGGCTTAAATTTTAGAGTGCTATTTGAGGTTTCCATGAATATTCATATTCAACGAAAAATATTTAAATAGCAATGCTTTTTTGTATTTATCACTTCAGGTAGAGCAAGCACTTCTCGCTGCTATGTATATATTTTCAACGAAACCAGCTACATTCCGCATGTTACAAGAGGTAAGGGGTTAAAGGGTTTATATTTATTTCCGGCTTTCCTATGTCTAAGCGTAAAAGTTGTGTAATATTTTTTTTTATTCCGAAATCGGTGAATTTCAAATATTTATGCAGAAATTGTATACGTCATTTCGTTGATGAAAATTTTATATGAATATGGACTGATGATGGTAATATTTGGCTCAGCAAAGAGTTCTCTTAGAAAACGTTTTCCTTATTAATGGCGTGTTTTGCGCGTTTCTTTATTAATGATGATATTTGCTTCAGTTTATGAGAGCATATTTTATTGCGCTTTTAATTCGTTCTTCTTATAGTGAATTTTGTTTTAAAGTAGATCAGCAATGCGAAACGGAATCAGATTTGGAATTTTTTTTTTTTTTTGACTTCTAAATGGTTGTTTTGTTTGCTTTCAATATGACCACAGTGTCCATTTTATTTAGGAAACTGTGGCCATATTAGGTCATAACGGGACACGGTAATGGGAAAATACTCAAAATCCATTTCATTTTAGCATATACTAACGTTCGTTAATTTAATTGCAGATATTTCGTGAGCACGCCGATGAGGTGCTTTCGGTATTTGCTCAACGGCTTGAGTAGGTTTTTTTCCCACTGCTTTTCTACGAGATTCTCTATTTGTTTTTAGTATTTTGAATTTGTTTTAGATAAATTAACTAAATTTTGAATGTTGTAATATTTTGGCCAATCATCACTACTGCTAGTTGCCTTTATCCAAAATCTGTCCCCTGCCAACAGTGAATATTCTTGAGCGTTTTTCCTTAGCGTATAAAAATTAACTGACCTTTTATGTTCTAATGATCGATCGGTAATCAAGTTTTTAGTTCCATAAAGTTGGGAACTATTATTGAGCTAAATAAGTACCAAAATTCCGTCCCCCTCCTCCCCCTAATTCGGGAAGTATTCACAAATATTGAAACCAAAGAAGAACTCATAATTAGTATATTTCATATACCTAATTCTTCTTTTTTCACCGAACTTTGTCTAGAAAAGTACGCAGTAACTGCAATAAGCAAATAAGATTTTTGCAGTCCTCGATTTTATTATTGTAATTTTGCTGCAATCACTATTCATACATTATTAGTATTTGCATTCGACAGTAAAATACGCATTGGTGTCAACATAAAAACTCAGGTTTGCTTTACCCCTTTTTCGTTTTTTTTGTTCTTTTGATGGAAAAAGAAGCTATTGAAAACGATAGCTCATCTATGATATTGCTATGGGTCTTTGCAGGTGCAAATTTTTGATGACAATTTGCATATGCAAATTGGATCTCCGCCATCCCCTCCTCCCCCTTCCTTTATAAAAATTAGAATATGAAATCTTTTCTATTCTTATGGATCTATCACTGAATTTCTCCGAGGTATCACAAACGGTGGCTAATTATATAACAATTAATTTTTGCTAATAATAAAATTTAAAGTGAAAAGGTGGTGGTAATATGTAAATTTCAGCTACTAACCAGATCAATTCAAATGTTACGTGCATTTATCCAATCGAATATAGAGCATCGGCTACGTGAACGTAATAAACACATCATTATTGATACAGTACGAATTCTGGCACATCGTGAGGACTCGATCAAGGTTGGCGTGTTTTCCTAGTTTTCATTGTTGGCATTCTTTAAATGTTATAGGTGGCTATAATGGTCCTATGTGATTGAAAACTGCGTATTTCTTTGAATATGTGGTCGGTGAATTCTTTATTTGCCAACTTTTAGAGAACACTTGCCACGTTCGAGTTTTAATTTGTTGAAAGTTTGTCCACTTGGCTGCAGATTAACGCTTTAAGTTCAGTTCGAAGAAAAAACCAAAGTTTGTTGCTGAAATTTTTATTCAGTTATTATACACATTTTATGAACAATTTTATGTAGATTTCCAGTCAATTTGCACGCTTTATGTTCTTTTTTTTCAACTGGTAATTTTACGGCCTTAGCTAACTATTTGCAATTTTTAAGATAAAGAAGTCCCCATCTAGGCAACAGAAATAAACATCTGATTTTTCAGAAATATTTTGCAAAGGAGGACGGTATTGAGATGTTGCTTTGGTTTCTCACTAACGAACCAAGTGAGCAAGTTATGTATTATGCAGCATTCGGCCTTCGTTCGATGTTAAACCATCCTGACAAGACGATTGCCGAAAGATGCGTTTCAGCTGATGGAGTTAAAGTATAGTTTCGATTTATTATAAAATTGCAAAGCTTTTATTTTGTTTTTTTGAAATATTTTGAAAATGGAAGCAAGCATGTAGCGTTCCTTTTTTTGGAGTACAATTATCATCTTCCAAATTTACACCAAATTTAAAATTATATACTCATTTATGAGTTAAAATGTATCATTTTTATTAGCCTAAGTGAAGCATTTTAAAAGTAATAAAATGCTAAATTAAATAAACTAGAAGCTGGCAACATGAATATCTCAGCGTAATATATAAAAATTTGCTTCATATTAGCGAAGGGAATTTCCTTCAAAATTTTGCTAACACTGAAGTCTACCATGTTGATGGAAGTATGAGATAATGAGTTTTCTTCAACTAATATGTTGTTTTGTGAAGGTTCTCGCCGACAAACTTTCCCATGGTTCTCCACGGCTTCTGGTTGAATGCAGCAATTGTTTATCGGCAGTTAGTGACGTCGAGACTCTTCGTCAAATAGAGCTATCAAGGCCTCTTCTGCAGATTCTACAGATTCTGGGCTCAAGTGAATCGGAACTCGTCAAGCATTGTCTTGGGTTCATTGGCAACGTTGCATCATCAAGCAGGACAACCGTCATCAACCCAAATAAAGCAAGTTTGTAATCATTTAAAATACCGTCACTCTTCTCTGATCCCACTCTATTTTGTAGTTTAATGTTTCTCACTGTAACAAATTACACGAAATAACAAATTATAGGAAACTGTACATGATGCAGATGGGCAGAATTATCAGCGTTCATGACAATTTATGATGGGGATTATACGGTAAACGTTTAATTAGCTATCGGAAAAATAAACCTGCGCTTACATTAGCTGTCAACCTATATGGTCATTTATGGCGTTGGCGGAGTTTATTTTATAGAATTTCTGCTAAATCCGGTTCCGGTGTTGGAACGATGGTAATCCGGACTGCATTTTATATTCGCTTCAAAGCACAATGTCACAATACCGCCATTGCTTACAAAATATATTACGATTGCTCCATTGCATAGAATCATATATACACATTGAATATACAATGAAATGAGAATATGTAATCCAAAGATTCCAGGAATTTCAGGTACAAAGATTTCTGAGGAACTGCAGTAATTAATATAAATTTCAGGAATTTTTGGTGAAGAATAAAGGTCTCGAAAGTCTTTTAAATGTGCTCAAATATCATCCTTGTTTATCTGATGGTCATTTGGTGGAATTCGAGATTATCGAAAATGCAATATTTGCATTGAAAAATTTAACAGCGAATTTCTCTACTATTGATAGAACAAATATCGTAAGGAAACAGGTCAGTTGGCAAAAGTTTTTCTTGTTTTTGAAATCCGGGATTATTTGGACTCTTAAAAGAATCTTATATGGGGGAGGGGGGGGGGGGGNGGAGTTTACTGAAGTGGATGCTTTTATTGCCGAAGTTTTAATAACCTACCACGACATACAGTAAACCAATCAATCTTATGAGAAAACACTCTTTTGAGTTCTATGCCGAAGGTGATCACTAAGGGAAGGGATTCATAAGCCGGTGTTCTTTTGCTTCATTAATAGAAAGTAAATTTATTCTGAATGGAGTGCAAGGCTCTACTTCAAATTTCCTGGTAGGTAAACGCTACTGAAATTTTGACGTTTTTGTTGTTTGATTTCCGGGGTGTTTCGGCAGGAAACGCAAAGGAAAGGTGTTAAGGTGTGGATCACAGAGAAATTTAATGGAACAATTGGAGCAACCAATTACACACGTAAGGCGATACATTTAAATATTTATTAGATTTCCATTATTTGCAATAGTTAAGGTAGAGTATTATTAAGAAACATCCGTGCTATGTGGCGAAATGATTTCTGTTGTTTTCAGTTCACAGAAATCGAAGGCTGTCTTACAACAATATTCGATCATTTGCTAGCAAATCAGTTACTTTATTATCCTCGTATGAATCGACTTCAATTCCAAATTTTCGATATACAAATTGAAAATAGGATCGATTTGCTGTTGGTAATTTTTTGATTATATTGGATACGCTATGACTTCAATGTTATTATTTCGTTTTTATTGAATTATGAGGTATGATAACGAGCCACAACTCTCATCTCACTCGACTTTATTTTAAACAATAAAGCATTCATCACTAGTAGATCTTTCTTCATATAGCTTCCATATCCGCCTAGTAGGGAGAGTTTACAGTTCATCTCATGCTCGTTGCATCCTGATAGATCAAGAGGGAGTTCAAGAGGCAGACTATCCTCTTGCAACTCCATCCCCTTGTCCTGATGGAGGTGCTACGAGAAGTGACTCAATAGCACAAAGCGAAAAGGTCAGGTTGCTGCCCACTTAAAACCGACCGCGTTGTTACCAATGCAAAATGCAAAAGGCCGTAGTCCACAACTCTCAACAGCATCATTACTCTCAGGATGAGGGCTCTAATCTCAAGACGCGGCAACATGGTCACGGTTTTTCCAATGTTGCAAAGCGGTTGCATATATTCTCGATGAAAAGTTCTTTTTCATCTTATAGGTCTCCTGGCTGTAGCATCCCTTTCACTTTTTTTACAGGTGAGATGATGTAGAAAATTTAACGACGTAATCTCACGGTACCCTCAGGTGCCTATATAAGATAATTGTAGAAGTGCTCGTACACGAAGTAGAATGCAACTCAAAATCCCACCACCTGATGTATATCATTGCCATAACCTCTGTGAAAGGTGGCTTAAATATGAGATGACTAGAATCCTATCATGAAGTGACTGCTTACAGATAATACAACGACTTATCGACTCGGGTCTCACAGGTCGCCTCTTCAAGGCATATACCTCAGCAGGTAGCAACTGCACCGAAACGCTCATCAGCATCACACTGCAAGCTGCCGATATGAAGGTTTCCTACGAAACACAGCAGTTTTCATTCATACCTGTTCCTCCTCTATCATATATATTGTACACCCTCAGCCTGAATAAAGCTCTTCCTTGGTAACTTCAATATTTAAGTTTAATAGAAGTGCACAATGATGCAACATTTCATCGATTTCTGAGCCTTTTCGGAACGCCGTATTACATGGACACCACCATTGAAGTGTAAGTGAATGAACGTTGTCTCTAATCCTTTTTTGTATGACTGGATGACTGATAAGTTATTCGATTGGTAATTCCACTCTACTAAGGTAGAATGCCAAGTTGATTTCACAGGGAGAACTATTTCAATTTTTTTACACAATGGACGTGGAAAAATTTCCGAGAAAATGGAGTAATTTGCAGGAGAAATGCGCATTTGAACAACAAAAGGCGAAATTGTCGAACACAATCGACCATATACTCAACATCTTTCGTCGATTTATGGATCATCCTAAATTCGCGCAGCAAATGCGACCATTGATCAGGTAAACGATTATTAACTTCCTCATGGTTCACTCACCTCCATTTCCCCTTGAATTTATACCAAATTTAATGGCACTTATGTAGTCCATATAGCATTCTAGAATTCATTCATGGAAATTCATTTTTGGAAATTAAGTCGCGAATCATAATTTAAAATATCTGGCGAAGAGTTCTTAAGTAGACAAATTGCCAAGTGGACTTGGTAATTTTTTCAACAAATTCATAAATGCAAAGACAGAAGGTTTTCCTTCATTTGCGGGATTCTAGGAGTCAATATTAAGGCACGACCTGTGAGAGTAAATGTAGACTTCAAGTAAACTGTATAAAGGAACCTCATTGACCTTATTCGGGATTTCACTAAAGCATATTGCGGTGATGGAGCAAGTGTTGCTGGATTGAGGGTGACAACGATGTGTTGAGTTGCAGTGGTCATTCGAAGTTCAGCGAGCTAATGCGGACGTCAACGAGTATTGCTGTATCGCTGGCACTTCTAAGGGTGGTCGATGTAGTCGCCGATGAGCCTTCATTGAGAGAACAATGGCATCAAGATACTACATTTATGGATATTATTCGATTCTATCTCGCACACAAACAACCTGAATTTTGTTAGTATTTCAAGTTTTGCTGTTGTGCGCCAACGTAATCGTAGATGTGTATTCAACTTCCCCTCGGGAAGACTCCATTGAATCTTAAATTCAAAAGTGTAGCGAAACAAAACAGCAAACTGCGCGAACCTTGACATGGTCCTTCGAAATGATACGAGCTCTTACAGCTCATTATACATGCTCATTGTACTACAAATATCTTGTGCTTCTAGTTAAGGATCGAACTCTGACGTCCTAGAAAGCAGGTAAATGCTTTAGCAGTTTGACCATGCGAAGCCAGTCTGTCTGTGCGGATATTGACAATTTCAAGAGTAGATTATGATTTATTTCATATTCGTTCTAATATTTTTGTTGTTTTCCTTCTGCTAATTATGTTTTTTTCAGCGGAACTGGCTGCGACTTTACTTTCAAAAATCGAGGAATGCGATACCAGCATGCAGCTCACTGATATACTCGATGAACACTACATGAGCTAGCGCAGAACTGCAGGCTGCATCGCTACTTGATCGTTAATTACTACCCAGAAGTAGATAAATGGTGGGAATAAGAGCAGGAAGAGTGGGGAAGGTGAAGGTCTTACTCTAACCATGATCCACTTTCTGTAATTACAGCAGAGAATTTTAAAGGCCGAAACAAAAATATGATTAAATCACGAGAAAATAATTTATAAATGTTTTCGGCATTCCTTGTGTCACCTAATAATAATCACCTTATTTACGCAATAATCAATTGTTAAAAAATCCATCTCCTTCCGCGCTTTCTGTATAGAACTCTACCCCCTCTCCCTCTCTGCTCCACACTCGATAGGGAGAGGGGGTGGAGTTCCCACTACGCTAGCTTCACGATAGGGTGCTTCGGCTCATCGTTTTGCCTTGTTTTTCGTATGTTTCATAATGTGTTATTCTGTGATCTCCCTATGATACTGCTTAATGAAAAAAGGGTATTTGCTGTGCTGTTTATATGCTATCACTTATTTGCTACAGGTTTTCACTATGCAATTAAAAGGTTTTTTAAATTCGTTTCTTTTTCTACCTCATCATTCCATCATCTGCCGTTTACCATCGCTTTTTACTGCGATAATTTTTATGTGAATGAGCGCGTTATAAAGGAACTCGTTAAAACAATCAACCATAGGAAAGGGGGGGGGGGGGGGGAAGGTGGGGGGAAGGAGTGGAGGGTTGACTTCCTTACCCACTACCTCCATCTCTACCTGTTATAGAGCACCAGCTCGTTCCGGTTACAATTATGCACCGTACAAATGCTACAGGTAGGGTGCTGTACGTTGCATGAAAACGTTGCACTATTACAGCTGAGTGGCAAGCTGTAAGAGCTACAAAAGAGGGTTGTAAAAATTTTCGAAAGGGTTGAAAAGAACTATCCATGACGGCTGAATGACGTCATCTCAAATGTAGAACAACTGGACTTCTCATTTCTAGAATGAAAAAGAAAATGGATAGGTGGCTAGCAGCCTTTCGATCTTTCTATTTTTTTTCGAATTTTCGCAAAACTTGACTAATATATGTAACGGGAAATTCTTCCATGTAGTTTCTGCTGCGCTTAAGATGACGTCATCTCCAGCACAATTCTTCAGTGCCATGGAACTTCTCACTATAAGAGTAGTAAGTTAGCATCTTACCATAAGAATACTACATTTGAGATGACGTCATTCCTTTAAACATTGCTTGTTGCTGCATATTTTGTTCACATTTGATGAGGCACCATTTAGGCATTCGTCCGAAGCTTCTAAATCCGATCGAAAATCTTGCTCGAGATTCTCTGAAATACACTATAGACAAATCGTGGAATAATCCAAATTCCCCATTTCCTGCATTTTAGAGCTTTTTGCTAGGTTTTCTACTTCCTTGAAGGATTTTAGCATTCTCAAAGATTCATATAAGAAACCGGCAGCCAAGAAAACGGCCATTCAACTACCCATCGTTCATTGCTTTTTAAACAAAAAGAAAAAAAAACTATTGGAATAGAAAATGTGCGTTACTTAAGAAAAAATCCATCGTAAATTCTTAACTTCGAACATGCAATGAGGGTAAGGCAAAAGTGCCGTAACGTGAGTGTGGGAAAGTGAAAAGCCATAGTTGTGAAAAAGGGCTTGTTAGGCGGCGAATTTCTAAACACTATTCACTCTTTATTTTCAGATGCTCATTGCAGTGGAAGTTTGAGATGAATCAAAGCATACCGTATGGCCCCATTGGCTTATACAGTTTCCCATATCCACAGATGTTTGCTATTTTAACAAACTTAAAGAGTTTCCCTAATCTTCTATAAGAGGTATTCCCGAATAGGGAGTATACTAATGAAAAGGAGTAGAGGGAGGAGGGAGGGAGGGGGGAGGGGTGCATTGGTGAGGCATTATATTAAAATTTCATATGTTTAAAACAGTCAACTGAACTAAGCTATGGATAGGTATATGAACGTATTAGCAACACGTGTGGAAATGCGCTCGAAATTTAAATGTTGCATGGCGTACACAACGCACACACACACTCAAATAAAACATTTACAGTGTGATCGGACAGGCAACCGACGATTTAGACAGTGATATTAGAATGAAGAGATACGTCGGTCGAAGGAGGTACTATTGAAAGGGTTAGATAGACGAAGAGACGCTTACAAAGGTCGAATCGCGCGGTTCGAATTTACCCACGTTGGCGTCACTCTCTTCTGAATGCGCAAGCAGTTCACATTTGCGCTCCGCCTTGTTTCTCGCTCTTTTTTTCCCTTTCTCTCTCTTTTTTTCTCGTGCTCTCTCATCATAGGCTCTGTGCATGTGCTAATTACTTGTATGGATGAGATACAATACCATAAACGACATAAACATGTTCGTAGAAATTGACCTCCTAGAAACGGATGCAGATACCTTCATCAACGATGGTTTTCGTTTAGTGGTTAGCTTAGATTAAAACAAACCACCTTCTTTTTTAGGTAAGTAGAGGGAAGGTCATACCAGATGGCTGGCAGGATATGCGCTTTTGCATTCCTTCACCCACACCAACCACTCACATAAACTGCCACTAAATAATAAGTACACGGAATAGTGCCTTCGTGGTCTAATTATTACCACCCGTTCTTAAAAAACATCAAAAAAGAACTGTTTTCTATTATTTGGCCTTTAAGAATAAAGAACCACCCAGCGTCATATTTATGCACATTTTTTACCGCCTTAAGATGTCTGTTACGGCTCTCCAGTCGAAGATGAGTGAAAACACTGCTCTATCGTATATTCATATATGACTGAGGCAAAACAACTATGATCCACTGAAAACAGTAGGATTACTGTAGTGCGGTGGACGTGACATATGCATGCGTCATGCGTGCGTATGTTAGTTGTCGTTCAACCATCACTCATGCGTTCACATACGCAAGCTTCTAGTGTGGGACTGAGGTGATGCTTTGTGATGTGTTTAACTGAGTAACTTAGTACTATTATATATCTATAGTAGTATTCTAGGTAAATGGTAACGTGACATCTTTAGTGATATCTTAACAGTTCATAGGAGATAGTGTTGTGAGTTTTAGGTATGGAATGCTTGCTGTTGTTCTGCTACTACTACTGACTTCTAAACTCTATTCACGTTGAACTGCGTCCGTGTTTACTATATAAAAAAAGTTATCTGTGCAATTAGGATCATATATTGTATTGTTAAGTTGTGTTGACATTTATTAGTAATTACGAGTTAAAAAATCTATTATTTTATTAATGTTTGTATCGTTTATTGGCTCAGGAATAGCAATATGAACAACCGAGACAAGAATTGCCGCTTACTTAAGCGGCATTCCTGTCGTAGCTATGACAACGAGCGGCTTCGCTTCACCCTTCCTATTGTTATAAATATTGAGTTTTGTCAATGCATATCAAAAATTCAAGCTATGGGAGAAGGAGGCCGGGGGGGGGGGGGGGAGGCATTGAAACTCATTCGTAACAACGGATGCTTGATACAATTTTATGTCCTTGCTAGCTGACTGTATATGTGTGCGTCTGTTCATCATAGCTATACTGATTTTCTTAGGTTATCATCCAAGTAAAGGCGCTTGTAGTCTCTCAAACCGATGATATCTTTTGGTGCAGATTTCTTGTAAGGCCAACTTAGAGCCGTGAAAGGTCAACAAACCAAACGGTGTGAAGGTCGGGTAGTGAGTTCCTACCATTGAATATTTCCCTCAACGCGTCCCCTCATTTTTATGTGAGGGGCTGATTCTGTGGATAGCCGAGTTTGACTTGGTGATCCCAGATTAGCGCATAGCTTGACATAATTCAGGGATTACCTTTGATTGAAAATCAATCGCGCAGAATGTTATCTTCAAATATTTTCGTAAAATTTTCTCTGCGATCATCGTTCACTTTGCAGAGATTATTCTTTAACAAATTGATTTTCTCCGAAAATTTTCTAACTGCTCATTGCACCATTATTGCTTTACAATTTTTGAAAGTCTAATTTTTTGTAAAATGTTCCATTCATTTTAAGTGAACGAATCTTGGCACTCTTGTAGAGAACGATGTTACTCTGGCTGCGAACCGCGAACGGAGCTGGGCTCCTGCCACGTACGCACCACTACCGTACTCAGCTGTCCGCAAACGAATGGTAACACCCATCATAGAAACTTGAAAACTTGTAATAGAAAATGCAATTTTTTCCATCATTCAAATAAGAGTGTCAATTAATGTTCTCATGCAAAATTTTAGTCTGAAGGAGGAATGCACCTGCTGCATGGGTCATCGTTCTTTGCAATCCTCGATTAGCGCAGCACAGATGGCCCCTCCAACAAGTGCACTTTCTCTCCTTCAATTGATTCGAAATTTTGCATGGAGACATTATTTGACACTCTCAGTTGAATGGTTAAAAAAATTGCATGCTTCAACTATAAGTTTTCAAGTTTCTCTGATGAGTGTTAATATTCGTTTGCAGTGCGGAGCGCGGTGGCGACACGTACTCAAGGTTGCGCAAGGGCTCAGCTCCGTTCGCATCCAAGCTGACTTCGTTCTCTGCAAGAGCGCCAAAATTTGTTCAACGAGTTGGGATATGGTAACTTTTCAGACTGATTATTTACTGCCATTTTATTATCCAATTATTCACTGTATTTTTGCTTCGTTGGAAATTTTTACTTTCGGTCAGAAATAATTTACTATTACTTACCCTCATTACCTAAGCAATCGATTTATTTATATTTATGCCTGAATTCAAAATTACTCTTTTGCAAAAAATTTTTTTCATCAGTTTATCGACTTTTAGAAAATAATTCAAAAAAATTCTAAACTCAATGTATATTTGAAAGAAAGACCAACGTGTATGCGAGGTGTTAGCAAATAACACGTAATCCGAACGGATATTGTCAAACATGTTCGTCGCATTTCCAAAATGCTTTCATTATGTTCATTCGAGTTCCGCGCGGCCAATGATTTCCTATCGCTGCGAATTGTTTATCTTTTTTTAGATTTTTTTCAAACAATTTTAAACTTCTATTTTAGGGCGTTCAAGGAAGACATTCATAAAAGTAATGGCATATCGATACGGTAGGAAGAATAAAATACGGTAAACAATTCGTGCGCTCCTTTCTTCATAAGATGCTCCCATTTGTGGGTATATAAACATAAGAGATCCATTCAAGAGATAGTGCTAGCAGTATCATATTCTACTGATAAATGGTACAGTTTTTTATTCCTTTGAATGTGAGGGCATACATCGATCTGAAGATCGGTTTTATGACTCGTAAATATTTTTCCGGGTGGTCTGTCTATCAGGTCATTCTTGTCACCTTTAAATAACCTTTAATTCAGTAATGATCGTTTGCTATTAACTTCCATACTGCCACATATTAAATGTATGTACGAAGGTACGATACGTGCCTTCTCTTGCAATGAGACGACAGCGATAGCGTTATCGCTACAGTGTTGTAAAAAAATTTGTGGTGTTTAATTTCGTGGATTAGGCACGGCTAACCGTCACCACCACGAACGTACATAATGCTCGCTTAAGCATACCGCAGACAAATCCCTATCGCCTGGAACTTTTTCTGTTGAGCGTGCGCTGATTATGTTACAGCAGTTTACTGTATATATGCAAAAAGAGTCTAATCGTTGCAAATATGTAAATGTTGTCTGATGGGAGAGGGAAAGAGGAAAAATATTTAGTGAGAGAGAAAAAATATCTTGGATGCGCTTTAATAAGTTTGGGTTTATATTTGCAAAACGCGTTATAGTGATATTATTTCATTGCGCATCTAATGATGGATGTGTATGCTTGTACTCTTATATAGTTCCAATTTGTGGACCAAGAAAACTAAAGTTTGAAAAATGCTTGATAAAACCTGCAGCGTAGAATGAAGAACTTGAAAATGTACGCACCTGAGCGCACTTTGCAATCGATACGTTCGGAAAACAATTTTTTTCTCGATGATTTCTGCATGCTTGTTGTTAATGTCGAAATATTCCCGTCACATAACGAAGACAAATCCTTAACGTCTGAAACTGCGGTTGTCATTATTGCTAATATCTTATTACTTGTGGTCAACTTATGAGACCGTTTCGTCTAGTGAATGTGGTCGGGAAAGCGCATACTCTGCCAACCGTCACTCTCTTATTACCTGTTAAAATTTATATTCGTTTTTCAGTGTTTCACCTGACAAGCAGGAATATGAAATGTTGGCCGCGTGCACTAACGCCTTCTAGAGGCGTCAATTCAAGTGCACCATCACGCTTTGAGCATCTTATTAACGTTGAAGGAGAAGAGTGGGATGCGCAACGTAAGTTTTAATAGCAGTGTGTCATCAGTTAAATGAAAAAAAAAAACGCTTTGCATGGTAGGCTTTGAGTAATTAGAAAGTTTGCCCTGAATTTTTTTTGCCTCAGTTGGTCGGCATTCGTGCAGAGAAAGATGCACCATGCTGCGAACCGCAAACGGAACTGGGCTGCTGCTGCAGATTGCGTACGCACCACTACCAGACTCAGCACTGCAAAAAAATAGTGACACCCATCAGATAAACTTGAAAATTTGTGGTAGAAACATGCAATTTTTTCCACCATTCAAATGAGAGTGTCAAATAATGTCTCCATGCAAAATTTCAGCCCAAAGGGGAAGTGCACCTGCTGCATGGGCCATCGTTCTCTGCAATCTTTGATTAGCGCAGCACAGATGGCCCCTCCAACAAGTGCACTTTCTCTCCTTCAATTGATTCGAAATTTTGCATGGAGACATTGTTTGACACTCTCAGTTGAATGGTTGAAAAAAATTGCATGCTTCAACTATAAGTTTTCGAGTTTCTCTGATGAGTGTTAATATTTGTTTGCAGTGCAGAGTACGGTAGTGGTACGTACGCAGGGTTGCGCAGGAGCTCAGTTCCGTTCGCAGTTCGCAGTCGGGGTGCCATCATTTGACACTCTCAGTTGAATGGTTGAAAAAAATTGCATGCTTCAACTATAAGTTTTCGAGTTTCTCTGATGAGTGTTAATATTTGTTTGCAGTGCAGAGTACGGTAGTGGTACGTACGCAGGGTTGCGCAGGAGCTCAGTTCCGTTCGCAGTTCGCAGTCGGGGTGCCATCGTTCTCTGCAATTGTGCCACGATTTATTTATATTGTGCCTCGATTTATTTATACATTGAAGAGTGCGCTGGTAGTTTCAGTCCAATCTTGGATGGCACTTCGCCAATTCCACCGATGGTTAGTTAGTAAACTTGCTTGTGAAAAGAGGAAATCTGTATTTTCGTCGCAGTAGGGTTAATGGTGATAATAATAATTCTTTTGTTTCATTTTTGTTGCAGCAATCGACATAGATATGGTGACGTGGGCTGTGTATTAAAACACAGCATTTTAAATTTGGTTGTTTACAGCGGTGGCAGCCGGTAGGACTGAAACTTTGTTGTTTAAAAATGACTGCCCATACCATCCACCTAGTTTACCCCTTGCGTTTCTGGGAAGTGTTACGATGCACTGAAAATGGGTTGTCGATTTTCCTCGGAGAGCTGTCATATTATAATCACAACCAAGGTTATGGTGTTGTTTTGTTTCGAACAACATTGCAAGAGTCGAAAATGTTTTGAGAGGCTGTCCGTCACCTATGAATTTAGATGAGAGAACGGGTTTGTAGTTTTTGTCTTCATTGTGTTGGAAGTTTGTGAATCACTGGAAGGGAGTGAGAACCAAAATTTGTATGGCACCAAATGGATGAGGACTTGTGAACTGATAAGAGTTAGCCAGGTAACCAGTTCTTGCTCAAAGATTTGTATCTTAAGCAGTAAGCAAAGGAGTAAAAAGAAGTGAACGTGAATAAGTGGTAAAAAGGTTTTTAAAGTTTGGCGCCTCGCACAATTTTTCATGTCATGAGCCTTGAGTCCCTCTATTCTATCCAGAGTTTTGTGGGATAAAATTCCTCTCATAATTCCAAGAAAAATAAAAAGGCACACGGATTTTGCCAAATAAATGGCCTTATAAAGTACGACCTTTAGTTTGAACATAATTAGGCGATCTTTTAAATTTACTCGAGTTTTTGCTAAATTATGCTTGTGTGCAGATGATTGGATTGCCGTACGTAATGTGACGTAAGAGTCATTGCGTTCAAATTTTGCCGATCATATTCAGCAGAATGTTAAAAGAGATGCTACAGGTGACCTTTTTTGGGAAAAATGTATGGAGGTGGATGGGAACTGTCGAAAAGTTGTAAATGAGAATGACCCATCGATGAATGCGTCGCATACGTTCTAAATTAATGTCATCTTGAGGGAGTGCGGGTGTGTGAGCTGGGACCCAACATTTCTCGCTAGAACTTCCGATTTGTCTCCTCCCTCTCCCTACCTTTCTCTCTATTTTTACAGTTTCATGAAGTCAGTTTGTTGGAATTTCACAATCAATTTAGGTGCATCGTGTTTGCCTTCATTGTGGGTGTGTCTGAGTGGCTATCGACGCCATCGATGAATCGCATATATAAGGGCATGCCTTCGCTGGGGCCTATCGAATCGAGCTTTGTTCAGATAGATGCCTGGCAAGCCTTCGCATCGATCGTTAATGGTCTTGTCGATACGGAAATCCAGGGAAAGCTCGCAAGAAATATTCCCGAACCTAAAGGTTTGCATCTCCAGTTCGTTTCTAGTTGCTTCGTGCTGATCCTTGACGTTTCTAGTTGTTTCGTGCTGATCCTTGATTTGCAACGATATGTTCGATGTTTAAATAGTCATATAAATGGACGTTGTGGATCTTAGAAATTTTGGAAAAAAATATCCGACAACAGCCACATCGAGGATTTTAGTGTGATATACCGCATTTGTAACGAGGCTTGCAAGTTTTGTATTGGCAACGTCAGTTGGATACAAATATGCAATCTGCAGTTGTATTGCATTGCATAGTTTAACGGAAGTAGGAATGCCATCAAGCGGATTGATGCGGTTGTGACCATGATTTCTGCTGTTTTTCTGCAATTTGCACAAAGTGCTGTTTTAAACCCCTTTGTTTTTGTTTTTGAATGTATGGTTATACACTTATGAAATTTGCTTGCTGTGGCTCGATAGAAGTTCGTGTAAAAACGAATTAATTGCATCACGAATGCATACAGATCCCTTCAGCAGTTATCTGATAGATTGTTAGTTGCAGGCGATGAAGAAGAACGAATAGAAACTGTACTTTTTGAGTCAGTCTTTTTGGCGTTGTTCATCGATCGATGTTTTCCCTGTGGCGCCGAAATCCACAAGACTTTCTCAACCGTCAGGAATGCAGCTTGCTCATGATGTAAGTTGGCGGTTGACTTGGCGCTCTGTCGTTTAAAAAATCTTTCAAGGTGAACGTTATCTGTACATGGCGAAGCTTATTGCTTTCTGTTGAAGCACTTGTTTTTTAAACAGGGCATGGCAAGACCAACGCACCGCATGCCAAAGAGGTGAACAGAGGAGGAGTACTCTTAGAAGCTTCCTTCTTGAAGTAGTTTTTCCATACCACTCAGAGTATGTTTCTCTATAAAAGTTTCCCCTCTTTTCTGGACGCCAATTTGTTCTTCCTCTTATTTCTACGCTAATGAGTTGGGCGAGAATTCTGTAATTTTTCTGTTTTTGAGAGACTGTATATTTTTGCAGGGGGTGGGGGAGGAGGGAGGGAAGGGCTGCAGTGTTCATTTGAATGTGGTGATTGAAGTAGTGCTTTTTTCCTTGAAGGGTGTGATGCTAGCACTGCGTGCACGTGCATCGGCGATCCTATCTGCCACGGAACATCTAGATGGCTCGGGTCTACATTGTTTGCATCTGACGAAAAAGTACACCGTTTCGCGGCCATGCAAGCGGGTTGATCTGGCGAGCATTTTGAACCCCGTTGGTTCGTATCTTCGTCCGACAGTCATGTTGAGCAAATAGCTACCGAGGTTTGTCGTTGCAGAGGTGAATTTGAGGGAATTTATCAATATCAGTGTGCGAAGATATGATAAAATGACAAATGCTAAAATGGCGAATGCTAACAATTTTTTCTGGATGGGTTTTGCATGCTTGTTGTTAGGGTCGAAATATTCCTGCCACATAACGAAGGCAAATCCTTAACGTCTGAAACTGCGGTTGTCGTTATTGCTAATATCTTATTACTTGTGGTCAACTTATGAGACCGTTTCGTCTAGTGAATGTGGTCGGGAAAGCGCATACTCTGCCAACCGTCACTCTCTTATTACCTGTTAAAATTTATATTCGTTTTTCAGTGTTTCACCTGACAAGCAGGAATATGAAACGTTGGCCGCGTGCACTAACGCCTAGAGGCGTCAATTCAAGTGCACCATCACGCTTTGAGCTTCCTATTAACGTTGACGGACAACACTGGGATGAGCAAGGTAAGTAAGTTTTAATAGTTGTATGTCATCAGTGGAATGAAGAAAACGTTTTGCAAGGTGGGCTTTGAGATATTAGTAAGTTTGTTCTTATTTTTCTTTGCCTCAGTTGGTCGGTGCGAACGCGTGCGAACACTGGGGAGCGAATGCAAGTTTTGCGAAGCTGTGCGAACGCTCCTAACCTGTGCGAGCACTGCGAGCAGGTGCGAACATTGTGAACACTGCGAACATGTGCAAACGCTGCGAACATGTGGGGCCACTGTGAGCATGTTTGAACAGTCCGAAGAAGTGCAGATTTTGCAACATGTGCGAACATTGCGAGCATATACGAAATTTTCGAGTCTTTGCGGACACTGCGAAAATGTGCGATCTTTCCCAAGATGTGCGGCTTTGCGAAAACCGCGAACGTGTGCGAACACAAAGAACCTGGGTAATTTTACGAGCCTGCGCGAACACACCGAACCTCTGCGGGTACTACGAGCGTGCGCAAAATTTGCGAGTTTGTGCGAACACTTCCAAGATGTGTGAACTTCTCAAACCTGTGCAAGCACCGCGTATCTATGCGGTCACTGCGAATGTGGGCGTACTTTGGGAACGTGTGGGAACCGTGCAAGCCTGTGCGAACACTGCTAACCTGTGCAAAACTTGCGGACGCGTGCGGACACCACGAACATGTGCGAACTTTGCAAGCGTTTGCGAGCACTGCGAACATGTGGGAACGTGACGAACGTGTGCAAACTTTGCGAAGACTGGAAACATCTACGAGCAGTGCGAACGTCTGCGAGCACTGCGAACGCGTCCAAAATTTGCGAGCCTGTGCTAACGGCGCGAACCTGTACAAACACTGCGAACATGTCTCAACTTTGCGAAGGCTGCGAGCATATGCGAAAATGTGCGAACTTGGCGAAAACTGCGAACGTTTCGAAGAGTACGAAGTAGGCGAACTTTCCGAACATGTGCGGGCTTTGCGAAGATGTGCGAACACCGCGAACGTGTCCGGACGCTTCGGACGCGTCCGAAAACTGCAAACGTATGCGAACTTTGCGAACATCGCGAACATCTGCGAGCGTCTCGAACCCTGCGAACATGTGCGATCACTACCAACGTGTGCGAACAATGCGAAGCGTGTGCACACTGCGAGCGTGTCCGAGCACTCTGTACGTGTCCGAACACGGCCAGCATGTGCGAACTTTGCGAAGACTGCGAAAATATACGAGCACTGCGAACCTGTGCGGGCACTGCGAACGTGTGGAAACTGTGAATTTGTGAACACAGCGAAAGTGTGCGAACCTGTGCGAACACTGCGAACATGTGCGAACTCTGCGAACACCTACTAATATATGCGAGCTTCGCGAAATCTGCGAACGTGTGGAACTATGCAAACACGTGCTCACAAATACGCACTCCGCGAAAACTGCGAAGGTGTGCGAACATCGTGGGAGTGTTCGGACCTTGCGAATGTGCATGGACACTGCAAGCGTGTTTGAACTTTGCGATCCCGTGTGAACACTGCGAACGTGTCCGAACACATCCAACATGTGCGAAATTTGCGAATACGTGCTAACATATGCGAACTTTGCGAAAACCGCGAACGTGTGCGAGTCTGTGCTAACACTGTGAGCCTATACGAACACCCCGAACTTCTGCAAACTCAGCGAACATGTCGCGACGTTTGCATATGTTCGCAAGGTTCGTCATGGTTCGCAGTATTCAAACTGTTTCGCAATTTTCGTAAATTTGGAAAAGCTTGTCAGGGTTCGCGCTGTTTTACTGGTTTGCGATTTTCGTAAATTTGGAAAAGTTGGTCGTGGTTCGCAGTGTTTGTGCTGGTTCGCAATTTTTGTAACTTTGGAAAAGGTGGTCGTAGTTCGCAACTCCCGGAAACAAGGATAAGCTCGTCACGGCTGGCAGCGTGCGGACCTTGCGAACACGTGCTAGCATGCGCGGACTTCGGGAACGCCATGAAAATGTGCGAATGCTGCGAAAATGTGCGAGCACTGCGAAGGTGTGCGAGCATTGCGAACCTGCGCGAGCGAACGTGTGCGAGTCTGTGCTAACACTGTGAGCCTATACGAACACCCCGAACTTCTGCAAACTCAGCGAACATGTCGCGACGTTTGCATATGTTCGCAAGGTTCGTCATGGTTCGCAGTATTCAAACTGTTTCGCAATTTTCGTAAATTTGGAAAAGCTTGTCAGGGTTCGCGCTGTTTTACTGGTTTGCGATTTTCGTAAATTTGGAAAAGTTGGTCGTGGTTCGCAGTGTTTGTGCTGGTTCGCAATTTTTGTAACTTTGGAAAAGGTGGTCGTAGTTCGCAACTCCCGGAAACAAGGATAAGCTCGTCACGGCTGGCAGCGTGCGGACCTTGCGAACACGTGCTAGCATGCGCGGACTTCGGGAACGCCATGAAAATGTGCGAATGCTGCGAAAATGTGCGAGCACTGCGAAGGTGTGCGAGCATTGCGAACCTGCGCGAACACTGCGAACCATAACAAACTTTTAAAACTTTGGGAAAATTGCGAATGTTTACGAACACTGCAAACCATAACAACCGTTCCCAAGTTTACGAAAACTGCGAACCAGTAAACGCTGGGAACAATGACGAGCTTTTCCAAATTTATGAAAATTGCGATCCAGTACGAACACCGCCACCAAGTGGAAACTCCGCGAACTTGCGCGAGCACTTCGAGCTCTTGATAAGTTTGCGAGCCTGTGCGCGTACTCCAAACTTGTGCGAACGCTTGGCAAAGTTTGCACGTGTTCGCACACTTCGCACTGTTGAAAACGTTGCTTCCGCTCGCACGGGTTCGCAACGCTCGTAGTCCTTTGCAATTTTAGCGGTTTGGAAAGCTCCTCATGGTTTGCACCGTCCGTGCTGGTTCGCAATTTAATAAGTTTGGAGAAGTTTGTCATGATTCGCAGTGTTCCTCCTGGTTCGCAATCTTCGTAAATTTGAAAAAGGCGGTCATGTTCCGCAACTCGCATAAAGTGGGATAGGTTGGTCATGGCTCGCAGTGTTCGTACTGATCCGCAACTCTTGTTAATTTGAAAACGTTCGTCATGGTTCGCGGTGTTCGCATTGGTTCGCCACTCTGGTAAATGTGGAAAAGTTCCTCACGGTTCGCAGTGCTTGTACTGGTCCGCAATTTTTGCACGCTTGGAAAAGTCTGTCGTGGTTCGCAGTGTCCGTACACGTTCGCAACCCTCGTAAATTTAAAAAAGATTGTCATGGTTCGCATTGTTCGTACTAGCTCGCAATTTCCGTAGGTTTGCAAAAGTTCGTCATGGCTCCCAGTGTTTGTACTGGTTCGCAACATTTGTAAATTCCGAAAAGTTTGCCATGGTTCGCAGTGTTCGTACTGGTTCGGAACATTTGCAAAATTGGAGAGGTCCATTATGGCTCGCAATGTTCGTACTGGTTCCCATTTTTCGTACGTTTGGAAAAGTTTGTCATGATTCGCAGTGTTCGTACTGGTTTGCAACATTTGCAAAATTGAAAAAGTTCGTCATGGTTCGGATTGTTCGTACCGGTTCGAAATTCATGCAAATCTGGGAAACTTCATCATCCTTCACGTTGTTCGTACTGGTTCGCGCAAAGCCTAAGCCTGAGCCTAGGCCCAAGCCTAAGCCTGAGCCCAAGCATAAGCATAAGCATAAGCCTAAGCCTGCACCAAAGCACTAATATTAAGCCTAAGCCTAAGCCTAGGAATGTGCGTAAGCCTAAGAATAACCCTGAGCCTAAGCATAAGCCTAAGCCTAAGAATAAGCTCGCCTAAGTCCCAAGCTAGGCATAAGCCCAAGCTCAAGTTTAAGTCTAAACTAAACTCAAGGCTAATAATAAACCTTAGCCTAAGCATAAGCCTAAGCCTAAACTTAAGCCCAAGCCTAAAGCTAAGGCTAAGCCTAAGCATAAGCCTAAGCTTACACCCAAGCACTAAGAATAAGGCCATGCACAAGCCTAAGCCCATGCCTGAACTTAGGCGTAAGAATAAGCCTAGGCCTAAACCTGAATGGTACTTTCAATTCCCGAACGCAGTTATACAATATTTACGCATTTCACTTTAATTACCCTCCCATACCCCCACTTCCGCCTCTTCTATTCTGTAATATGTAGCCTGTGCTATTCAGATAAGCTATAAATAACGAATACCTCCAAAATTAAAACTAAAATTTATGAAGAAAATACACGACCAACATAGGCGACATACCAGCAGAATTTAGTACATATGATAGTATCAGATAGCGAATACTAAGCTAAGAGTGGTTCATTACAAATTACGATCATATTTTGAAATATGAATACAAATAAATACTTCGAGCAAAGAAAAAGAAAAAAGAAAACCCGTTAAATTTCTACAGTAATGTCATTAAACAACTTCAGAAACATCCGGCCGAAACAAATGCAAATAATTTGCTCTTAAGAAAAACCTGCTATCGCGGACTATCGCGGCTAAAATTTTCCCTTCTACAATTCCGAGATGAAATTGAGCGAAGCAATAGAAGTCTGATCCAAATTTCTGCCTCTATTTCAGTATCTCGAAGCCATAAGGATAACTGCGGGACGAACCCAACAGAGGCAATCATTACTTGCTGTTCTCCTTTTCCTTCCTCAGTTAGCAGCTTTATATAGCTATTCAGAAACAATGAGAATACTTATAACCCTTACCAAATGGACAAATCTGCATGCCTAGATAATAATGCTGTAGCATTCAACTCGAGCTGCACAAGAACCATATAATCATAGAAAACAACGTCCTTCGCAATAACTCATAGACATTCAAGAACCATTTCAGCATCCCCAATTCGATTTGACTTCCTAATATCCCTAACCTGACTAAACAAACAAACTTGGACATCCCTAACTTGATGCCTAGAAAGCCGGTTGAAAAAATCCAAGCTTTACAAAATATTCCGAACGTTGCAGAAGCTACGAGTCGTTGACGGAAAACAGATGATAGCGAATATTGCAAAGCACAGAACAAAAACGGTGAGTAATCCACAACAGCCAAACAATAAAGGACCCACAACAACGACCTTGGGACATCAAACTGATCGAAGAGAAGGAAACACAAAAAGTTAACGAGTTAAATAGAATACGGTGTTTCCCTTCATTAACTAGAGATATGTGCATTTCTGCAATGAACTTTAAAGAAACAGCAGACATCTTAGAGTTTGCTATCACCACTTCAAAGCATTCGTTTAGTAGAGTTCAGGTGCTGAATGATGGCTAGCAGTAATTCAGGGCACGTCTTTTATTGGTTTTATCTTTTGCATGGCGTTTCCCGGAATTATTTGGCACCCACTTAACAAAGTTCTGCTACTGCAAATGAGAGTCACTTTTTTAGAACACTCACCTGATAGGACCCGCTGCCATAAAATCCACAATTCCGTTCCACATGGGCACTACGAAGTGTCGAAATTGGAGGTGACCCAGACTTCTGAACAATCGTCACCAACCAAGTGGGAGATTTTGCTTCCAAGCGCGACCTAAAAGAGCTTTTGAAAGTTCTGCTTGTTCGATTCCACCGAACAGAGGATTTTACTTGACTAGGAAGTCAAAAACTCTGTAGCAATAAAATAAACCTCTTTTTGAGAATATCACAAAGTTAGATGAAGCTCCTGGGCACTTATGTTGTTTATATTGTAGGCTTAAATATTTATAGATGAGCTGCCGCTTCTATTACAAAATGAAAAGGCCTTATTAAATTGGATGGGATGAGACTTTGGTGAATGATGAAAACATCAACGCTGCCAAAATTATTCAAAACAAAATAATTTCCGCTCCATACTAGCAAATAACGCGGGCTACGAGCAGACCCCTCCCCCCCCCCAACTGCGCTTGTCCTGCAACATGTAGCGGTCTCCAACGTTCCCCATATCCCGTAATCGTACATGTCCCGTATTTGGTACATGAAAGACAACATGTCCTGCATGTTTGAAAAAAGCAACAAGAATATGCGAAAGCGAGGTCACATGCCTTCCGATCTGGGATGGTTCCTACTATTGCGAATATACCACGCATTCACAGAGAAGTACAGAAGAAAAAAGTAGAGTGAAACATTCATCATTCATCACTCCGTCCCGATTTCTAAAACCCCTTCTCTCTAAATATTCTGTCTGATTATGGAGGGCAGTATTACGTTTGCCTCTGGCTAAATTACTCCTGGAACATGATGATGAAAAACTTTAACGTTAGAACTTTAACAAGGCGCGCGTCTGCGGCAATGAAATGAATAGTTTCTTCGCCCAGAGAAATTAAACTGTAATAAAAAATAAGCCAAAAGAACATGTATTCCTCACTCTTGCACTACATCGGTATAAGCTTAGTCCACCTTTGAAGTACGATAGAGTACATATCACTATGGGGTGATGTAAATGTACGCTCGCCCGTCTGCAGATAAAGTACATATCACTTGGCAAGCAAATTCTGTATGCTGTATGGGCTCAAGGAAGCTCTACCGACTTACGTGGCGAAAAGTGTGGATGAAATGGCTGAAGAGGGAAACAACTCCTTCGAAATGCTGTGTGTGCGGGATGTCACAGTCCGGCGGATCCATACCGGCCGTTCTGTGAGGTGAATCATCTTGCAGGAAGCCACTTGAGCACATGCCCATAATTCTTGAGTCGCCACGCGAATACCTTCAAATTTCCATCCAGAAACTGAAAATGTCCCTCTTTTTGACTGCACGTTCTTTTTTCTATAGATATAGAATAGTGCTTTCCAAAGGCAGTGGCCCTAAAGCTGCTTCCATCCAGAAACACTGTCGCTTTCCGAGATGAAGAGAATCCGGGAGATGTTGGTGAATGGATGAGCGAAAGAACCGAAATCAGAGTCAAATCTGATTGCTGTTTCTTAAGAACTCTTTCTAGGTCAACAAAGGACGATGCTTTCAGAACTGCAAGCAATGCACCTCAATTATTTTTCCACTTCGTCAACACACTTGCAATGTCCTATATGTTCAATGAAGGTTAAGCATGAAAACGCATATTTCGAAAGGTTTCCGAACTATTAAAATTTCGAATGGAGCTAAATCAAGGGTGGTCCATATAAAGGCGATTCGTCTTTGACTAGAGTAAATACAAACGAATAAGTCGGTTCTACTTCTATTCGTTATTTTCATTTTTATTTACATGGGTTCATTCCTATTTACGTGGATATTTATGGGTGCACTGCATGAAAACTAATACCCTAGTGGCTGGAAGTAACACCTAGAGTAGGTTACAACATTTTTGCAGGATTTCCCACAGTTTTTATATGATGATACCCTAAAGAGTCTTTGGGGGCGTCATCCTTCGAATTCATTCAGCGTGTGCGGATTATTTGCTCATACGCGCCATTTAAATTTCCCCACAAATAAAAAATCCACCCTAAGTCGAGTGTACACGGTTCCACCAACTTTTCAGAAATTTTTACGAGATGTGATGGGACATCAAAATAACCGACTGGCACGACGAAACAACTCAGCATGTCACTGATGTCGCTAAAAAGAACAACAGCATTGTCGACTGCCAGCACCGTCCCATAGACCAACGTTGCTGCTGGCTGAGCGATTTCAACAACCATCCTCTTCCTTGACAATGTAACAATTGTCACGAAAGAGGATGGTTGTTGAAATATATTGAAGGGCTCTTATCCCTGCGATGAATTTACTAAGGACGCTTTACACGACGCTGAATAGTAAAGTGAACAAGCCAAAAAACGTGACGGCAAAAAAACTCATCCACGGCGCAGAAAGAATTACCTGCATTGCACGGGCGGATTTCTTCGAACCAAACCGCGCCTCAACTTCGTCTTTGATCTTCAAGAGAATTTGGTCACATACATAGTCGACATGTTTTCCACCCTAAAAAGTAATTTTGTTTCGCTGTCACAAATCTCTTAACGAGCCGTGGAACGGGCGGATTTCTTCGAACCAAACCGCGCCTCAACTTCGTCTTTGATCTTCAAGAGAATTTGGTCACATACATAGTCGACATGTTTTCCACCCTAAAAAGTAATTTTGTTTCGCTGTCACAAATCTCTTAACGAGCCGTGGGGATGGGATCGGGAAGGGGAGGCGGAATAGGAGGGCGGAGATGAAAGACAGGATAGAAGAAAGACAACAGATTAATGTCTCCAAGTTATTCAACACAACCTCATACGCACAAAACCGCATCTCGGCTCAGTCATGAAACTTGCAGTACTTCCCAAACAATTATACATGCACGTACTATAGCCGCATCCTAAGACTACACCTGGCCTAGGAAGCCGTTGATGAAGTTTATGTATCGCTACCCCATATTCATTCGCTATGTCTGAAATACCGCATAACACTGAAATTTTCCAACATTAAATCTGAACTAATAAACTGAGTAATTTAAAACGAAGAAGAGGAAAAATTAAATAAGAAACAAATTCGAAAAGCAAAGAAAACTAATTCTAAAAACAAACAATCTAAAAAATGGGGTGTCATTCGCAGTCTGAGCCGGACTTCAGTTGGCTCATGACTCAAAAACATCAAAACAATCTAAAAATGTACAACTTATCAAAAACTATTTGAAACAGCCAGCATAATAAACCGAATTTGAAGCATAATAACCCAACAGCGGCATACTCTGTGCTAAATCACAGACGTATGTATTGTAACAACAAACGGAAATAAACTTCATCAGCTGCAAACCTGTTTGAAATGACGTCGAGAATATGACGAAGACGTTTCCACAGCGAATTCTTTGCCAAAAATATTCCATGGTTTTGCGCCAAAGCCGTTTCTGCCACCTAAAATGATGCAATCATCTGACTTGTATAATATACAGCAAGTTGTCAGCAACTAACTTAAAACGTTACCAGAAAAACCAAAAAAAGACCGACTTCAACCCCCTCCCCTTCCATCCTCCATTAAAACAGTCTTTAACATATCGAATCAGAGAAGACCCTTTATCACATTTCGGCAATCATGACTAAACTTCATCATTTCTTTGGTGTAAGTCGCCTCATAGTGAACAGATTCGATGATAACTGAGAACAATAGAATTAAGTATATTCAGAACAGTTTCTGCGGAAACTGATTCACTAGAGATGCTTCTGAGGTGGAAAACATTGAGCATACCAATAATTTTAATTTCCGAGTCATCATAATTCGATGAGTTCAAGAGAGTTCCAAAAATAAGTGATGGTACGTAGAGACCCTCCTCGGGGTGTATCTCCACCGGGATACCTTCACCGTCATTCCATACCGATATTTCACTACTATTTATATTTAGAAAAATCGATTAATCCATATATTGAAGGTGGCTAAACAAAGCTAGCAGATTTTAAGAGAAGACAACGAAAACTAATCCTAGGAAATAAAAATAAACAGTACTAACAAGCACAAGAAGGGCAACCCATAAACCCCAACTCCCCTCCTCCCTCTCCCAAGTCCTTGAAAGCCTATTCTGAACAACCTTGGATGTGAAACGGGTAACCACCAAATCATAAATAACTGAATCCAATTGCATCTCTGCAGTTATTAGCCTCCTTCGATAGAATACCTTTGATTTCAATACCTGTCCAGCTGATCCTTACAAAACAACATGCTTTGAGGTAGTAAATCCATACCGTCGACTCAAAGATTCCACCGTGTCGAAAAGGATTTTGAACAATTCAATCGAAATTCTCAAAAAGGCCTCTAATTGAAGTGAGCTGATCATCAACTCTGTCAACAATAAACATCGATTCTAATTTTCAAGGATGAAGAGGTCTCGTTTTAAATTTTAAGAGCTTGCCAAATATGATTTTTGCTCCGCTCCCCTATCCTAACCAATTCGCTTCACCCTATCCTAACCAATTTGCTTCCCCCCATCCTAACCAATTTGCTTCCCCCTAGCCTAACCATCTTGCTTCCCACTATCCTAATCAATTTGCTTCTCCCTATCCTAACCAATTTGCTTAACCCCATCCTCACCAACTTGCTTAACCCCATCCTCACCACTTTCTTTTCCCCTATCGTAACCAATTTGCTTAACCCTATCTCAAGCAATTTGCTTTCCCCTACCCTAACGAATTTGCTCCTCCCTATCCCAACCAATTTGCTTCTTCCTATCGTAAAAAATTTTTCCTATGCTAAAAAGTTTGCTTCCTCCTATCCTAACCAACTTGTTTCTCCCTATCCTAACCAGCTTGCTAGCCCCTATGCTAACCAACTTGCTTAACCCCATCCTAACCAATTTGCTAGCCCCTATCCCAACCAATAAATCAAGAAAAACAACAACGAAAAGAACATTCGACACTGACATTCATCTAAATCGTTAGCACTTAGAGCAACTGAAATTGATATAAATATTTATGACTCGATTTAATAAGTTTTATCATCATAGCGATCAAGACTGCAGAGACTACTTCGTCTTTACTCTTAGTAATTGAGCTTCTAGAATTAATGAACTCCAGATATTGGGGCAGTGAATTACTTGTATCCTTCCATGGAACTATAGACCAATTTCATCCATGAACGGACTCGACCTGTAATTTGATGGAATGAAGAGAGTGAAAAAAAAATGAAAAAAATAAAATTTTATCGAAAGTTATTACGCGACATGTGAAAATAATTTGGTGATGTTCTGTATGGAATAGAATAGATGTTCTGCACAGAATAGAACAGCGCAGCCTCCGTTAAACAAAAATATTCGGAGCAGT
The DNA here is from genome assembly GCA_006503575.1 of Baylisascaris schroederi. Classification (NCBI taxonomy): domain Eukaryota; kingdom Metazoa; phylum Nematoda; class Chromadorea; order Rhabditida; family Ascarididae; genus Baylisascaris; species Baylisascaris schroederi. The sequence continues at coordinate 390,802 of QEWY01003119.1, forward strand.
GTAAAATATCTTTCCTCAGATAAAAGTATCTGTGGTATTACCGAATACCTTTTGTTAGATAAAGGAACCTATGATACTATAAAACACCTTTCCTTTCGCATTTGAAAAGCTCGACCCCCTACGAATCGTTATGGCTCTTAATGTAGCAAATTTTCATAACTTCCGTCACCATTTCAACGAGAACATCCATGAAATCCTGGAAGAGTTTCCCGCGCGCTATATTCAACTTCACTGCACATCCAAAACCCTGCTTCATTTCATCTCAGGACGATTTTTTCGCTAATTGAAAATGTTACCACTTTCAACTTTTTGCTGCTCCGATTGGGACCCCACACTCTTAGATGATGCCACATGCACATAAGACAATGTTGACGCTGCACAATCATTTTCAGAATCGCGTTTCAATGAGGAAACATTCAAATATTCAGACTCAACACTAATATATTCATAAAACACTGAATACAACAATGAATAGCAAATTTGCATATATTTTAATGCCAAAATATGCTAAGCACAGCATATCAGCACAACAGCAAACCCGCATTTTGTGGTAATATTAGCGCCAAGATGACAACCAATGTCAAATCCGGATTGAGGAAGAGCAAATAATAGCAATTCATTACGTCCATGCTCACCTCTTCCTCTTCATGCTTTTTTGGCCTATTTTGTTCTCCTCCTTTTCCCAAGGGTAATGGCAGCGCGAAATAACCACTCTCAACTAAGGTGACCATTATGTAGTAGGAGAAAACTTTGGCTTGTGCTGGCTCTTAAATTAGCGCGGTAATCCTCTTTCAAATAGAATAACGCACTGCAACTCAAAACATTAAGAATTGTAGGATTAGAAACAAAAAAAAAAAACACAAAAACACAAAAACTTTGAGCTAAGGAAGAAAAAACAAAAACGGTTTAAACCTAATAAACGGTTCAACGGCTAACCTGTGGTATAGTCGAAATCATGGAATGATCGTTTGAGAAGAATCTGAAAACTAAGGTTCGTTTTGCAACAGGATCAATGTTTCGAAGACGCGGTATTTTGCATACCTTTCCAGCAGATCACCCTCCAAGAATCAGAAAGGTTTTTGAAGGAATTAATACCACTTATAATTCACTTCATGCTCAATAACTGCTATAAAAAACCTACGAATTTATTAGCAGGTAATGTGAGAATGATACACCGGGAAGTAGTGCATTAATTGAAATATTGAAAACATTACTGAATTACTGAAAGTAGCTCAGGCTGCACCAATATTATTGAAAGGATCTGATAGGTAGCTCAGGTTCAGATTCGAAGAAGAAACGATATGATGAACTGCTGCACTTTCTACCCAGATGATGAGGAATATTGCGGACGGTGAAATATCATTCCCACGACTCTTTTTCAACCTTGCTGAACAGTTCCACATAGCATATATAGCATATTTGAAATAACTTACTGAATTGCTGTTCTGTTTTGTAATTTCTTGTGGACTTATCTCAGCGTACCACATTTAACAGCATCGCTCTCGCACAGCTCTCTAAATAACCTCACAGGAGCTGTCTAATAACTATGCAACTTAAAATGAGCTATGAAGTGGTACTAATCGCTTCAAAAGAACCTCCCGATTCAGGAGGAAAGATCCTTTGGAAGTTACGCTAAGCAAAGCAAACACTTATGCGTTATTAGCTATAACGCCGCATCATACGGTGGCCAAAAACTCTTGTCCCTCTGCGTGTTTTCACACAGCTCAGAAAGACTTGCTGGGGAAAACAATGGAATAACAGTTACTACTTCCACAATCCCAGATAATAAAGGCCGCATGCAACATCAACGATGTTCCGAAATATGAATGCATTTCACTGAAATCGTTCGAAAGGATCAACACTTGCGTGATAGTAGAGAAAATGAACCATTCCACCACAGCACTATAGCAGTGCGTACCGAACATAGACGTATCTTCGCACCATTGTTTACATCCTCAACGTTTCCGCTTCTTTTCATCCTTTTCCAATTGCTAAAACGAACGCCTACCAATAAAGAAGCAAAATTTTTGAGCAAGAAAAAAAAGCTTCGGATCATCAAAACATATAAAGCAAAAAAAAATTCACATGCGAATCATAAAATCTAATGTGATTAAGCTAGACGAACCTATACTGTGCAATGACCCGTCAAATGCTATTTTGCTCCAGTAAACGGTCTTTATAAATTTTAAATAAACCTCTAAAATCTGCAACTATTTTTCTATAACGGCCGAATCCATCAATATCCCTATCTAAAGTCCAACATATAAATCCATCAATATCTGAAAGTTGGCTAATGGCTATAAATCTGTGAATCCCTACAAGATGCAGTCTAAAAACAAACTTTTCGTTCTCATAAGCGAATGGAAGTGTGAAAGAAAAATAATTGGATCATTATATCACTTCATATACATGTTTTGCAAGACAGCATTATGTGAAAATCAACAAATCAATACTATTCTGTTAAGAGGTTCTACGAGTTAGCCCCTCCACTAATTCCAAATAGGAACCACTGAAGCTAGAGTGATGAAACCTGATGAACATAATCCTATATAAAATTTTAAATCTCCCATACCACTATCTTCGAAAGCAGTTTCACACACTCAAATATGCTAAAATGCACCCGCACATGTCGTGGTGGCCTTCATAATACACACTTGTTCAAACCATTTAATATCACATTACCACCACAACGAAAATGTTTCTTTATATGTGGCTTTAGCGTTCGAGTGCTCTATTTTAGAAAGTTTGTGCTCGGATAATGCAACCTTTATTGTTATTGTTTGACACCAACCAAGTCAAAGACGCTAGACCCATTCTCCCACCGCTGAAAAAAAACCCAATGACACTCTCATCTTATTCTCCTTCAGTGCCTTTGAATTGTTTAAACACTGTAAGACGACGTCTTAATCGAATGAACTTTTAAAATGTCGCTCTAAAAGTTCGAGTCCTTTAAAAGCGAGCAATCAGGCATAGACACGACTTTAAAGTTCCGTTCCTACGGTAGCAAGCCCCACATCCTTTGCATTCCTTGAGAATCAGTTGATGAAGAAGAAGACAATAGGTGCGTACGCATGACAGACATACACAGACCGGTGCAAGTCTTTTACGTCCTCCACAATGATATGTTATGACGACACATGAGAGACAAAACAAAAACTATAGGTAAAGCACCATAATAATAACAATAACGAGTAACTTACAATAGTAAGATTGCGCAAATCCTCGTGCCACATATCCTTCCAATCCTTTCCTTTCAACGTATTCAATTCCGCCATTTTCGCATCACGACTTCCCGTCAGCGACTTCACCTCCTCATTGCTCAATCTGATAATCGGCATATCAAGAAGATAGGAGAACTCCGATTTGTCAAGCTCGCTTCCACCCTGTAATAGTGGGAGATATCATACGTGGTTTTTTAGTTTTAGGCTACGGTAACCTGACCGATACGATATCTGAATAGAATGGCGGACAACTCAGTTCTTTCGCTGACAACTTTTATTCATAACTACCTAAACGAAAAATAGCTGGAAGAATTCCATATCCGATGTGAGCCTATAAATTTTGACATGTTATAAACTTCAACCTCACACAGCTTTATGCAATTTTCTGCAATGCCACATGATTTTTTTCGAATTTCCCAATCTCTTGGCGAAAAATAGAAAGCGCATCCTTTATTGAGAACTTTCTCTATTTTATCGATTTCATTGCCCGCTTTGTAGTATTTTTTCCCCTTCTTTTATTTGCGCAGACACTCATTTAGATATAGAATGAAAGGCAAGTATTATGTGTTTCTGATAGCCTTCCGTTGCATCTGCAAAACAAGCTCAACTTGGGTTTTAATGCTTCATAAGATCATCACCTCAAAGTTTCGCAACCACATATATTCGAAAATCCTCCCGTGATAACTATCATAGAACGGTGTTACAACGAAGTAATAAATAGCATATTTATTACTTCGTCGATTATCTTATTTCCTTTCGTTCGTTTTCGAATAATTTCTAATATAACGGAACTCATTTTTCAGCTTCTAAACATTTCTACTGCAATGCGTCCTACAACTGGTCCCATAACTTTTATTGCCATTTTGCTGTTTTCGACTAGCAAGTCTAAATATATATTTCTCGTTAAAGAGCTGCCGAACAGTATAATTCTTCGAAAAGCATATAAGGAACAATATTTTTCTGCGCATGATTTCAGAACTTTAAATGTTTTGCACACTCAAATTCGCTCATTTTTACTGTCACCGATGCATTCATGGGAGTCACCTATCACATACGACAGCGTAGATCAACCTAAAATCACCTAAGCAATTATTCCATGGACAGATCACTACTGACACTCTAAAAGATTACAGTCACTTCGACTAAGCGAACCTCTCTCTGAACTCTTTGAAGTCATATAAGCCTTTTTCCCTGAGTTACATTCATTGGGCGCAATCTACCAAAAGGGTACAGCATCGAAGGATGCGCGAAAACATAGAGTACATGGTGGCGATGTCATCAAATGCGCAGATCTCTGATAATACTTTCGAGGAAGTATATAAAAAGGAAATAAGCAACGAGAAAATAATGAAGTCGCAAGGACCATTAACACACAAACAGTTTTGCTTTTTCTCCTAAACAACTGTATCATTGCATCTGCTGCAATGGATAACAAAATATCAGAAGGCAGTAAAAATTCGAGAAACTACAATGTGAAGAACTTTATAATTTCTCACTTCTTATCTCTAGAAAAGGTTTCATCACAAATTAAAAAAAAAAAAACACTAGAAAACACAGGCACAACCTAAAATTGATAACAGATGAAAACTTCGTCTTGCAGTTTGGTCGCAGAGCTATAAAGTTTAAAAAGGTTTTAGTGAATCGGAGCTGTGACACTCTTGTACTCGTGCCTCTTTTTCGTTCACGTACTAACGCAAACACTACTTTTCTAGTAGCAGGGGATGTCAAACTTGGAATTTCCGCATGGAAATCAGTCCATTCAGATTTCAAACCTCCTTGATTTACCACGTTGGCAGCAAAAATTATCGCAAAAAGACTGTTTTTTTCCGATTATTCTGAACAAGAAGATGGCTGAATGCCGTCCGGCAATTCTTTTCCAACTCCAGCAATTAGCCAACACCATCTGCAAGATGGACGCCGTCGAAGTTAAAAGTTTAGCAATAACAATGCCGCATTTAGGTGTCCAGAAACTTGCACCTCAAACAATTCGTCATGCTGTACTTTAAAAAAAACCTTGTGATTCGAAGATTTCAGAGGATTTGGCTCGAAATATCTCTGTCTTAGCGTTGATTCGATATCAGTGCGACTTTTCCCTTCGATCGTTATTTCTTTGTTCAGTACTCCTTCAACGAATCGACACTGAAACCATCGAAGTAATTAGCTTATTTGCGGTATCCATCGTCGAATTCGACTTATTTCAATGAGTATATACCGCATTTCTACGCTAACTAGCTACGATAACACCACCCGTTTATTTTATCATTTCATGCATTGTGCTCGCAAATGAACAAACAAACGATAAAATCAAAAACCAGCATGACCATTACTAAACACCCTGGTAATGAAGGATATCCAGGATTTGCCTGTACACCTCTACTCACCTGTCACTGCGCTATGAAAATAATACGAAAATGAAAAGGACAAAGGAAGACTGCCATACCTGGTTTTTATAGAAGCGTAGCTTGGCATCAAGTATACCGATTTCATGATCGCGTCGTTCGATGTATTTTTGACGACGTAGTTCGAAAAAAAATTCGAAAATCTCCTCGATACGAGTGAACCTGCGCAGAAAATTATTCTCGTCGAATAACACCTGAAAATTACAGCATTCGTGAGGAAATATTTTGACGTAACTTGAAGGGCAATGAAGGTAATGTGAGGTGGGAAGAGGAATCTCCCGCAAAGGTGACTCTCTACAGGAATCCACCTGGATGGGAAACGTTTTTTGCTCCTTGAAAGGATGATGTCCGAACCCTCCAGAGTTGCTCTGATGACGCCGGAACCCTCTAGAGCTGGCCTGATCATACCCGAACCTTCTAGAGTTGGTCTGATGATGCCCGAACCCTCTAGAGTTGGTCTGATGGATGACTTATGAAGTCCCAAGACAAAAAATTCAACTACCAATACAAATCATTTCAAAATCTGAGACATTCGAATAATTTTGGTAATTGCATAGCAGACGAGTGTATACGATCATGGTGACCAAAACGAAATAAAATATTTTTCCTCTAACCATTCTCAACCACTATGATACAAAGGATATAAGAGAGTACATAAGAATTTTATGCAGATTTATTTTTTTCACTTCATCATTGGTAATCCTTCGCAGCTAACCTTGTTTATTCCCATCTACTGATTTACCTACTATCACTTCAAAAGGTCAAACCAGGAAGCTAATGAAAACAGCAGCAAGTTGGAAATGCAGAGCAACAGAACCATTGCTAACCATAGAAGACGTCCCAACTACACTATCCAGTTTCAACGCCTTGCGTAACGCGTGCTTCCGCCCACCATTTGCGTTCGACCAAACTCCGTTCCCTTTCGGCAACTCCAGCAAAAACTTCACCGCATTCTCGGTATGGAGCTCCTTATAACCCCTAAACTACAGAAAACTTTAAACAAAACAGATCAAAACGTGCCGTGAATACCTCAATACGGGTTAACCTTTAGCCCCTCCCCGACTTCATCATTCGAAAACGACACTCCCTCTCCCCTTCACCTGGCTCAAAATCACCTTCCCATGTTATGTTATCTGGTTCTAAAATAAAAGTTACGGATGACGTTAGTGCATGTTATCTAGCTACCAGACGCACAGTCGGGAAAAAATTGTAGGATGAGGCGGAGTGGGGAAGGGAGAGGATAAGGAAGTACTTAGCAGTCCCAAAGTGGAAAGTAATCATCATCGAAGAAGCTGCAAGTTTTCGCATTGAAAAAAACTGTAGATGAAAGAAAATTAAGTGCGAAAAGTGGGTTACCACTGTTCTCCTGTCTGTCCTTGCCGACTGCGATGTCGTCAGGCCAATATGCACATTAGTCTAGTCTAACTAAACACAGCAATCCACTTGAGATGCGCCTAGTTAATTTATCAGACATGCTAATTAAGAGGGGAAAACGTCATCAAAAATTGACTTACGAGATGATACCGTTCTTGGCGAGAGTGTCGAGAACTTTTTCCTTATATTTCTGCGTCCAGACACCTACCGGGAGTTCCGTTATTTCAGCCTGAAAACAATGAGTTCATATACGTTGGCAGTGATAGATTATCATGCATAGAACATACCAATTAACTGAGCAAACTAAACGTAAATCGACTGTATTAGACAATAAAAACCATCAGAAAATTTTTGCAATTTGGGTATATCTTTACGAAGAAATACAGGATATTTGCATCCAATTCTACGCAATGCAGTAATGAAACCGCAGTAGAGGTGAATAGACGGCTGTCTAGTTTATAAAGTCGCAGTGTATTGCTACTAACAATTGTAAGCGATGCACGGTAATAACGCCGCTTATTGCTCCACCCCTGCTCCCTACCTTCCCTCACTTAGCAAAAAGAAGCAGGAAATAAAACGCAAATTTATTTCCGTTCAAACTGAGTGCACTGAAATCAAGTCACTTAAAACGGTGTACCTGGATAGTGTGAGCATTGTTCCTTGACGGTCGCAACGTTACGATACCTGAGACGTTGTACCTGCCTTCACTAATCTCTTTAATCGTACCCGTGAAATTCCTATAGAATGGCACCTAGAATTATAAACAACATTTGAAGAAAAACAATGATCATCCACCTACAAACAGCTACAATTCGATCGGAGAATTCATGCTGCTCTCATCGTGACGATTTCATAGACATGCTGTTCACCTATAACTTTCCACCACTGATAAAAGAAAATCACTGAGTGAAACTTTACATCCAAACGTTGGATCTGAACAATGATGAAATGCTTCCATAGTAATTTCCCTTGTTAAGTCACATTCGCCAGCCGAATATTGCTGCTAATGAATGTGCAATGCGGAGAGAAGGAAGAGCGAGTTCATGCCTTATCAAAACGAATATGGGCCTAGAAGGGTTTAAACGGAGGAGAAGACCAAAAGGTAAGGTTTGGACAGGAAAACCATGCGTAAATGTCCTATCACACTTGATGAATATATTTATACATCCTCATTCGTCATGTGTACCTGTAATAACCTCTCCTTCAGCAAATAAATCAAACTTTGCTTCAAAATGATCAAAATAAAACACCATGTAGCTCTACAAGGGTAAGAAAACAATAGAGGAGTACCATTTTCTGCAGTGGTTGTCCATCGATCATCCGCTGTATGTTACGAATAACTTGCTTCGGATTATAGCAGAGGACCTTGGTTGCCCAGCCTGTACCGATCCCCTCCGCGCCATTCACCAAAACCATCGGAATTACAGGACAAAACCGGAAAACAGCGCAAAATCATCATACATAATCCTTAACTTTGTAAACCCATAATCATCTAAAAAAAAAAACCGGCCGTCCCTCCTTATAGCACCAACAACGATGATGGCAAAACTCCATCTGTTGGCAGTCTCAGCTATGCCTCAAGTCCTGTGGTCTCAGACTATACCTTAAATCCTGTGATCTCAAGCTACAATCTTAATTCCGATGATCTGAGGCTATACCTGAGTACTGGAAGTGATCATGTATTCCTATGGGAGATTAATCTTCATGGCACAAAGCGGTCGGGGAGAACGAAGGCGACGATGAAAATGGTCGGCTTTTAAGCCGATAAATATCAATCAGATGATGCGTCATACGCTCTTTCCTGTGGTCTCAGACCCCATCATATCCTAAGGATTTTTCCTTTGGTGAAATGAGAACAAGGCTGTTGAATGGAGTAGTGCGCCCGATCTTTGGACCACTTGCATTGCGGAATATTATAAAGCCGTTTATATCTCCTCCATGTTTTATTTATACAAAACATCGGTTCCGTTCATCGTTGATGCACACATTCATTTCAGTGGCTGGCTCCTTTTATGAAACAAACACTGTCACCTACCAATTATGTCATACGCAACGTTCTAACCTCTCCGTTTTACCATATATTTAAATGATACCACCTTTCCAATTCCTCACACTACTTACTGCTTTAAAAAAATAAATCGTAAAAAATGGAACGGAAAAGTTCAATACCATTGCGGTTCGACGCGCATATTGTCTTCTTCGACATACGACAGAACATTATCATCTGCCCGGGGAAAGATCCAACGAGCCAATGGACTGAAAAGAAGTTACTTATGTATCAATCCGCTGATCTCTTAGAATGCATAATTGCTTTACATGCAAACAAGATGAGTGTAAAATAAAATAATATCTGAAATATATAACACTTTAACATCACAATACCTGAACAATCTTCTCCGCCGATTAACCGCGTTCCGAATTGCCCGATAGGTTGTAGCAAATTAAGATTGTTCGACCCGACGAAATCTTGTGCTAATCGTACAATTGTATTTATTAGTGGTTCCTGAAATATAAAAACACATTTACCAACAGCAATTCAATCATAAAACCCGCACCATAAAAAGCAAAAAACCAATAATAACACCAGAAAAAAATATTTCTGGCATTAACAATGCAGTATTTGTTGCCTTTGCTCACTTACTACATATTTTGCTCCTTAGAGATCACTCCGAGTTGTTTTCACTTCAGCTTATCATCAGCTCATCGTTCCGAATTGCCCGATCGGCTGAAGTTGGACGCTTCAACAAAGCGAAATAAACTAACAGCGTACAGATAGAAAAACTAAAGCATTCACTCCAGTATCAAATCGCTGCAATATCGATTGCTGCAAACAATCACAGCATGCAATCGAAATATGCATGCAATGCAATACTTTATTGCAATAATAGAAGAATATACCTAGATGAATAATAAACGAATTAAGAAGAATACCTCCCCATGATGATAGGCACATGAATGTGCCACTGCACCGGCCAACTGAACGACACGCACTTCACCCTTCTCAAAACGTTGCATTAATGTATAGAGGACCTTACGCTGACTTGGCTTCAACCCATCCACCGCATTCGGTACCGATCGCTTAAATATTAATCCTCAGACTGATCAGCGATACGAATACAAGGAAGAAACCGAATAACGCTCAATACAAGAAGGAATCTATCGCATGTTCTTCCTATCATTAGTGATTAATTACATCCAAGAACGTGCTTGAACATAACAATTTCTAGGCGAATTTCATAGTTGCCAATATGTTTCTATCCTCAAAACAAATGATTTAAAACAACATACGAAAGCTCGAGACTTGAAATGAACTATTCATGGTGAATGAAATTTATTCATTATAAGTTTAAAAATGGTTTCGCAACATATCAATTTTTCTGCTTACTTTCTCAAATATCTGGCCAAATTTAAATTGCCACCTCCACAGATCTTTTAATGAATATCCAAATTTATAACAAATAAATAAAGGGAACGAATATGGATTTCGGAAAAGTGGTATACGCAATGCAAATGCAAGCACCTGACCGTTGCTCAATTCAATCAGATTCAGCTTTACTTGAAATCCATTTTGAGATGAACTCGCCCAAAGAATTCCATCTTTTGAAAGGAAGTTCAAAAAAATTTTTTTACAGGAATAAAAATGGATAAAGACGGATATAAGGTTAATAAAATGGGTATTATAAACTAAGGTTGCTAAGTATAAAATTAAACGTGTATATTATGACTATCTGCAAGGACTTTTTTGACTCTTCGGTACTTTCTAGCAGCAATTGATGGGGGTGAGTCTTCCAAGTTTTTTTTGTGAATATCGCTCTCATTTGATATTTTTCATCATCCCCTCAGCTTCCATAATCGATATACGTCTTCTTCGGTTATTTAGAAAGTCAAAAAAATTTCTGCGACAAAAGAACAAGAAATTCATTTCAACAATTAGACCTGAGCAATGAAGAAATTTTAAAAACGACTACCTAATAAACACATATAAAAGGAATGAAAACTATTCAAAATGCCGTAGAAGCATTCAAGAAAACGTCATTCAAAGTACCAACCCGGACATCAAGTCGAGAGAAGTCGATGAGTTCCTCGTTAATAAACTCAGAATACGTCCGTTGGTTAAGGTTTCCACACTTACGCGGGTTCATATTTTTCTAAAAAAAAAAAAAATTCTGGAATTACAAATCGATGACCAGTGATTTCATCACAGAGCGGCTGCTCGGAAACGAAGGCAGTCAAGTGAAGGGATTCTACGATTCGCAAAAATCTACGCAATTTTGAAGGATGTTTCAGAAGACCTTTCATTTCATTAACCACCATTTATTATGAGATAACTAGGCAATCGAGTTAGCAAAGGACTACGCTACGAACACCACAGAAATCGGAAGATGATTACGCTACGAACACCACAGAAATCGGAAGATACAGCAGTTCGGATGTTGGAAGATGCGTTTAAGGTTTGCTGGTATTTGGCCATGGCAGTTTCCATTGCCAACGTTTTGAGCTAAATGTCCGCACCTTCCTAGAAGAAATGAGAAGCCGATATGCAAATTTCCCATCACCATGAATACCTCTTTTCATGGAAATTTCTTGCGTGTGAGCTCCTAACTTCTACCCTCTTCTGTGGTGACAAGTCGCGGAAAAAGCGGTATGTCAGGTCTGAATGAACTAAACAGAAAAATGAAGGGGAAAATTAAGCATCAGAACAGATAAAACATCGCATGAAAAAAAAAAAAAAAAAAAGTAAAAATTGAAAAAAGGAAAGTGGTTTAAACACGTTCGAAGACTTAACTGCGCAAAATTTTTCAGAACTGACGATTCTTTGCTAATAGGGAAGACAACAGCTGTCCAAAAATCTAAAGAGTCCAATATCCATCAAGGAACTTACATGAGCTTACAGCATGGGAAAAGAGAGTGGAATGTCACTATAAGCTGCCATAGGCGACGCTTCTTGCAGCGATCTCTAAGAATGGATAGAAGCAGGAATGCCGTCTTATGCGCGATATAAACAGATTCACCAAAGAAAAACTATCAGCATATACCTCTTGCCGCCTTCAAATGCAGGTCATCTATCCTTAGCATTAACAGCCTGCCTAGTGGATCATTCAAGGCCAAATTCATCACGCTTCACCCTTCCCATCTCAGAATAGCGCCGAAAGCCTTCATGCGCACCAAACAATTTTTCCTATCCAATACAAATAAACTATGCTGATTAAAAATGAAGTATCCTAATAAATAACAAACATTGAGGTGGAAAGGAAATTCCTCCACAAACCTATCACAAAATTTACATTCAAAATACCGGTTAATTTCATCAATACGTTTGTTAACTTTTAAAACCACCCCCTGAAACTCACCTAATTCATCAAATCTCTAGTCAACGACCTTCCTCCCTCGCATATTACCTCCTCTCTTTATCTTCCCGTAGTCTTGCATAACAGTAGTAATTACCTGTGGATAACAACTGCTATTTTCGGATTCTTCGAAAGAAATCACTATATGTCATTAATCATTAAAAAAACAATTGCGAAATTTTTTTACGGATCGCAATTTCGGTCGACCGGAAATGAACTACTACAACTGAAGACAACTAACCGAATTACGTGCAATCCAAATTTTTCGATCGTCAGCACGGTTCTTGTCAAATGCAAGTTGAATGTTCTCATCGTCCTCTTCGCCACCATAAACGAATTGTATCCTATGACGATCCATTTTGGCGAAATATTCACGAGCCTCTTCAGCACTCGACGTACCCAAACCTATTCTTATTTATTTTTAATCAACAACGAATGAATACCTCCTCATATCGCTTCCTCTTGTCCTCATTCAATACTTCTCTCATCCAAATGGTTCCAACGGTCTTTTTTTAAGGAGTCATTCCACTCCATCTCAATGAAGTCGATCTCTACTTCTTTTAGCCGTTTTACCCAAACCTATACTAAACAATACGTCTAACAATATGAATCAACATGGCTATAATCTATAGATTTCGTTCGGTGCATCTCAAATAAAAACATTAAGGTGGCTCTTAGCCAATAACAAATATGGCCGACAATGCATGCATATTTCAACTGACCAAACCGCTCGCTCAAAATCTCTACGGAAGATTTTCTTTACGTGTTTATAAATCCTTTCGAAGCTGACAGATGAGCTTAAAATTTGTTATAATGGATCATTCTACGAACTCGTGAATGCTACCTACCAAATTTTGTAACAATCACTTCAATCGCTCCTCAGTCCATACAATCTGACAAACAGACATAGACACAGACACAAATAAAAAGCGGCACAATAACGAAATCAATTTCCCGATGTCAATTTTGTTTCTTGTGCAACTATAACTTCAGCGGGATAAAATATTAGGGAACTCAAATGTGATTTAAATGTAAGTCGCAGCACACTTTTTATATTTTTAATTAAGAAAAATTAGTCGCAGAATAATGAAGTTAAAATATTTACAACAAGTAATACGGAAATTAAAGAATGCTTAACAAACCTTTATAATATTTGACGGAATATTTCTTCGAACTGGGAAAATCTCGTTTCCATTTCTCGAATTCGCTATTGCTATAGAATGATATCACTTCTGATCCTCTTCGAGCCTGAAATTATCACCCTTTTACTCGGAAAAAAAAAATTAACTGATCAAAAATCTGCCACCAATTTTTTATGGCGGCCTCTTTCCACTCAATAAAAACAAAACAATAAACACACCACCTATTGCAAAATAAAACATGCTGCTAATATAACTTCATTAATACTACAGAGGAAAAACGCCTTAAAGATATCTTAAAAGATTTTGTCAATGAAATACCTCCCCATTCTTTATGGGGAAAAAACCGACCATTGTATGGCAAAAGCGAATAGACCTTTGGTGTGGCCATTCTAAGCCCCATCCTACGGGTCCACTGGCTCTTCGAAAAACATTCTCCTATTAATTCAGGACATTATAAGAAGCCGATCTACAGGCTTCTCGGTGCTGATTTTCGGCGAACACGATACTCCTCCCTCCTGTTGTCAAAACACATAGGGCTCTGCCTACTTACAAGCAATTTTTTTCACTCGCTCTATGCCTAGACCACTAATTTTTTTAATACCCTGTTTGTTGCTTCCATAATGCGGCTGCTGGTTGCTTATTGCCCTCCGCCACCGGAAGGCACTGGAAAGGAGTCAACTCCGACCAACGAAAAAAAAACACTGAGAACCTAGAAAAGATCTACATAAGACTCCCACTTTTAACGCTGAAAAACGTGGACCAAAATAACTGACGATCTACCTCATAACTCGAGAATCTCAGCGAAGCTACAGACGAAATGGTCTCGATTAGGCTCATAAATAAACGAGAAGAGGCATTAGTTTTTGATCTCAAAGGAAGCATAAAAAATACCTTAGCAAACATAATTACGTTCTTCTTCATAAACTAAGCAATATTCAGTGCTATGAGATGATCATCAAAGTATAAGGATCTCGTGAATGCTTTAGCTTCTAATAAATAAAAAACATCCTAAGGTTCAAACCTTGCACCCTTCAACTGAGTCCTAGCTCTTTAAAAAAATACAAGGGGTGCTCATATAATATGAACTTACCATATATTTTTCTTTTTATATTTTTCCCATCGCATCTTATACTTTATGCTATCATAATATAAGGTAACGTACTCATACTTACTTAATCTGCATAAAAATATCAGCGCTCAGAGCGCGAAATACCTTTCCTACTAGAATTTCTGTAAGTGCAAAAGGTGCCTACGCCAAAGACTACCCTTTACTGAGTTCAACGAACCCTAAATACAACATTAATAAATAGCCAAGTGTATCGACTGTTAAAATTTGTGGAACATTAACAGACTCTAATATGATCTATATTTTCTATAACTGCTGAATAAAATCAACCTATCTTTTTTTTTATTTTTAACAACCTAAGAGTTGGGTATTCTCAAAAATTCAAATATCTCATTTATAAACAGTATTTTTAAAAAGTTCCGAATCTAAAAAAAAGAAACAAATAAGTACTGCCTTTAATAAAGGTGTCACGAAATACTGTATAAAATCCGATCGAATCAATGATGGCCAAAATGAATGCAAAAAATTGACGATTAAACCTCGTATATGAGCACCGTCTTCGTCCTATAAAATGATTACGCAAGTCAATAAAAAATCGCAGTGGATACAGTAGAGAAATAATAGGAGTTTTGTAGAATTTTATGCCCTACACTTCAAAGTAAGCTCTCAAAAATTCAGGAAAAATGACAATTTGATGCAATTTTGTTCGAGATTTTGTCGTATTTTTTACTTTTACGAACTTTAAAAACAGCGAGGAAATAAAAAGCTCCACACCTGTCCAGCTCACAGGCTGTCAATTAACAAGACTAGGTAACACGGATTCCAAGAAACAGTCGTAGAATAAACAAACCTGATCAGTCATAACCATCAGATGGCCATATCGGAGTTCATTACGTTTCTCTTCGGTGCTGTAATCCTCACCAAATCTCAAGCCCAATATACGAACCAGCGCCGACACTTCAGCGTTTTGCAGTGACTACAAACTGTATCTGCATTCAGAAATTACTTTTCCTAATCCGAGGAAAGTTAGTCACTGCAGGCTAAGAACTGCCAACGATTTTTCGGACGACGACTTCATTAGGGACAGAAGTCATCTTTGACTTAAAAATTTTTTCGCGAGATGAAATAAACAATAAAAACGTTTCAAAACTGTTAAAGTAAATCACTTTCCAAAACATCGCGCAAATAATAGACGAGGTTATTAGGAAAGGAGTTGCACTGAGGCGGAAGGTTACTCTTCCCACTTTAAGAGGGGGATATCTAATTGAAAATTTTCCATTGATTGCTTTATGAGGAATCCTTTTCAGAACACTCCAAAAATTCGTAGAAATCCAGTTCCTGCAGTAACAAATTCCACTGTAAGGGACAATTTCCTCTACGAACCTAGTAAAAGCACGTTTTAGAAATCAACGTTTATTATTAAATGCAACTAAGCGTAAGTACGAGATGACAATATATATACCTATGGAATGATGTAACTACCAATACAGGGTAGAGAAACAATTAATGCGAATTTGGAAAGTCAGTAGAGAGAAATGTTTGAATATTACGAATATTCTTTCCAATTCTTCACAACAAATAGCACTGATTTCTATTAATCGTATCTTATAATTTTTTGCAAATTCAAAGTCAACATCAACTAAACAAATCACAATGGAAGTAAATTTCTATCACTTCTCTCTCTACACATCAACAGCTTACCTCCAAATATACATTTAAAAATTTACGGTTCCACAATTCCTCTCAACAATATCATAAAACGACTTTAATCAACCAAAGTACTTACGGTTTTTTCATCAAGGCCACGAACATTCGCCAATTTTCCTCGCAGCGGAAAAACACCAAAATGTTTCCTGCCAACAACAGCCAAACCAGCAACAGCCAACGCTTTTGCCGAATCACCTTCTGTGACGATGAGAGTGCATTGTCGAGCACAACTTGTACCCGCATCTGCTGCCTCCTCAAGTTTATGTAAATCACTCAATTCGCGACCCATCGAACGACTCAACGAGCGCTGAAATTAGAGAAACATAAGAGGATGAAAAATAAAAACAATATGTCGAACATTTAGATGCATCGAAATGAAGTGAATAACGGATCGGCTGTAACAAAACAATTCTGTGAAAATGAGGCAGCATAGCTGTGTGGAAATCAATTCATTAGTAAAAAGTCAAGAAATTCGTTTGCTCTAGATTGCTAACCGAAATCTCAGATCTCTACAGAACAAGTCCTCATGACTCATCACCGATAAAACGACAAACTGAAGCATTTTGCTAGCAGAAAAACATCAAAGCATTCTAGCTTTTGAAGCTTCAGTTACTAAATCAACTACAAATTTGAAAAACCGAACATAGTTTGAAACTCCCACTGTAAAATTTATGCATTTCACCGGAATGCATATGGCTTCTAATGTGGGGATAAACGAAAAGAATAACAGCTAAACAGGCTTAGAATCGCCAAAAGAAGGAGGTTTTAGCCAAGCTGCAGGTTACGGTTTCATTATATAAAGCTGAAGACTGCGCATAGTTAAGGGAATGGTCGCATGCAATATCATTCCGGATTGTTTGCAACATCCCATATTTTTCAACTAAACCTATATTCAAATGAAAGTTTCTAAATGCGAAAGCAAGGCGACACATACACATACCAATTCACGTTTACTGATATCACGCATAATCGACTCGACGATATCGGTTCTCGTAAAAATCTCTTTAAAGAATGCATCCGAGAGAATGCACTTCGAGCCAAAAGTCTTTGGTGAGGAGACAAGGTATTCCTTTGTTTGCGAATCGAATGTCGGATTCTCGATGAAGGAATTCAGATATAAAGAAATACGATTTTTTATCTGAAAACAAAGTTCGACGATATAAAGAAGAACATCACAGAGCTCATTAGAATGTTTGAAAGGTTTGCCGGAAAGATACCAGAATATTCGCTATTACAATATACGTAATGCGTACTTCAACATAGCCCCTCCCTTTACAAACAACTGTGCTATATTTAAATTTGCAGGGTCGGTTTGTCTCAATCATGTCGACCTCACATAGGTCGCTCAATCAAGGTAAACAGCACCCCCTGAAGAGATTGTTTTAGCACTCTCCTAAGTTCTTGCATAACCTCGAACGTCCTCTTTCCAAAGCTCGTAAGCCTCTCGAAAACATCGAATGGACTTTCATCCGAGCGATGAAGTCACTCAGAAGTATGTTTTATACGAGGTTGAATGGTAAAGTGAACAAGCCAAAAAACGTGACGGCAAAAAAACTCATCTACGGCGCAGAAAGAATTACCTGCATTGGACGGGCGGATTTCTTCGAACCAAACCGCGCCTCAACTTCGTCTTTGATCTTCAAGAGAATTTGGTCACATACATAGTCGACATGTTTTCCACCCTAAAAAGTAATTTTGTTTCGCTGTCACAAATCTCTTAACGAGCCGTGGGGATGGGATCGGGAAGGGGAAGACGGAAGAGGAGGGCGGAGATGAAAGACAGGATAGAAGAAAGACAACAGATTAATGTCTCCAAGTTATTTAACACAACCTCATACGCACAAAACCGCATCTCGGCTCAGTCATGAAACTTGCAGTACTTCCCAAACCAGATCAATTATACGTGCATGCACTACAGCCGCATCCTAAGACTATACTTCGCCTAGGATCCCATCGATGAAATTTATATAGTGACTAAAGAACACGCTGAAAATTAAAAGCGATCGACTCAAACAACTATCAAGTAAAAGCACCTTTGTGGTGGCAATATTATTGACAAAGCTGATCTGCTCGAAACCGATGTCACTCCTCGCAATCCCAACTTGCCAACGTTGATTCACCTCACTGAAAACATATGTTCGACCATTCTCATCATCATCCATATTTTCGGTGATGTTTGTATACAAACGTATGTAATCTTGAAATCCATTAATCTGAAATGAGAGTAAAATAAAAATGAAAAAAAAAAAACTGAGTCAATCATCATTTTCAAAGAATATTCAACTATAAGAATGATGTTATATATTCACTAGCATAAAGGGAAATCAATTTGAAACAAGGATATTTGTTTTTTCCTTCAATGATGTAAGCATCCACTTAAAAAGTAGCATAGATTTCGACTGTAGATTGTAATTTTACATAGAAGAATTTTACACAGGGAAAACATATATGAAATTTACAAACAATTTTTTCCATACCTTAAAAAGGTATTACTTGTCATTAAAAAGCGCAATATTATATGCAATTACCTACACATTTCCAAATAAAAACAGTAAATAAGTATTGCTGAGAGAAACTTAATTCTGCGTTAACATCAGACAGATGTAGCTAAAATTATGGTTGTTTTAGATGATTTAACATGTAACGAATATAGGTTAGCTAACGTGAAGAATATGAATAATTCCCATGACGGGCCACTGCATACTGTATAAAACGAATGAAAGGGATTTCCCCACTTCACATTATGAACGCAGTTGGCGAGTATCCTAAATTTCGAATGTCCCTTTCTCAATACAACAAAAGTATAATGTGCGCATACGACACTGATTTTCAAAAAAAGAAATATATATATATATACACATATATATATACATATATAATATATATATGAGTCAAAATCCAAAATCATACGTCGACTTTCTCTCCATTGAGATATACATCAACATCCTTCAGCGTGCCTGCTACATCGACCACTCGTCTCTCCATCAAGCCAATCGCAGTCTCTTCTAATCGTGACATGTTCAGCTTCTCTAGATCAGGCTTGAACGTGACCTTCGTAAAATCAGGTGTTCCCTCAGGTATCTCCTTAATTAGTGCTTCCTCACGCTCCGCCATATTCATTCGCCACGTCTGAAATACTGCATAATAATCTTTTCCAACATTAAAGAATCTGAACTAAAAATTGAATAATTAAATTAAAGAAAAGGAAAGATTAAATAAACAAGAAATAAAATTCGAAAAGCAAAGGAAATTAATTCTAAAAACTAGTGCTCTAAGACAATGCATAACTAGGCAAAAAAAAGCCAGCACAATAAATCGAATTTGAAGTCACATAACACGAACATCAGCATACCCTATGTAAAGTGGAATTAGGGCATCATCGCTAACAGTTCCAAACCCGACAATAACGAGTGCACCTAACTTCACTCATACCCGTAAATAAGGTCGGAGCTGACTTACGGGTATAAGCAGGCGTTTCTATTACGATATGCAAAGAAACCCCTCCGGTATATAACGCAGACTGAAATTCAAACTTATATATAAATGAACGAATGATAAAAGTGTTAATTGGGGTCATAAAAACTATGCTACCGTGGGCAAAGAATAAATAAAGCTTAAACAGCACTGATGAAAAGCAACCTTCCGCAGGTATCGAATCAAACAGATATGAAAACTGCAGACAAAAAAATGAAATATGAAAGGTAATACAAAATGCATATTTTGAACAATACAAACTTAGAAGATAATGAAAATTTTTCACAGCTGTATTGTAGCAGTAAACGGGAATAAACTTCATCAAGTGCAAACCTGTTTGAAATGACGTCGAGAATATGATGAAGACGTCTCCACATTGAATTCTTTGCTAAAAATATTGCATAGTTTCGCGCCAAAACCGTTTCTGCCACCTAAAAGACGATAAGGATCAATGATGCAATCAGACTTGTATATAATGTACAGCAAGCTGTCGGCAACGAAGAACTTGAAAAGTTGCTTTAAAAAAAGCAGGAAAAGATCGACTTCACCCCTCCCCCCTTTCCCATCCCCATTAAAAGAGTGCTTAACAAAACAGAGAAGACTCCGTATCACATTTCGGCAATCATGACTAAACTTCATCATTTCTTTGGTATAAGTCGCCTCACATTGAACAGATTGGACGATAACTGAGAACAATAGAATTAAATATATTCAGAACAGTTTCTGCGGAAATTGATTCACTAGAGATGCTTCGGAGGTGGAAAACATTGAGCATACCAATAATTTTAATTTCCGAGTCATCATAATTCGATGAGGTCAAGAGAGTTCCAAAAATAAGTGATGGTATGTAGAGACCCTCTTCGGGGTGCATCTCCACCGGGATACCTTCACCGTCGTTCCATACCGATATTTCATTATTATTTCTACAAAAAAATCGATTAATCCACATATTGAAGGTGATTAGATAATGCCAGCAGATTTTAAGAGAATGTAACAAAAACCAATCTTAGGAAATAAAAATAAACAACAATAACAAGCACGAGAAAGGCAACCCATTAACCCCAACCCCCCCAACTCAAAGATTTCATCCAGTCGAAAAGAATTTTCAGCAATTCAGTAGAAATTGGCAAAAAGACCTTTAATTGAAGTGACCTGGTCATCAACTGTTTCAGCAATAAACATCGATTCTAATTTTCAAGGGATGAAGCAGTCTCGCTTTAAATTTTAAGAGCTTGCCAGGTTTTCCTCCCTAACCTGACCAATCTATCAAAAATAAAAATAAAATAAAATATGCAAAGTAAACATCTTATATCGTTATTAGTTGCACTGTTCATGCAGATATTCTACTCCAAGGTTCGCTTTCCTTTGATTCAACTGACATTAAATGTATGCAAACATTTCAGAACTTTTAAATTTGCATAACCTCTTTTAAAATTCAGTTTTATTCGAATCAGCTTTGTTTTGACATATAAAATAAAAAAATAAAAAACCCTTAGCTTTGCTGATTCTCGGGGTGAAACCTCCAGGGGAAAGGCAGATAAAAACGTACGCCTATGCCCAAATACAACATTACAATAATCTCTTTTGAGAAATAAATTAATAAAACAATAGAAAAGATACTCTTTAAAAGCATACAATTCATCATGATAAACTCTGCGCTATCTGCGCTACACTCTATGAAAGTAATAGTCATAAAGGGTGCAAATGAAATGAAAAAACTGAAGGACAAAAATTAAGCTGGACATCTCTCGCCAATTTTTTTTAATGCTCTCAATAAAAACGTATCCGGTGGTCCGATGAGATTTCCAACGACCAAAATTCCCTTCATTGGTTTTTCAGAGGTTCCATTAGTTTACTTGCAGAATCCTCCTCAATTATATGCGCAAGCAGTTCCCCAACACATTGTCATTTGGAAAACATCAATATCCAAGCGTATATAAACAACTCACATGTCGATGTCAACACGGATGGTGGTCATTTTAGGATCGCGTTGTTTGTTATCGGCCGCATTCACCAATACTTCATCGAATATTTTCAGTAAAGCGGGTACATAGCTCAACTGACGTTTCACCATTCGTTTCGATTTTCGGTCATATAAATAAACATCCTGAAAAACAGATTACTCTATAATATTAATAATAAAAACTCAAAGCACAGTGATTTTCTAAGTTGGTTTCTTAAATGATACCAAAGGTTTGTTGCAGTTGAATGTTTTGATCATACTTCCAGCTAACTAATCCTCTCTTCTCGTTTGCTCCTTCCTCCCTAGCAGCCCTCCTCCTAACTCCTCAGGATCAAGTTAATCACTCCACAACGAGACATTTAATCTCAACCGGCAATCAACCACACCGCTGCCAATGTCACAATACTGTTATAGCAATCATGGTTCACTGTGATGCAACAAGATTCACCATAAATGGGCCATCTTCTTTCTCCTAAACTCTCCCTCTCTCTGTGTTAAAAATTAAATAAGGCAAGAAAGAGATTGTGATCGGGAGTGTAACAAGAGAGATTTTGAAACGAAGGGATTACCAAAACAAAGGAGCAACCAGCAGACATGGAAATGTCAAAAAACAGCACAGAGGTGTGGCCATCAATCTAAAGCAACGAGCTATCAACAGACCTCAAGCAAAGCAATCAGAAAAGAGGATCAGCAAGTGCCTTACATCGTAAATTCGTTCCCCTATGAATCCCGAGCTTACTTAGTGGATGCTATGTTCCACGAAAATAACGCAAAGCAACAATCTCTAATGCAAAAACTCTTACAGATCTCGTGCACAGCAATTCAATGTTTCCATCGGTAAGTAAGCACGGATATAGGCGAAATTTTTTAAAACTTTCTCTAATTTAAATGATAAATTGCCTGGCGCATATTTTCTAAAGCTAAAATTTGCAGACCGCTCGCAAACTTACTAAGCTTCAAAATCCTGTAAAAAAGACGGCCAAAGCCTAACACGCTGAATAAAATGAAGAAACCCATGAAAAACATTTCCATGAAGTAAACTAAGCCAAAGTACCGCACCTGTATTTTTCTTCTTTTTTCGCGCGGAAGTATTCATGGATGGTATCCCCTATATTCTCGCTATCTCCTTGCCTGACAAAATGCCATCTGATACCGGGAATGGTAATACGAGGGTGTCTCATCTAAACTGACAAACTGTTATGACAGGGGTGCATCATATAAATTAGAAATTTGACGCTTACGAATTCAAACGTGCACTCCGTGCCAAATTTTCTTTTTTGCCCGCTTATGGATGGCACTCAAACCTTTACAAGCGATCGGTTAGCTTAAGAAAACAATGAGATGACATTCTGGAAGGTTCCATTCTACAGAACGAATGTATTCGACCTGATCCAAAGAGAAGGACTTTACATCTTAACAGATTTTTTTTTAGCAAAGTCAGGAAAAAGCTGATAGCCAAAAAATAGAAGGGAAAACAGAACAAGTGATGTAAAATGTGATACTTCTCTCTCAGAAGGAAGGACCGAGCCAACATAGGTATCCGGTCTTAGCAGAACGTGTTTCAGTGGCGAAATTCGTTGATATTTAGTTGTTCTAATGGAGGCAATAACTGCTGAGCTTGCCGAACGATTATAAACATCTGCAATACAACGCTTTAGATGAGTATCTAAAGTGAATCCTCAAAAATTTTAGAAATATTCGACCCATTATTATGGGTCGAATGTTGTGATTTAAGTTTTATTAATAGGAATATAACTTTATTTCTGAAAATTTCAGATATGAATACTCTCCCCGATTAGGTCATGACCACTCACCAGAGCAAAACCACTTCAATAATTTGAAAATATCGTTCCCAGATTCCTTTCCCTTACTTGCCTGTCCAAAATAGGGTAGAATAAATCCTTTTAAAACTAATAAAGGAATGATAAAAACCTAGAAGGCAAGCTGTCCTTCGTGCCAGCAGACTGGTCACGTGCCTCGGGAATTGCTTTGATCGATAACTCAGCAAGAGAATATTACGGCCATAAGTACGCGGGACAACTCGAAATAGTAATCCATGTCCCGCTTGCACCATCCGCAGCATCCACTCCTGAATCAAACAATCATTTACCTCAAATCGGTGAATGACCTCACGATTTATAACTGAAGATATCTCGAAATCAACGGTCGAAAACTTGAGGAATTCGCGCTACATTGGTGGAGGTGGCACAGATTTGGTCACTCATGTGGTAACCTGGCCAGAAAGGTCGGAGGAGACTGGATTAGGCCATATTCATCAATGAAGTGGGACATGATAGCGGGCATATGGCTCGTTTTACTTCCCCAGCCATTTTTACCTCCTAAGCAATAGTCACCTGAAGCCCTCCCTCAAGCTTAATCTAGATGTGGTCTCAGCCAGGTCTCCCCCCCCCCCCAGAAATTTATAGTCGCAGTCGACGATTCGTAAACTCTTTCCCCATATTCGTACAATATTAAGTTGAGATCTGTACAGCACATTGTTGGCGGTGCAATATTTCTCAATCAGGTGGTGCGTCTACGAGACTGCAAAAACAGCGGAAGTTATTTCTAATACTTCAAACATGGAGAGGTCTAAACGGTCGCATACAACCTTTTAAAAACAATTTAAGCTCTACTTTTGTTTAGTTCATTCAACATCCCACATGTGGATGACATAAAGATATGAGAGAAGCACAGAAAGCATACATATAGGCAATAGGGGATGGTATATTGCAGTAATTCTAGGTTAGATGTCTACCTGGTAAGAAAGTTTCGTTGATACGGATCAGAAAAGAGTGCAAAAAATACTGCGGGTAAAACGTTTCTAAACTGCTCTAAAAGTTCAACGTAACATGCCAAATAAGTTTGCCGCATACTTCTCAAATCCAAGCATACGTAATAACAACGACTACAACATCCATAAGTCTGACAGCAAAGACATGCCAAATAAGTTCTCAAGTCCAAGCATAATAACAACGATTACAACGGGCCTAGTGGTGGGGAACTGTGAAAGTAAAGATACACCTATATACTTATGATACAAAAAAACAGAGCTTCGAAATGACAGCTGAAATGAAACAAACTGATTGCGGCTCATCTCGCCCATCTAGTAAAAAGGAGTTCAAATTTCGATTAGTGCTAAGGTTTGCAGGAGGTTTTTGCTCGACTGTGCAACGTTTTATCACTCAACGTGTAATATACCAAAATCGATGACGGAAATGAAACACACCAATAGTGATATAACTGAAATTATTAAAGTAGTAAATAAGATAAATGATTGGAGACAAATACGAACAACTGCGACATAAAATACAACATAAATAAAGAAATAATTTAAGTAAGCGAATTACCCTCATTACAAGTATGGGCAGACAAATCTGCTTTAAAAAGCAATCATAGCTTGGGAAGGTGAAATGTATTAGATAAAAATAGCCTGAGATTCCCACCAAGGCTTCTTATTCCCTCATATTTAGACCAATACCTTCAAAAACGTCTGTTGAAAACACGCTACGTCTAAGTACGTATAAGTGTGGGCTACATGTACGCTACCCCACACACCCGCACAGCAACAGCACAGCGAACTGTAAGAACCGCGCGACACAAAATACAAAACTTCGCACTTCCATCACCAACTCGGTCGACTCAAAACCTCCCCACCTCACCGCACGCCGCCCCAGCACGAATAACACTGAGCCCTGCCGCAGAATGTAATGATTGTATATGCGCGCCATTCGTTATTTTGGCGCCAGTATGACGTTTTGCCTCAGAGTCAAGATTACGGTAGTAGGCGGTGCGATCATCTTCACGCGGGCAAGCATACGCGCACACTCAAGCAGTGCCGTTCCGTTCGATCTAACCCTTCGGTTTAGCATCAATAAAAATGAAACAGCAGAACAGTGAGAAAACAAATTTTTTAGGTGATAAAAACAAACATTTTCAACCGTGAATTGAACCAAGGCTGCCAAGAAAATATCAAACAAAACATCAGACGCGTTGCTATATTTAAAATTGTTGCCGTCTGTAAAACAGCTTTACCTCGGGCAGCAAGCAATTCCTAGAACGTTCCAAATCATCGACTACGAGTTGGAACAATCAATCAAAGCCTCTCTGGGCTAGCCCCGCCCCCACGGGCTAATCGGGAGGGAAATGCCCTCTCCCCTCTCAAAAAACTTTATCGTAAAATTTTTGGGAAAATGACCTCTCTTCCCTAATATTTTCAGAAATTTATGGCGAACTTATTCTAAGTAATGAGGCACATTTATCGGCACAGAGCACCGAATATAAACAAAGTGGTATAATACCGAAAATTGGCCCGAAAAACCACCCGCTCATTGCGAAACCGGATGGACCTCACCTGCTCTGCTTCCTTCTCCGTTTTTCGCTCCGTCCGCCTTCTCTAATTTTGACGATATTCGTCTCAGCACAGAGAGATGAAAGGATATTTTAAAATATTCAAAACACTTTGTCCCTTATCCTCACCCTCCCCCTTCCCCCCCCCATCCCAATTTCGCAGAAAGACTTAAGTCCGTTCAACCAGCCTCGGGTAATTTGCCTCGCCCGAAAACACAGGTGACAGCAGTATACACGATGAGACCTTATATCCGTCCAAAAAACCTTGGGCAAAAGTGCAAAAAAAAAGATGAAACCTTATAGTATGAGAAGAATTCGAGGTTTACTAAAAGAATTCGTCCAAAGCTTAGCAATCTCTACTTTCCAAAAGACTTTATGCTTCACGCAAATTGATTAAGAAAACTAAACAAGCAATATTCAAAAAGAAACTATCGCCTTAAGTAACACTTCAAGCAAAAATTAACAAACAGAAGAAAAAGAGAGAAGGTGCAGGGCAGCAAAATCCCCTTCAATCCACTCGAAGGTACCAGCATTTGGCTCGATTCCAATCTTTTCGAATGGCTTATGAGGCAAGTGCGCATTTTCAAACATCTGCGTCTGCACTTCAAAAGACACCTTATTGCAGTTTTCGTTGCCATTCCAACCATCATTTAAAGTAATACAGCACCAAAACTTAAGAAACGCCACCATTCCCCCCCCCTGAATTTTTAATAGCAAAAAAATATCAACGTGATATATACCGAAAGCTATGACAGGAATGAAATACACACCAACAGTGACACAAATCAAACTAGTAAGTAAGATAAATACTTGAAGACAAGCATATATAACCGCTATAAAAGTATAAGTAAAGAAATAATTGAAAAAAGAGAACTATCCTCGTTGCACCCAAATTAATAGTAGATGTAGGAGAGAACAAAACCACTTCAACGGTCACCATGTGAATATAAATTTCAATATATCAATAATGTTGGTAAAAAATATTAAATATGCTAAACTGCCTAAACTGCTCCAATAAATTTTTATTTTTTGGTCCTTCTTGGTATTTATTCTGGTACCTGGTACTTGAACATTGATATTTCATGGCATCGTTAGAAAGTTTACCTCTTAGCAGAAATCACGACACCCCTATACCAATTACAAATAGGATGCATACTTCTGTTAATGTACATGAGGATTGAAAGTAAACAGATAACCATTTACATGCACACTAAAAAACCATGCTCCAACACTGAAAATAATTCAACAAAAAAGCAAACTATACAAGTTAAACTTCGATCCCGCGCTTATCAGCTGTGGTACTGTTGTCGTTGAGGTGACCCACTCATCGAGTAGATCAAAAGAGAGAGAAATAATGAAAATGTTTAGCTCATCGTTAAGCCTTTCGCAATGGAGAACTCCAACAATGGAAACCGAAAAATGCCATCTCTTGCTTGCAAACAAAAAAAAAAACTACCTGCGTGTCGACAGCAGTCCGTTCGCGGCTGTCAGGTCTACTCTCCTTCCTTTACGACGCCTGGCAGTCGCGGTTGGCTCCGAATGGAACGACCTCGCTATGCCACTTTCTCCACTTGCAACTCTTTTGAGCTGAAAGAGTCCCGAAAATCGACGGAAGTCCATGTTTAGGCAAAAAGCAGACCGCAGATACCTATGCATGACGGCGCGCACCTCCGTTGATCCCGTGATTGAAGCATCACTCCGCAAAGGCGCGGAACTCTTCCGCGATCATCCAGATTGGTCACTGGCACCGTGAACGCACACTACAGCTCATGCACAATCGAAAAGAAACCACCTACCCCTCCCCTCCCACCCCCTTAAAAATGTTTCTCCAGTCGCTCGCGGCAAATTTATTTTCTTTAGAACTAACTGTAGACAAAACAGCCCTCTCTATCAAGCACAAATCATTCACATCATATTCAAATCGGTAACAATCAACTTATCGATACTGTGCACGACATCAGACAATATCACTGATCGACATGCTATACAAATACAATTGAGAAACGAATATTTATTTGAATAACCGCTGTTACAATTTAGAGCAACATTAATAAAAAAACTGCAATACAAAGAGATTTTCCAGGGAAGAAATGATTTGTACAATAGTTGTATAAAGAATGACTTGTACAAAGAAATGATTTGTACAACTTCAAACAATCCTGCCAACGCACATTCTTCCAAGACATCCCCTATCCCCACTCCCCCCCCCCAAAAAAAAAAATAAAATTCGAGATCAGCGGATGTCCTCCGAGGAAAGTGCAAAAAAGGTGCAATTTCTTTCAATACCTTTTAATCACTCTCGAAATAGTTGTGGAAAGAATAAGCCAAGCCGTTGCACAACGATAATTCAACCTTTATTGTAGGAGATGCAGATCACTCGTCGAGCCATTTTCACTCCATCTTCGTGACGCCGCCGCTACCTGTTCTCGATACATCTGAAAAATGGGACTTTTTGCATGCCACAAGCCTACATACTCAATGACCTGTTACATAAAACAAAGCTCAACTGACACCCCTCTGTATCTTATCCCTCCCACATAGCCATTCTATATTTTGACACATTTACTTATATATTACGCATCCATCCTCAACACTTACTATATACGTCAGTTGCCATGCAAACGACTATACGAGTGCCACTTCGATTTTTCAATTACATCCTAGAACCCTCTACATATACCGCCTTTATTTCTTGTCTAGATAAACCAGCACGGAAGGGAAAAGATGTGATGGGACACGTTTCTCCACCTTCAAATATAGATCCTCCACCAAGAATACAAATGCATTACTAGTCAGGAATATTGACGGACTCAAATATCTTTGCAATCCAAAGTCAACATCAACTTCCCACAGTTATTTCACTATACATTTGCAAAACAACTCTAAAGTACGCAGTAAAGCCCAATCGAACGAATATGCAAATTTAATCACATCCCTAGTGCCCACATAAAGACTGCACATTCTTGATATGAGCACATGAAAAAGAGAATCGAAGAAGTCTGGCACTCATTTCTAAATTTCAAAACCTGAATCAGTCAAAGAAAACTATATTAAAGCATTTTTCAGCACTTAATGCAAACCCCATAGAAAAAATCAACCAAGAACTTTCACACATACTCATACAAACTTCCATATGAATAATCCCTTACGAGATGTAATTCGCATCGCCTACTCTCCGCGATTAATAAACCCTTCATATCTGCCCCCAGAAGACCTTGAAGTTCTTTGTGCCACTAGCATACGACCTGTAGCATTGGAAGAAAACTTCACGACAGCTGCAGACATAGTGTGCATGCGTGTACACCAAAAGCTAGTGTGGACCCCAACCGTTCTTATGAAGTCTACGCTTAATTCCCTTGGGCAAACGTGAAACCCCATTGAGGCGATGTGATTAATACTAAAAACATAATAACGAGACCAACCAATAACAACAAGCCAATAATTATCGAGCAAGAATATAGCTCCTTCTTAATTGCACCCGACAGTAGTTAATTGCATCACTTACGTTCTCATGCAAACATTAGCTTTTCCTGTAGGTGGGCAAGTCGAACTTGGAATTTCCGTGTGGAAATCAGCAACGCTAACCATTCAGACACATTTCACACTTCCTTGACTTATCATGTTGGCAGCAAAAATTACCACGAAGCTTCCATGCAGTTTCTCTTCACATTATTTTGATGAACAAATCTGAAAAGCAGTTTCACAAAAGATGGTCAAATACCGTCTAACAAATATCTTCCAACTTCAGCAATCAGCCAGTGTCATCTGCAACATGAATGCCGTCGAAGTTAAAAGTTTAGCATAACAATACCGTCTTTTAAGTGTCCAGAAACTTGCAACTCAAACAATTCGTCATGCTGTATTAAAAAAAGACCTCATGATTTGAAGCTTTCCGCGGATTCGGTTGGAAGCGCCTCCGCCTCAATGTTGATTTCATATCAGTTCGATTTTTCCCCTCGATCGTTAACTCTTTATTCAATACAGCTTCAATGAATCGATACTGAAAGAGTTTTATTTACTACAACGAGATATGTATTCAACGTTGAATTCTACTTATTTCAATACAGTACATGCCGCAGTTCTACATAATTAGCTATGATAACACCACCCGTTTCCTTTAATCTTTCATGCATTGTGCTCGCAAATGAACAAACAAACGATAAAATCAAAAACCAGCATGACCATTACTAAACAACCTGGTAATGAAGGATATCCAGAATTTGTCTGTATACCTCTACTCACCTGTTACTGCGCTATGAAAATAACACAAAAATAAAAAAGACAAATGAAGACACGTTCGAATAGACTAGAGATCAGTTGAAACAACCAACTCATGCTAAGCTGAACCACGACTTGGAACCACGACTCACCCTGAGAAGATATCTCTTTATCCCCAACCTCGAATAATTCTCTACCTTGATCTGCTGCTGCTGCTTTACATTTCATGCAGATTATCTATGCAATCAAAATTATACCTGTAAATGCCGCATTCTCCTCCTCCAAATGCCGCTGGAATGAAATGCGAACTCGTTGGTTTCCTCTTTCAGCGATTCCATTTTAAGGATTTTTAGCGACCTATCATTCACCATGCTTACCGCGTCCTCCTTATCGCCATAAACGACATATGTTCCACATGGTGACCACGCAACGTTCAAATTTTGTGCTGAAACTTCACTCACCAAGCAACCAACTTACAATAACAACCAATATATATCCCACCAATAATATGTGCCATGATGAACTGCTCAGGGCATTACACCATGTCACACCTATGCCAACCTTTGGCTACGAAACCTTAACGTTAAGTACAATTACACCGCGAAACGGTTGCATCCCTATTGTTTCAGTAATGCAAAAGCCAACAAAAATTGTTTCGTTTTATTGTTTCAAGTAAGGCAAAGGCAGTCAAAAAAAAAACATCCAACCATGGCATTCCACCCGCTCAAAGAAGAAAATGACTAAGGCATCTGCTCCCCGCTCTCAAGACGTAGATACAACTCTCCTGGAAAATGCCCGATAACTTGAAATTCTGATAAAAGCGCTATGGACGCAGCGCCCTAAATGATTTCTTAATCGTAAAATCGTTGCTCTTCGTAATAACAAATGTTGAAGGCTCTGAGTGATGAAAACTGACTGAAGAAACGGCGTTCCTCAGAAATCGAAAGGATATGAGCGTATATGAGGCAATTATGAACAATCACCTCATAAACGATTTTAATGAATTTACTTTGCAGCTTCAAAATTCCACTGTGTGATCGTTGAATGCAGAAATGATGAACAAAGTACACTTCTTACCCCAGCTATCTTACATTTCCGCTAGCTGAATTGAAAAATATTAAGATCAGAAGGAAAATAGGCTGCGTTGGTATAGTCGCCTTATTCTTTGGTCGCTTGCCTAAAAACGATGTCAGTTACGTCTGGACCAAGCTCAGCCTAGAGATATAAGAACTGGATAAAGCCGGTTTCGGCCTCCACTTATGATCAATCTGCATTCCAATCGTGACACTCAAAGACACTTTTTACCAACTAGTGACACAGGTCATGCGCAAATTTCATCCGACAAGCATTAAAATGAGACTAGCAGCTGGTTGGCCAGCCGTATAATTGGTCGAAAACAATAACTTAAAGTCCAACAAAATGTCTTTCTAAATATCTAAGGAAATGCAGCCCTTCTATCTTTTCGAAGATTTCGGAACCACAGAGCTGCACAGTAACAGGATAAACGTGACCTACACAAAAGGATCACTCTTCATGTCACAGCCGTCAGAAAAAGGCAAGGTCAGGCTCTTACACAAAGTTTAAGAGGAATATTTTTGCTGTGATTTTGAAGTGCCGCAAAGGCAACAGATTTGTCCAGGGTACTGGCAAACCGATGAGGCTCTTTTCCCCTGCTCATTCGAGGATCTCAAGAAAACGCTCAGTCTAGCATAAAACCAAGTTTTCGCCTGCTTTATACCTGTGAAATGAATGAAGCAATGAGTCGTCATGATGGTAAAATAATCTTCATCATCACTTCTCGTTGAAAGTTATCCATGATTTCAATACGCATAGTAGTGAAAGACTGTTCTATCCTACACGCTTAAAAAAGTGATTTGAAGTGTTTTGGCACTAACAAGTGCTGAGACACTGATGAATGGCTGAACGACTACAGAAACACGTGCGCTGATTATCAGTGCACATAAATTGACTAAAGAAGCATGCGTAAGACTGTCTGTAAACGCATTGATAATGGCTATACGATTACCACGGAAGGGGTGAATTTCCCTTGCATGCGTAATATCGTCCTTTCACAAAACTTAAGTCACTGTGAACCAAAAATTACAAATAATGCGCTCTCTCACGTAGATAAGAAGCAATAGGAACGGAAAAGTTCAGTCACGTTGACGTAATACTAGATGAAAAATGCATCCCTAATAGTTGCAAAATTGGCTCAAGTTTTTCAGCATGACTAATCGTCCACAACTCTGTCAAAAGTTGATAGATCAACTCGAAAGCTCATATATGACATAATATGATACACAAAATACCTACCCACTTTCACAGCTTCATCATTAGCTGCTAAGGAATCGAAACTGCCAGAGACACAGACATACGTATATCCATATGCACAAGAAAGACGTCGCCACAGCGCACATTGCAGCTCAAAACTTTTATTTCGCAAGAGATTTCATGAATGAGTACTTCAGTGGAAATATGAATACAACAGTAGCCAGGTTTTGCCATTCGCTAGCAAATTAAACAGTGATGTAGTTTCATGTGATCTCTCTCTACAAGTTAAAAACGTTTTGGATAATCTCATCATGGAACAGAACTCTTTAAAGACTGATATCAAACCACTTTGAAGATTTAAAATAGCAACCTATTATCAAAAGTATTAGACCGAATACATCTTACCTTTTGTGGGGAGTCTTATATGAATTCGTGTTTGCCTCATGTCCCAAATGCGAATCTCTTGTCTAAGCTTGCCGACGCCAATAAATAAGTGTTGCTTGGGTGGAAAGCAACTTGATCTATTTGCTCGCTATGCGCAAAGCCGTGGAATATGTCCTTCTGAAAGAAATGCCCTAAAGAGATGTCCTCCACCGTACAATTTTACAGCTGAGATCCACACGCCGCCTGATTTTAAAAGCGGTTCGTAGAAAAGTCAATCCAGATGTCCTTCAACAATACGGATCGAAAAACAGCTCAGTTCCCCCGACGTACCGACCTGATGCATTTCAACACACTTTTGCAAAGGAAAAAGCCAAAGCATCATGCTCCTGTATCAAGGCGAAGGATTCTAAAAAGAATCATCCAATGAAAACAACAATACAATAAAAAATCGAAAAGTAAAAAATTTTTACGTAAAAATAAAAGTAAAAAATGTAAAAATAGAAATTAAAAGAAAAGTTAAAAAATAAAGTAGAGGAAATTAAACAGAAAATTTGAAATCACCGTTCGATACAAAGAGTCAAAAGCCCCGAAAGCTAAGCGCGTTCCATCGCAGTTCCAAGAAATCGTAAGCGGTCGAGGCACCTTTAAAACAACTCCTTCGACAGTTGGCTGTCCATACCACATACATCATCAGTAAAGATTACCAACATTTCGTCCATCCATCTACTCCCGTCAAGTGCTTAAAAGTTAGACAACTCGGCAAGTTATCAAAGAAGTGAAAAAAAAGAAATCAACCCAATGGAAAGCGTATGATCCGGCGCCCACATTTAAGCACACTGTAAGTAATGGCAGGAGTTAGTTGTGGATTACATACCACGCAGAACAATATCCCTCTTCCAAATGCATGTACGTAAGTGTATAAAGGTGTGGCGATAAGAATATGAAATCGAATATGTGCAGGGACAGTTCAGTCTCCATTTCTCACCATCAGCTCCACCCTCCGTTCCTCTTCCTTTCTCCTCCAAGCAATAGCTTGACACAAATCCTAAACAGTGTCTACTTCCTCAGCCCGTCCTGTACTGCAGTTTCCTGCTTCACTGCAACCTTGGCCTCTGCTACTGGAAATAACGGATTAACTCAGTCATTCAATATATTTCAGCAGGACACAAGAATACTCCATCTCGATCGCACACACAGCGTTGTGAAAACCAGATGACTAAAGAACATCAAAAGTTGCGTCGACTTCTAAACTGCGCACTCCAGGTAAAGAAATGATCAACCTGCATATCGTAGACCTTGACCCGGTCGTTTCTCTTGAAATGTTCCATCGCATCCTCGTAGAGCGAACTTTGCCCATTCCACTCACAGCGTTACGTCGAGAACCAAAAGCAGTCCCCTCGCCCCATCCTGCAGCCATCTTCGACGCCTGATGTCGTCACAAGTTTAAAACAACAGGACGCTGCAAAGAAAGTAAACAAATATGCGTTTGGAAGCTCTTCCTACCCCCCCCCCCCTTACGCCAAAAAAACAAAGCAATAAATCCGAGCGACCAACGTGAAATTTTAAAAAAATTAAGAACTTGCATATACTGGGTGCCGCAGTTCTGGAAGGGAAATTGAAAATTTCAAAAGTGCTCAAATTGTAAAGAAGCTCCACTGTAGAAGTTTTCGACTAAAAAGATGCTGGAAATCTATTTTCCATCCCGCCAGTACGGTCATTTTATTCATCCTTCCAGAGTGCTCAAAGATGTACCAAACCTCAAAAGTGGGGTTCAAAAGAGGTGCAAATGACCACATGTTTAACGTGCTAAACAATGCCATCTACAACTTCACCTTTAAGACATCATACCCAAAGGATTGTACAAATGCATGCAGAAAAACTGCGTATACAAAGTATGTGCATGTATCAATGAAAAACTATTACATTTTTTATATTATGTTGAATTTTATTTATAGTGCAGTGAATTTCGGAGAGGATCTATGTACCTTCCAAATCTTCGACTTCACATCGACTAGCGGGATACACCGTATACATATATACATATAAATATATATATATATTAAAATCAGAGTTGTGAAAGCCGTCACAAAGTCGAAGCACTTGTGGGAAAATACGACAAAAAAAGGCATCTATTTCAAATCGCTACATTCCGGAACATTCGAAAGTCGTAGCGGTTCAAACGCCACGCTAATTTTATGACGGAAAAAAAGCGAAAGTGTGAAACTGAAACCAACTTCGAACAATAAGCACGAACCCTGAGAGCGTCAAGATGCAGATGATCCTTTAAATAGAATCCTATTTCAGATTGTAAGAATGAAGAAAGCTGCAATAAGCACTGAAAAAAAATATGGTAGTAAGGCAATAGGCGAACACATGAAATATACGATTGATCACCCGATGAAAAACAGAGCTCCGTAAGAAGGAGACCGGTGATATAACAAAACCTCAAGAAATTGGTTCAATTCAGCTAAAAAAATTCATTCGCAATATGATGTACTCGCAAAACAATGTCCACTATGAGCAAACGGTACAAAGAACGGCGGGCAGTTCAAGTACACAGACCATACGGAAGTGATTCACGGTACTTTGACACATCATTTCATCGAAGTAATTAGCTTACACCAACTGTGTGCGATGAATAAATACATAAAAACTTGAATAAATATGTAAAAATTAAAATTTATAAGGCGGAGAAGAACCTATACGGAACCACTTATTCTTCCTTTGTGTATGCATGAGTGATTATGAACGCATATTAGCGTTTGTGCATTCTCAAAGCTAGAATTGTATGATATGGATCTGAATCCAGTCGAAGAAAAGGACCTTCATTCCAAACAAATCTGTGATAGGACCTTCAATCACGGAATGAAGGCTCGAATCCAAACGGGCCTATGAAAGGACGTTCAATCATGAAAATGGGACCCTTAATTATGATCGTTCAGCACTTTTTTAAAACATAGACTAGACTAGAAATGCACATCAGTAGTAGAGACGGAGATACTCTATAAAATATAATAAGACATATACCGGAGAGGAAGCACCGGAAGGCGGTGGCGGGAAGGTGTTTATTTGTTGCTTCTTGGAGATCGTATTCGCCATTTTAACCTATTGCTGAGGCTGCGGCACAGCGCACAATGGTACACTGTGCTGTGTCACCTGAATTCAAAATTGTATACTCAATGAACAATTTAATTCGACATATAACACGCACTTCTAGTTAGCACAAAACTCATTCTTTTATGTAACTTAATCACTTTTCCCAATACTTACCGCCATTTTGGGTAATAAGTGAATTTTTTCTTCCGAAATTCATAAAAATGTGTCCGGTTTTGGCCTCATTTATGAACGGTTCGAAATAATCCATTCAATCGGTTCGTAGAGATACTTCACAGTGTCAGCACTACAGATAGACTATGCACATACCTACTGTCGACACTGCGCATCGAAAAAATTTGCATAAACTTCATTAATCCAGTCGCCTCATATAAAATGCTAAGACATTATGCAGGTGATCGGTGTTTGCTCAAAGCAAATCCGACAGCAACCAGACCCAATCAAATGTTTTTACAGATCATCTCGTTTTGGCAGAACCATTCCGCTGTACCAGCTGATACCTTCGAAATATCATATCAAAAAGCTGCTTTTCCATACGCCAACCAATCATGGTAGCCCACAGGTTCGATGAAGATACTATACACCTACTTCTATTGTGAAGTCATTCTATCTTACATGCTCCATGTGCTGTCAGCGTGGTGCAATGCTGCAGACGACATGCCTGCTCGCCCTGTCTGGCCGTGTGCTGCTATACTGTAGTTGTTCCATAACCGAACGTCAAACTACCGTTGCTGAAGAGAGTGTTCAACTGTTGCTCTGCTAAGGCGGCGATATCTGCCGGTTGACTTTGTTGCTACACGAACACTGCACATGACTGTGCCTGTGTTCCACGGTTTAGTTTCTGCAACTATTAGCACTCCAGCTACCATCGGTGTTTGCTCAAAGCAAATCCGACAGCAACCAGACCCAATCAAATGTTTTTACAGATCATCTCGTTTTGGCAGAACCATTCCGCTGTACCAGCTGATACCTTCGAAATATCATATCAAAAAGCTGCTTTTCCATACGCCAACCAATCATGGTAGCCCACAGGTTCGATGAAGATACTATACACCTACTTCTATTGTGAAGTCATTCTATCTTACATGCTCCATGTGCTGTCAGCGTGGTGCAATGCTGCAGACGACATGCCTGCTCGCCCTGTCTGGCCGTGTGCTGCTATACTGTAGTTGTTCCATAACCGAACGTCAAACTACCGTTGCTGAAGAGAGTGTTCAACTGTTGCTCTGCTAAGGCGGCGATATCTGCCGGTTGACTTTGTTGCTACACGAACACTGCACATGACTGTGCCTGTGTTCCACGGTTTAGTTTCTGCAACTATTAGCACTCCAGCTACCACACACGTCAAACGATGCTAACGCAGTAAGAAACGCCATAAACGGCTCAGCGAATATGGGTCTTGGCTAACGCCACTGTTGTCAGAGTTGAGCAAGAAAGAGATACAAGTAGCGATACCAAACTACATGTAAACGATCAAGTGAATATCGCATGCAAATACCCACCGCGCCACCTCCAAGGTTGACAAAAAATGCAGATACTTTAGCAGCTTTACGTATCTAAAGTGAAAAAATAAACTTTTTGTACTAAACGAGCACCACCGACATTGCAATGACATAGAAAACGATATGAATTACTTACATCCTATTGTGTCTGCTGCTGTCGTGCCCGCTCCTGTTGCATTCCTCTCGTAAGAGGTGATGCGTTGCTCGAAGTGCCACCATTCACCAGCGACGCTGACGTTGGATAGATGGCGTGAAGTGGCGCTCCGTATGTCCCCGATATTCCCCTTCCAGATGCGTTAGTGGCAGGTTTAAACAAAGAGTTACGATTTCTGGAAAGTCAGAACTCAATAACTTAAGATGAAGCTCACGCTAACCGCCGCCCCCCCCCCCAATTCAATTAACAGAAGGTGTGAAAGTTAAAAACTTGGTTCCCTGTGAAAGTAAATTATGAAAATCGAACACGTTAGAAAGTATCATCAACAACAGCGACAGCAATAAACTCTCCTATTTCCTTTAACTCAAAGTCTAGGGCTAAGTACAACCTGTAAGGAATTCCAGTTCACTGCGGTTGAGGTCTCTTTAACAGCCCCAATACAAGTGGAATTTTGCTTCAACGCTGATGATCAATTCTCTTACCGCGGAAAATGCGTGCGTAGCTGCGCATGACCTCAGCAGCAGTACCTTGTGGCGGCTGAACGGTTGAAGCTGCACTGCCTGGCTGCAGAAGCGTATTACGACACATCTGCATGTATTGCTCTTGACTCTGCGCCATTTGAAGATAGGTTGATGACGATGTGGCCGGCATTATAAGCGACGGGACTAGTGCGTTGCACCTCAGTTTGCTGCTGTTGCATAGTTTGTTGCAGCATGCGCACCCCAACTGCCTGATGCATTTTCGCCGGTGCATGAATTGGAACAATCTGCAAGTGAATAATCCCCTCCTGCAAACGATATGATGTAAAGAAGCTTGCAAACTTAACCAACACTGATAACCAACTGACAACCTAAAATCTCGATTCTTCATCTTTTCCGTTAGGCACTTCCTTCCGAGAAGTCATCAAGCTTAGGCAGTGAGATGACCCAGCTTGGGTATACCAAACAGATCACAGGTAGAATGCAGAACAATTATCTCCCCTCTTGGCTTTCACGCTGAATGTCTGCAATCAAGCGCTAATGCTAGTTGAAGCATAAAAGTGCATACGCCGACATATATTCATCCTTAAGAACTACTTTCGCCACACGAATATTTGTTCTACATTTCCCCTTCTCTCCTTAATTAAAACAAAAAATATCGCTGATATGAGCACATATCAAGCAAATGAGATTCAAGTTAAAAAACCTTACCTCATTCGAGCCTTCCTGTGGAAAGCGCACACCATCAATCTTCGCTACCACTAATCTTCATTGAATCTCCTTAGATACAGGAACCTGTAAAAAAAAAATGAGGTAGGACTTTGCAGCGGACATATCACATCACGATATATTGACTTCTCCCAAGAACCAAGCACCACAAAACTCGCTAAGCTTCACACCCCCGGAACCGACTCGCTCATCAAAAGACCTCCTCTGCCTCATCGCACCCCGCTCGAACACGAATAACACTGAGCGCCACTGCAAAAGACAGTGCTTATATATGCGCGCCTACTGCCACTTTAGCGCCAACATGACGTTTTACATCAGAGTCAAGATCACACTAACATACTGTGCGATCACTTTCACCGGGCAAGCGTTCGCGCTCACTCAAACAGGGCCGTTCTATTCGATCTAACGCTTTACTTTAG
The DNA here is from genome assembly GCA_006503575.1 of Baylisascaris schroederi. Lineage (NCBI taxonomy): Eukaryota > Metazoa > Nematoda > Chromadorea > Rhabditida > Ascarididae > Baylisascaris > Baylisascaris schroederi. The sequence goes on from QEWY01003119.1 coordinate 430,113, forward strand.
CATCAATAAAAATGAAACAACAGAACAATGACAAAACGACTTTTATAGGTGATGAAAACAAACATTCCTAATCGTGAATTGAACAAAGATTGTTACGAAAATATCGAAGACAACATCAAAAGAGTGACTATATGCAAAAACTGCTGCCGCCTGTAAAATAATTCTACCCCGGCCGAACAGCAATCTTTAGAACGTTCCAAATCATTGACTACTAGTTGCAACAACCAACCAAAGCCAATGTCCAACCAATCAAAATCTCCTCCGGCCAACCCCGCCCACTCGGGCTAATCAGGACGGAAATAATTCCTCCTCTCTGAGCAAACCTTTCCCATATAATTTTTGGGAAATGACCTTTCTTCCTTAAAATTACCGGAAATTTATGCGGATTTTTTCTCTAAGCGATGAGGTGCGTTTACGTGCGTCTCATCTGTATTACCAATTTCTAAGATTACAAAAATTGTGAACACTATGTGTTCACAATCAAATCATCACTACTCAGCGCTCGATGGCAATATTAATGCAAAAGATAAATTCTCCCTCGCGTATATGGATCACTTTTAATTTTTTTCCGTTCCCGAAAGTTTTCCTGTCATAAAAACGGACGATGAAAAGGGCTCCTCCCCTCCCTAATAAACCTCTATCAACGCTCCTATCCTCCCTCCCTTCTAATGATAAACAGTAATACGGCGACTGCAGACAATCATGCGGAAAGCAGAAATAGACTGTCACAATGAGCTAAGCTAGCCGTCATGCGCTCAAATTCACAACGAAAGGGAAAAGAAGCAAAGAGTGCACTCATCCCTGATCTCGCCTTTCAAATTCATCGTCACATTCCTCGATTTTGACCATATTCTTCAGCATAATGACCGCTGATCGATTGGTCCTCATTAATTCATACATCAGCAAGTGCCTTGCATCAGTACCTTAAACGATATAGAACACTAATGATAACCAGAAATAACAAATAAAAAACGCATGCAATATATGCACTCCAATATCCTTTCTTCTTTACAAAATATCCACTTTTCTTCCACTAAGCCAAGCCTAACTTCAAACTCAACTTTTATTAGCTTAGCAATAAAACAAAATACAACCAGCCGAAAATTTTTCCTCGTTCTCATCTACCGAGAAATTTACATACCAATACCGATGCCTCAACAACTCACTACGTGCCACAGCAGTTGCGAGACAAATTTCCTCATATAAAAGATTCAACACTTAGATAAGTCACATTTAATATAAGAGTATGTCGAAACGATAGGCCATTTTACTAAAACAGAATCCAAGCGATTTGATTATCGATGCGGAAACGTTCTATGAAACAATAACAATCCCCTATCATTAAGACCTCATTCTTTCAACTACAACTGATAACAGTTATCCCTTAAATAGGAATCCATAATAGCATCACTAAATAATGTCATATCAAGCCTCCTATAAATAATGCAGGACGGAGAAAGAAGAGGAGAAGGAGGTAACGCTAGCTTTTCCTACCAAAACTATATTGCAACCAGTGGAACACATATATATTCCCTTCACTGCGAACAACGTGTAGCTCCCAAAAAATCAGTAGAGAACTTCTGCCATTCCCATGTCTCATAGGAAACTCTTCTCCAATTTTGTGTCGCGTATCTCAACGTTCTAAAGAAAGAACAACGATCGATAACCGACCTCTGATTTCAAGACCTTTTTGAGAGACGATACACACATCCTCAGAATTGGCGTTTTGTGCAGCCATCTGACCACTGAAATCGCCCGCTCGATTCGCTGCTTCTAATGCTTGTGGCGCATTCAACTATAAAATAAACATAAGCAAACAACGAATTAAATCTGTAGCAGAACGACGGGAACAATAAAAAACTTACTTCCACAAAGCATCAAACAATAATAAACAGTCCATTTCAACACAGATTTCTACCTGGGAAGCACATGACAGAAGAAGAAGGACGGTGAATGGAAGAAGAATAAAGAATGTCTAGACACAACCTATATTCGACACCTCACTATTTCCAGCATATTCACTCCATACGCAGACTCATAAATATATAGGGTTTCCAGCATGCCATTGATTGGATAACACACGCGACATCGCCACGATTATACAACTACACGTTTCTCAATCGTCAATATGCCCAGATGAGGTCAGCTTACGCTCGGACATGACCGCCTAATCTTGACCATCGGATATTCAAAAGGCTAAACTACCTGTGGTCCTTTTGGAACTGAAGAAGTGGGCTTCTTTTTTTTTGTGCTGCAAACGATCATCCGCTTTTGCGTGACTATGATCTTGTCTTCTGAAGATCTCGTTTGCGCGGTACTGAGCTGTCGGCCAGCATTAATGCCATCGAATCTTCCCCACCAACCGCCGCACTTCCAGATCCGATTGCCAACTGACCCGATGATGACGCTTTACCTGTCGATCTAAACCAAAAATTCTTTCCAGCTAAATCAGCACACCAAAACAGGCCAACGAGCAGCTGCAGCTATCGCATTATATTACCCGCAAAATTTATCGACTTAACAATGCTCGAGAGAAAAAAAAAACTTTGAACTTGGAGCAGACAGGCGTATGGAAATATTGAAGGCAAATTGAACAAGACAGAGAAGATGTGTATGATATGACTGCTATGAATCATTTCTTACACCGATGAAATATACGCAACTTCTTTCGATATGATGTTTGACGTAGACCACCTCGTTGGCTTCTTGATTTCCGATATCTGTTCTCATTTCATGGGAAGTAAATCATTTAACGTTGCTTAGAACGGAGTTAGTTTTCTTCTTCGATTCTGCTGCTAGTCGACCACACATTCCTGAAAGCATTCATATTTGAAATGAAATTGCAATGTTTTGTGGCAGACATATATTCCCCAGGATGTCACTAGAGTAGTTCATCCCTGTTCTCAGAGCAGGGTCAAATATTTCAAGATGTCACTAATTTTTTTTAAATGGCCTCTTCGTTTTTGCCTATATGATGAACTAAATTTCTGTTTATATCGGTTTACGGAATGTAACGTGATTTCGTAAAATAAGAGAAGTAAAGTAGAGTAACCTTTCACAGAACTATGGTTTGTTCTTGGCAGTAAAGCAGTTTTTGCGGGGAAGATAGGCTGCATGGTTTACAGTACCGGAAGAAGATGATCAAGTTTGCGCGGTCCCGAATTCACGGATGGGGACTTTACGCATTGGAACCGATCACACCAGACGAGATGATCGTCGAGTACGTCGGTCAGAAGATTCGGCCGACAGTCGCAGACGAAAGGGAGAAGCGATACATACGCAAAGGAATGGGCTCCAGTTATTTGTTCCGTATCGACTCGGATAACGTGAGTAAAAAAGCCCACTTTCTATTGCTGAAACAGAAGTTTTTTGTTATGATAGTGTTCGGGATTTTGCTACAATAGCGGAGATGCAGTAGTTTTTTTTTTTAGTTCATAGCTTCGTTAGTCGTTCATTGGAAAGAAATTCGTCCTATCATGTGTTATGCTGAAAGAGCGGGCGTTCATATGCTGAAAGTGAATATGATGGTATGAATTAGTATCGAATTTTTTGATGCATCTTCTTGCGGATGTCGATTTTCTTTCATGAAAAACGAGTTTTTTGTTGCTTTTTTGAAGTTACTAATTTGTTTGAATGCAGGTTCTTACTAAAAGTTGTAATTTTCTTTGGACGGAAATAATAAGCGGGTGGACATTGAACACTCGTAAAGAAAATTTGATTTAATTTTTATTAATTCCATTTAATATTTTTATTAAATTTTGAAAAATTTAGCACAATTAAGAAAAGTTCGCGAAATTTCCTGTCGCGTTATTTTCATTCGTTTTTTCGTCTATTTTTGTCGTTTTTTCTTTTCGTTTTTTTTTCGATTTTCCCCCAATTCATTAATTCATAATTTTTTTGACCATATGGTCTATTCTTTCTTCGATATGATCATATCGCGCTGCTCCAATAATTTCAAATTTGATTGGGTCATTTTTGAATACGATGGTTTATTTGCATCTCATTTGATATCTTCAATTGTTTTAGGTGATCGATGCAACGAATATGGGCAATTTCGCACGTTTTATAAATCATTCTTGTCAACCGAATTGCTATGCGAAGGTCGTCGTTGTGGATGGTGAGAAGAGAATAGTGATCTACAGTAAGACACCGATCAATAAAGGTGACGAAATCACTTATGATTATAAATTTCCGATCGAGGAAGAGGATAAAATCGATTGCCTTTGTGGTGCACCCTCTTGCCGTGGCACGTTAAATTAACGGCGGTACACCTATTCATCGATGTGGGTTGGCACTGTACGGTCAGTGGTTATTTGCATTCGCGTGTGCAATTGCTAATCTGCGGGATATTCATGACGGTTGGCCATTTGTTGGCATTTTCATTGAAATCGGCTTAATCAAGGTGGTTGACCTGGGGTGGCAGTAAAGTGGATAAGATGTGATAGCTTCAGTTTATTTTGTTTGAATGCACAATGCAAGAATATGCAAATAATCTTTTGATTGGCATATGAAATTTACATAAAATTCAAGATGAAAGGAAAGAGTTTAAGGTGCAAAATCTTCTGCGTGAACCGAAAAAGCGTTAAATGAAATTTGTGAGGTTGACTATAGGAAATTGGATGACGATGTAGAAGCGCTTGCCCAACAATACTGTGCGCCATATTGTCTTTCTTCTTTTTGGTGCAAGTCGAGCCTAGCTAAGCTATAGGCCAGGTAATGGCATCTGTGGCCATATACCTCATTCTACTTGGCCGAATATGTTTGTGTGTGCTCGACGTCATTCGTTTGCTTCTCTGTTGTGTTGATATTTTGTTACCTCTTTACTGTCTAGAATCTGCGAAATTGCTTTCTTTTCAAAGTTATATTCGTGAAGCTTGATGATACTATAATGAATTTGTTGATATTATTTGTGGTTTGCCCAGTCCTTTGAGGACCTCCTTAAGGGATCTTATTGTTGCTGATATATCTCTCCTTCATGTCTTTTTATTATAGGTTTGCGCGGATGTCATTTGTTGCCACTTTTGAGAATATAAATTCGATTAGGACAAAATTGTAGGTTGATTTATAGTCTGTGTGTTGCGCTCTTTTAAAGGTAAATTAAGCAATTTTCGTAGAACGAGTTCATTCTAATGAAGAGATATTCCGTTGAGCTCATATTCATCTAGGAAACATATTGTTTTATGAATCTCGAAGAGTGCTGCAAAGTGGGTTTAATATATTGTTTCTTGCTCAATGTGAAGTCTTCAAATCATATGGAATATGTACTTTTTTTATTTTTTTTTTAAAAATCCCTCCTTCGCATTGCATTGTAGTCTTCATAATGTGATATTATCATTTATTACATCGATATCTATTTTATTGCTTTTGATTACTTTTTGATAAGTTCACGTAGTGTTCTTGCTGAAGAAGCGTTTTACGCCATCCTTCATTAAAATTTCAGAGGTAATAGGAAAGTCCCTAAATTTGGGAAAATAGGGAAAACTCCTTAATCTTGACCATTTAGAATGCGCTATATAAAGTACAAATTATAGGTAAAGTATGCATTCTTGACGAGAAGAAGATTGTGGAAATGTTTCAGACCTGATGAATTATTGCTTGCTTGTTTGCCGAAGTTGTTGAAGTAGCGATAAAACAGCGGAGAAGGGGAGGGGAAATGGAAAAACATTATTCTTTTAGTAGTGCTTTCTTGGGAGTTGTCACAGTGTTGGTCTTATCGAAATTATTTTCATCAATGATTAGCGCTTTGCATCGTCGACATTTTCCACTCTACCTATTAAAACTCGTTGTTCTGAAAGGGCTGAAATAGTTAAAGAATTTAAGTGTGTCCCCTCGCCCTTATGGGATGTCCAAAACCACCTCCTTGATGCTGATGTGTTAGGGAGGCAAAATCTATGTATCCATTATTCCCTCTAATCTTGCATGGAAATTGTGCTCTAGGTACAGAGTAAGGTCTGATGAAGGAAGAGGTAGGAAGAGGGGGGTGGTAAGCAGGTGGCCGTTATGGTACTACCGTATTACACGAAAATTTGTAGAAATTGGAAACAGCGCCTGCCCACCAACAGTATATGTTTGCAGATCGGCTCGCTAAGAATGTTTTAATGGGTGATAGGTGAACTTAACCCCATTTGATGATTTTTGTCAAATTACTGCAGAAAAACATCACTGCCAGAAATTGCCTTAAAGGTAAGGGGAGGGATTGAAGAAACGGGAGTGGGTGGTTAAGATGTGGCAAGGAGTACTTCAAACGGCGGTTACTGGTTCTCACACCGAATATCACTAATCGACCTCTCTTTAATCTTTGGCAGTTTGCCATATTTCAAATTTGTGCTCTTGGCACGTTTCTAAGGTCTAATATTTTCTATGCATTCTCATAGCTGCAGTGTTGATTCATGCATTTTTCTACCTTCTTCCCCATATTTTGTAGTTGCATTATCATTAGCAACCTCATTGCGAATCCACACCTAAGTGGCAACAGAATCCATCCTATGAGGCGTTATGTAGCAGTGACTAAATTTTTAAATCACATCTTTGCCACCAATTAATCTATAGTTTACTTATTTCTATTCGCTTGATCATATCACTTGTTTCAGTAATAAATCCCGAACGACTCCATAGTTTTGTATGAAGTATTGCACTAATATCCTGCACCTTTTCGTCTTATTCGAGCACGATCAAAGTTGTTACAAACCTCCATCGTCCCTAACGTCGAACACTTCACGTGAAGATTTAAAAAATTAGTCACAGCTGCACCGAATTCTTTGCATCGCGTGTTACACTTAAGCAAAATTGCACTGAATCGTAGTTTATTCGCAGTGAACAATTAGTTTTTAGTATTTCTTATTTATAGGAAGAAATAACTCTGAGGGCAAATGCGCCTTTTATAGGGCATCTTCTGTACAGGACAGATTCAACGTGACCTCATATGCTTAGTCCAGCAAAAGCCTAATTTGCTTTGTCTAGTGCATGAGGTCAAGGCAGCACGTATGGACATATAGACTCATAAATATGAGACCCGTGCTTCGAAGATCTGTGCATGCTGTAAGGAAAAATATGCAATTTAGTAAGCTCTCCATGCATTCTTTCTTTTTGTTTTTGTTTTGTTTTGTTTTCGTTTTTTTTTGTTTATTTGTTTTTTTTTTGTTTTTTTTTTGTTTAGAATAACGATTCACGTAGGCAACGGCCTTTAGATTGTTCATTTTAAGGTTTTTATTCTTGTGTTTTGCAGGCGGTTGCGATGTGGGACGAGATGGTCGAAGAACCGTGCAAAAACGCTTCGAAAACATCAACCATTTGGGTGAGGGACAAGTTGGTATTGATTTAGCATTGCTTTTCAAACACTTTGCAGTATTTAGTCGACCTGACCATCGTATAGATGATGGATGTTTTTCGATACTACTGAAATATGAACATTCTAAAATCGCTGCTAGATAAGGGTGGCTTCAAAACAATAAATAGAAGACTGTGCCACAAAGCTGATACGTTAGGTGAATCTGCGTTCGAAACGACGACTAAAGCCAGTTGTCGGGTCGTGCAAGAATATTGAAGAATAATTGTGCAAATCGCAGAAGGTAGGCAGTTGTCGAAATCCTTTCATACTCAAGTTGATGCCGCTTCATATTCATGCTAAAGGCGAGCAGTTAGAACGAAATTGCTTTCATAAGGTAACCTATGTTGTATATTATATTTGCGAGACGTCATCGTCATAGGTGTTTTAATGTGATTCTGTTTGAAATGTTTGGGGTGCTACCCGAAGCGGGAATCCTTCTTGACTCGATAGATGATTGGTCGTTTTCTGCCCGAGGTTGGGACCATTTCTGCCACGATGTATTGGAGGATTCACCGCATCCGTGGGAGCAGTTTCATCCATCCAAAGGGAAGGAACTGATGAAAATGGCCTAGTTTGAAATAAACGCTCGCAAAGCATTAAACTTTATAGTAGATGTGTTCAAAATTATTTTATATGATATTTACATTGCATTATAAGTGGATATGTTTTATCTGTTTATAGGGATTGGGTTGTTTTGCATAATATCATTTTTGAATTGCGTATTCGTTGAATCAGGTATATGACTGCTTCTTTCTGCCTTTCTAACTGCTTCTTTTGGGTAATGGCTATCAAAACTACAGGATGGTCTCATTGAATGGCACACTGCTAAAGAAATCGATCACCCAAACCCATATCTACTTCCGTTCGCTTATTCACAGTTTGACTGATCGCCTGTCTTTCAGTTCGCCAATACCTATAGGCCAAAAGACGTTGAAACAGGAGAATTCGCCGCCACAAAAAAGGTTGTTTCCCATTTAATATCTTTCAGTCCTCTTTAATATGTTATCAACTACTCATTTTTCCGTTTATTTGTTTATATACTTTATATAAATACAAATGTAAATATATATATATATATATATACGGTTGAGTGCCATGTTTATAGATGATGGGTTATTATCTAACTTCAACGATGAAGACATCATACTGTGAAAGTTTGAAATTGCGTTTTGAATGAGTGAAACTGCGTATGCTCAATATTGAGGTGAAGTGCAGATTATGCAGGATATTTAGCGTTGTGCCTATTGAAAATAACATTGAAACGGTTGCACTCATATCATCCCCTGTTTTGAGTTTTCTGCAGTCATTGCACTGCTTTTTGGGAAGTTGTACCCTCAGAAACTGCTGTCTTTTAACTTCGAATGAAGTAGCGAAACTTCTGAGGCATTGAAGTAAGTTCATTTGAATTCCGCTCGCATTCGAGATCGACACTGAGTTTATTATCTTTATTGATTCGGAAGGGGGACAAGGTGCAGTCATCTATTATAGTCATGGATGGAGGTCGATCCTTCCTGCGACCGGAACCGTTTTTATGAAAGCAGTTATGACAGATGGCTGGAGGGATTTCTTAATACTTAGATGGCATTACCAAACAAATTTCTAAGGTTCATGTCTATCTTCGATTTAATATTCAGTGAAATTGCAATAGGTCTGTTTCCCTCACCTCAGCCAATGCCATCTCCTGGAAATACAAGTTGAGCATATGTAGCCCAACAAAATGGATGTCCATCGCTTAAGTTAGAGTAAAACCCATTTCTCTGAATATCTGTCGTCGAACTACTGCACTTTACGGGAAGGTATATCATTCTAGAAGATTATGAGGAAGAAATAAGAAGTGGAAAAATATATGGGGCATCGTATAAACACAATCAAAAGAGGCTTTACCGATGCATAAAAAGCAAAATCGCAAAGTGAGCAAACCTAATTAGAAACTCGGCGATAATACAATCGATCGTCTACGTATCCATATCAGCGCCATACGAACGAGCCGCGTAAACGAGCTCCGGAGCTCAGTAGCAGCGAGTTACAATCTTAAATACAAATGCGCTCCATTTCAAAATGAAAAACCATTTGCAGCAAATAGATGAGTTATGAGGATGTGCTTTTAGAACAACAAAGACATTTATCAAGACATTAGACACACACCCCGTGATATGTTTCCCCCACTTCCATGCCTTTCTTCTAAGCCTTACCTTCCCCAATAGAGATGTGGAAATGCAAAAGGCACTGCAATAACATCATATCTTCTTCTTGAAGTTCAAACTTACTCTTATAATGTTTGCCACAGTAGAAAGGTTAACGAAGTGATCGCGACAGTGCAGTAACACGACATGAACCGCTCATATAATGAAAAAATGTAGCAAAAAAAGAGAGTATATACTACAATCATAGTGTTTTATAAGCAATTTTGAGTGCCTTTCGCACAGAGTAAAGCAAAAGACTCAACGATTTCTTAAGCAATATTATAGACCTACTAAATACAACCCTACTGAGGTAACGGAAAGCAATTCATAGAACCGCCACTCAGATTCTATTTCTGAACCAACCCACTAACTTAGGAAGACAGCATCATAGTTGGCAAAAGGAAATTAAACAAACTATGAGAAACGATGATTTACATGATGTGTAAATTCCGGTTTGCGTCCTAGACCGAAATCGCCAACTCTGATACCATGAGCAAATTATCCGGCTTTACATCCTGAAAGATTAAATCTTAAACTCTGTTATGGCGAATATGCCGTCGATGTTGGTACAAATAGGCAGCGATGTTGACATGCCGCTTGATATTCCCGTGCACAGTACCATCTGTTGCTAGTACTTCGGCTCCATCAATCGTAACCACTCGCACTGCTTTCGTCGTTTATTCTCGAATGTTTTGGCACAACTCTATGGGATCACAGCGGAAGAATGCCATCACTGTGGTGTTGCCTGGAAGCCCTGAGTTCATACCACCGCAGGCTTAACCTGAAGGATCCACGGGCTTATACGGCCTTGGCAGATAACCCCACAGACAAACCTTAATGGATACCGAGAGTGATTTTCATATAATGCTTTTTTTACACTTCATTTGATTGAAAGTGCACATCTGTTTTTTCGATTCCTCCTTGCTTTTGTCCAAGCCTCCTTCACGCAAACTGTTCTTGCGGGAGTTGCACTGCTTTGTATGCACTTCATGTTACCACCGCAACGGCAACTGTTTCATTTCTATGCCACCACTTAACGCTCATAGATGACCTAACTTATGAGTTGCTCGATGTGCCAAAACCACGGTCACCGGCTGTAAGCCAGTCATCACGCGTTTATATTACATACTGAAAGCTTCCGTGACTATAGGAAGAATGTTTTGAATGCAGATGCGGTTCCAATTGTTTATTCATAATGACTGACTACTATCCCTCATGCAACAGCCCTATGCTTAGTAGATCAAACCAGGTGAAGTGTAAACGACTAACCCCAATAATATTACAGCGATGTAGCACTTGAAGAGATTTAATCTCACGACCAGCACTTCTGTTTACACCACCGATCACTTCGTGCCACGAGCCCAATTTGATCTAAGTAAATTCATTTTCTTAGAAGGAAACATAAAGTATTTCATAGTTTCAATAATTCTATTAACTTATTGACCTATTTGTGGTAATCGATAGGAAGCCAACAAACCCTCTAGAATGAATCAAGCAAGATGTGTTTTGCTAACAGCCATTTTGGAAGCTACCAATACTTCAACGGCCTTCAATCTATCAAAAAACAATGAAAATAAGTAAACTCTAAATTAATAAGTTAATTGAATAAGTAAGTATATAAATATATAGACGCAGTATAAATAAGTATATAAACATATAGACGCAATATAAGTATATAAATAAATAAATATGTATATGTATATATATATATATATTTACATTTGTATTTATATAAAGTATATAAACAAATAAACGGAAAAATGAGTAGTTGATAACATATTAAAGAGGACTAAAAGACATTAAATGGGAAACAACCTTTTTTGTGGCGGCGAATTCTCCTGTTTCAACGTCTTTTGGCCTATAGGTATTGGCGAACTGAAAGACAGGCGATCAGTCAAACTGTGAATAAGCGAACGGAAGTAGATATGGGTTTGGGTGATCGATTTCTTTAGCAGTGTGCCATTCAATGAGACCATCCTGTAGTTTTGATAGCCATTACCCAAAAGAAGCAGTTAGAAAGGCAGAAAGAAGCAGTCATATACCTGATTCAACGAATACGCAATTCAAAAATGATATTATGCAAAACAACCCAATCCCTATAAACAGATAAAACATATCCACTTATAATGCAATGTAAATATCATATAAAATAATTTTGAACACATCTACTATAAAGTTTAATGCTTTGCGAGCGTTTATTTCAAACTAGGCCATTTTCATCAGTTCCTTCCCTTTGGATGGATGAAACTGCTCCCACGGATGCGGTGAATCCTCCAATACATCGTGGCAGAAATGGTCCCAACCTCGGGCAGAAAACGACCAATCATCTATCGAGTCAAGAAGGATTCCCGCTTCGGGTAGCACCCCAAACATTTCAAACAGAATCACATTAAAACACCTATGACGATGACGTCTCGCAAATATAATATACAACATAGGTTACCTTATGAAAGCAATTTCGTTCTAACTGCTCGCCTTTAGCATGAATATGAAGCGGCATCAACTTGAGTATGAAAGGATTTCGACAACTGCCTACCTTCTGCGATTTGCACAATTATTCTTCAATATTCTTGCACGACCCGACAACTGGCTTTAGTCGTCGTTTCGAACGCAGATTCACCTAACGTATCAGCTTTGTGGCACAGTCTTCTATTTATTGTTTTGAAGCCACCCTTATCTAGCAGCGATTTTAGAACGTTCATATTTCAGTAGTATCGAAAAACATCCATCATCTATACGATGGTCAGGTCGACTAAATACTGCAAAGTGTTTGAAAAGCAATGCTAAATCAATACCAACTTGTCCCTCACCCAAATGGTTGATGTTTTCGAAGCGTTTTTGCACGGTTCTTCGACCATCTCGTCCCACATCGCAACCGCCTGCAAAACACAAGAATAAAAACCTTAAAATGAACAATCTAAAGGCCGTTGCCTACGTGAATCGTTATTCTAAACAAAAAAAAAACAAAAAAAAAACAAATAAACAAAAAAAAACGAAAACAAAACAAAACAAAAACAAAAAGAAAGAATGCATGGAGAGCTTACTAAATTGCATATTTTTCCTTACAGCATGCACAGATCTTCGAAGCACGGGTCTCATATTTATGAGTCTATATGTCCATACGTGCTGCCTTGACCTCATGCACTAGACAAAGCAAATTAGGCTTTTGCTGGACTAAGCATATGAGGTCACGTTGAATCTGTCCTGTACAGAAGATGCCCTATAAAAGGCGCATTTGCCCTCAGAGTTATTTCTTCCTATAAATAAGAAATACTAAAAACTAATTGTTCACTGCGAATAAACTACGATTCAGTGCAATTTTGCTTAAGTGTAACACGCGATGCAAAGAATTCGGTGCAGCTGTGACTAATTTTTTAAATCTTCACGTGAAGTGTTCGACGTTAGGGACGATGGAGGTTTGTAACAACTTTGATCGTGCTCGAATAAGACGAAAAGGTGCAGGATATTAGTGCAATACTTCATACAAAACTATGGAGTCGTTCGGGATTTATTACTGAAACAAGTGATATGATCAAGCGAATAGAAATAAGTAAACTATAGATTAATTGGTGGCAAAGATGTGATTTAAAAATTTAGTCACTGCTACATAACGCCTCATAGGATGGATTCTGTTGCCACTTAGGTGTGGATTCGCAATGAGGTTGCTAATGATAATGCAACTACAAAATATGGGGAAGAAGGTAGAAAAATGCATGAATCAACACTGCAGCTATGAGAATGCATAGAAAATATTAGACCTTAGAAACGTGCCAAGAGCACAAATTTGAAATATGGCAAACTGCCAAAGATTAAAGAGAGGTCGATTAGTGATATTCGGTGTGAGAACCAGTAACCGCCGTTTGAAGTACTCCTTGCCACATCTTAACCACCCACTCCCGTTTCTTCAATCCCTCCCCTTACCTTTAAGGCAATTTCTGGCAGTGATGTTTTTCTGCAGTAATTTGACAAAAATCATCAAATGGGGTTAAGTTCACCTATCACCCATTAAAACATTCTTAGCGAGCCGATCTGCAAACATATACTGTTGGTGGGCAGGCGCTGTTTCCAATTTCTACAAATTTTCGTGTAATACGGTAGTACCATAACGGCCACCTGCTTACCACCCCCCTCTTCCTACCTCTTCCTTCATCAGACCTTACTCTGTACCTGGAGCACAATTTCCATGCAAGATTAGAGCGAATAATGGATACACAGATTTTGCCTCCCTAACACATCAGCATCAAGGAGGTGGTTTTGGACATCCCACTGCAAGAGAAGANCAATGAACGACTAACGAAGCTATGAACTAAAAAAAAAAACTACTGCATCTCCGCTATTGTAGCAAAATCCCGAACACTATCATAACAAAAAACTTCTGTTTCAGCAATAGAAAGTGGGCTTTTTTACTCACGTTATCCGAGTCGATACGGAACAAATAACTGGAGCCCATTCCTTTGCGTATGTATCGCTTCTCCCTTTCGTCTGCGACTGTCGGCCGAATCTTCTGACCGACGTACTCGACGATCATCTCGTCTGGTGTGATCGGTTCCAATGCGTAAAGTCCCCATCCGTGAATTCGGGACCGCGCAAACTTGATCATCTTCTTCCGGTACTGTAAACCATGCAGCCTATCTTCCCCGCAAAAACTGCTTTACTGCCAAGAACAAACCATAGTTCTGTGAAAGGTTACTCTACTTTACTTCTCTTATTTTACGAAATCACGTTACATTCCGTAAACCGATATAAACAGAAATTTAGTTCATCATATAGGCAAAAACGAAGAGGCCATTTAAAAAAAAAGCTTATGTCTCCTGTTAAGCGAAACGATGGTCTGATCACGTGGATGAACTACAGTAGTGACATCTTGAAATATTTGACCCTGCTCTGAGAACAGGGATGAACTACTCTAGTGACATCCTGGGGAATATATGTCTGCCACAAAACATTGCAATTTCATTTCAAATATGAATGCTTTCAGGAATGTGTGGTCGACTAGCAGCAGAATCGAAGAAGAAAACTAACTCCGTTCTAAGCAACGTTAAATGATTTACTTCCCATGAAATGAGAACAGATATCGGAAATCAAGAAGCCAACGAGGTGGTCTACGTCAAACATCATATCGAAAGAAGTTGCGTATATTTCATCGGTGTAAGAAATGATTACCTTTAGTTGGTTGACTTTGAAGAAATCTGATGATGTTTCACCCATCGACGTCAATAAACGGCGGTTATCGGATCGTGCCTCACGTGTCGCTTGCACGATGTGTCGAACTGTCGTCTCATCCTATCATTTACAGTATACGTTATAAATACTGTTGGTTCAATTTGGACAGCTGCTACAACTCAAACCTTCCCTTGTACTCTATCTCAATAGCTGAAGCACTTCCTTTCGCATTACTACCTCAGCTGATGTGTGCAAAATTCAGGTTTCATTTTTTATCACGTTAATATATGACTGAAATTTGCAAAATGCATTAACCTGGGTAGTAATATCCCAGAAATTTCAAAGTCACTTAGGACAGAAAGTCAAATAAAGATTATAATTGAAAGACATAGTTCACAGCCTATGGCTATAAAGTTATAGAAAAGAGATCATTAAAAAAGATTGGCTCTTACACACCTGACCCTCTTTTAAATTATGCGCAATGTTCGCATCATGCCACTCCAATCTAGAAAACGGCCCCTATCAAAAAAAGAAGATAAAAACGAACCCTTTCACTGATCTCAGTTCTATCCTGGAATCCTTCTGGACGCCTTAGAACTCCACGCTTCTGTTTATGAGTCAGTTTATAATATCCTTGAGTACGAGCGCATCCGGTCGAGTGCGGCTGAACACCAGCCAACTGCAACTCATAACTCACATCAATAGTTGATTTCGATTTCACACGATTTCAATGGCAATCTCAACAGAAGTAGAAGAGTAAAAAAACCACCCAAACTGGAAAAACACCCCTAATACGCTACAAAAGTTTAATGTATATGCATAAAACACATAGTTATTTATGGTTATTTCCGTACACAAAAATTATGAAGTCCACAAAGAGATAAACTTATGATACCTTGAAATTCGACGCCAAATTCCCCTAGGCATCCCATCTTAACTATGAACAAATTTCCATGTGTCCCCTCCCTACCTTAGCAAAATGAAGTTAAAAATCAGCAAATCCACTCGGAGAGTCAACGATGGTGTTAAAAATAAATTGTCTTAAGGCCTACTAACATTCCCTATTCATCACAACGAAACGCGTCGATCCTACCAGGTAGCAATAAAAGAAGCGGCACCATTAACGATGCAATACAATTAATTATAAACGATACTCACCTCGGAATCATCGTAAAAGATTTCAAGTTTACCAACTTTTCGTGGTTTTACCTGAAAAATCACAAAAATTACGTCACCTGTGAACAAATATGAGAAAAAACAATGCAGAAGAAAAGAAATAGCACCTTAGAACTTCAACCAGTTCGACCAGTCGGTCACTCGAACATTCAACAGTAACACTAAGAGATCTTTGCCGTCCAACGCCTCACTCTATGGAGCTAAGCGATTGCGTAATTTCTCAAGCAAAAAAAAGACCTTTTATCTGCTCCAATATCGATAATGCAACAGAAATACGGATGACTACACTCAAACCGGGGATAGGATATGGGAAGGAGGAAGAGAAGAGAAGATGGTATTTAACTTATATATTAGATTTCACTACGACATCCTCGTTGCTTCACAGATTTAAACAACTGAATTAGACAGATATGTGAGTGAACACTTCATTGTTACAATAAATACAACTTGATGAAAATTTACCAAAAAATTAGAAAAGAAAAAACCTGAAATTTTCACCGAAGAATTTTTTTGCGCACATTAAGTTTACTTTAAGTGCCCATAAAAACAACAAATGTATGTCTATTCCATTTAACTGAACAAAGCTATATCTTCGCATTACAAAACGTAATTAAGCGCGGAATGTCACATACAAATATAAACGAACAATCTAATTCACCGCTATTTTTCATTCTAATTTAATAGTGATCTTATCATTCAAATCCAGCAATTCAAATTAGCATCCAAAGAGGAAAAGTTAAGGAAATAAAAATGTGTTCACATGTGTACATTATATCCTTCGAAGAAAATACCATAAAGAATTCGAATATATACTGTTTGTTTTCGCAATAAATTTACCCGAATTCTCACTAAGCTTTATCACAACTATACTTGAAAAGAACAAAAGAATAAGAAGAGGTAATGGCAAGGCATTCAAAGGTAAAAATACTATTTGCAACATTTACTACCTATTCCTATTAGCTCTTTAAGCCAATCAATGCATAAAATATTCAATCATAAAATTTCACCGCTACTAAATGTTCTTATAAAAAAAAGCCTGCAATGGAATAAAAAGAAGGAAGCAGAAACTTACAAGCAACTTAACGATTGGCGTTTCGCATGGTGGTACCCAAAACAAATTTCGTTGCCATGTAGCCGTCCCATCATTCTGCATTTCGTAGAACGCTCTCTCCAAATATTTCAAATCCTCTTTATCAAAACCTTCCTGAAACTATGCAACAATTCATTTCAGGATTGTTCAAGTAACATAAACTGCCTTTTTCACTTTCGTATAAGAAACAACTCGGTTGGAATCATTATTTATAAGGATTATGCTATACCAATTCATACACCTAATATAAACGAATACCTCCAATTGGAATACAATGAGAAGTGGTGAGGAGCAAGTGTGAAGGTTGCAGTGCACAAAAAGTCTCTTTTTTATAGACCTTTCCTCGTAAATAAGAGCAATCGTCGTGTGCAAATTCCATTCGATTAGACAATTTCTAAACTTCAGTCTAATCAAACCCCTCTCCTCCATCGGTGACACTTTAATCGAAAGGGCCCCCCTTTCATTATTCATTGAGTTCACTGTGCCATCCTAATATTACCCATAATATACCCTTTGGTTCAATAACATCACTTCCCATTGAATAAACAACTACTGAGTCAGTACTTTCAATTGCTAAACAAATATTACGGCAACGATTAGGAATTCACTAATCCTACCAATGAATAATGATGCAATTCGACAAGAAAATATAATAATAAAATCCTCTCAATCGAATCCTCATGAAAAGTCAGCCCCAGGTGAGTGATTAAATCATCAAATTATGGAATTGTAAAAGTTTCAGGTGAAACAAAAAATTTTCGGGTGAGTTAAGTAAGTTTCAGGTGAGGCAGAAAATTTTCAAGTAAGGCAAAAATTTACATGCCGAATTCAACAATCTTCCAAAACCAAATCGGATATCATAAACCATGAAAATGTTGCTAGTTGAAACGCCAAAAATGCATATTTTCTGGCTCTCAGATATACGGTAACTATTTCCTCCATATACACCACCTTCACTGTACGGTAAAATCCTTTCCAACCCGTAGAACTCAATGCTCCCCCAAGTAGTTTCTAGATAGAGCACGAAAAGTAAAAAAAAGCTACAAAAATTGGTAATAACCGTCTGGAATTTGCATAAAATTCCAAGTTCGTCGTTATCGCTTCGCTTGTCATATTTCACTTCCATGTCGAGATCCGATTCCGTAAGTTGTGACACATCAACCGGAGGCGGCAAAATGGATGCAAGTTCATTGTTGACACGTCTTCGTCTCACTTTCTTGACGGTTGCTGGTGGTACAGCCGGTATCGCCGATAAAGTCCCAAGACTTTCCGTAGCGACCGCCTTCAAGTTTACTACACTCGGCGATACGGGCCGCTTTGTTACGTCGTTGATCGTCTCTGATTGCAACGTTTTCTGCGCGGCGACCGCATATTTTTCTGCATCAACATTTTCCTTCTCCACCATTTGTTCATCGGCATCACTGAGTTTCGGCTGCGCCGATTCATCGATGAAGTAGCAATGATCACTTCGGAGTGCATCATATTTCGGCACCTAAATTTGATAACTCAATTATTAGGATTTTTTAGGCAAACAAGAAACAAAAATGCTGAATAAAAAGTTTCCTTATAAAAACCTAATAGAAAAATTACCGGATTTCTACAATAAACGAGTATTTTTTCTTTTCACGATGACAAGCGGTACCCAAATAAGTCTAGATGCAAGTTTAGGTAGAGCACTTCATAGACAATGTTGAGATGGCTCGTTCTTGGTCAACACGTTCATAGACAGGTAGAGCACGTTCATAGACAATGAGACGTAAGCGCGCAGAAATCGACGAAGAAGTTGGTCAACGGCAAATGAATACATAAATATGAAGCAAGCGCAGCAGCGTTACATATCTGAATATCTCGTCCTTCGACGATCACCCTCTTAACGCATGAACGAATCACACAACTCTCTTTCACTTCTTCTTTATAAACAACTTACTCTATACAACGATTACAGTAGCAGCTGTCAACAAGATATATACACCTCCCTCACAACATCCTCACCCATCAGTACATTTCTTTAGGCAAACATAAGCGAACAACCTCTGCTGTCTTCGGCCTATCTTCAGCCTTTCGGGTGACCAGTTCCATAGCCGAGGTTGATCGGGATGTTGCTACCGATGCCGAACTGAAAAATACTCCATTTAGTTAAAGTTTCGCTTCTCAAGTGTACAAGGATAAGTGGACAGTCTATATCTGAGCGCCTATATTTGCATCACATGAATAGTACAGGATAGTATAGATGCAAGACCCGTTTAAACGAATAGAAGCTCTTCTTTTTTTGCCCTCAGGAGATACAAGGACCACCATTACAAATGTACCACCTTTAAGCACATCAAGCACAACCTATAACTAGCCATGCAACATGTGCAAAGAGTGTATATCCTTAATCTGCACACGTTTTCATAGAAATGGATGGCAAAAACGTAAAGCAGTCACAACTATCACCTTCGATGATCAACTAAGACATCAAATCGAATGCCCACACATAATGCAAACACTCGTCATATTAATAGCTACCGTAACTTCCGAAAGTGAAAACACATTCAAGCAGCTCTCAACTGCACTAATGAAATCCATAATCTACTCAATAACTATAAACACCAAAAAAGAAAATGAAACGTATAGCGATTAATGTGTTTGGTGCTGCTTATATGACTAACTGAAAGAATCGCAAATACAATTTCCTTTTGCAAATTCAACCTCCCCCCCCCCAAAAAAAAAAAACAAAAACAGACAAAACATCGGCCAGCGATTAGAATAACCTTACCTATTAGCCTATAACCCACCGTTCTCTTCAAGCTATTCAAAGAAAATCAAGACTTTGTTTTCTTTATATTGCTCATACCCCTTTCCATCTGCATAATCTAAAATATTTCGAAATACCTATTTCCTCTTTTCCCATCCCATATTTGCATAAAACAACACACTTGTGGGAAAGAACAAATACAGCACTTACGTTTCTACCATCGGAGCACTTGACGACTTGTGTATCACATCCTCTTCCACCACAACTTTTTCATTAATGGATTCCATACCCAACTGCTCAAGTACTTCATCTAAAAAGCAAACCTTATAAAGAATATGAAAATGGCCAATACATAATATATAGAATATTCTAGTCGTCGGTTACATCAACAAATATTTAAATAATCTGATAGAATTTTTTGGTATTCAGTCATAAGACTGAAACGAATGGATCTACGGGTAGATCTATAATATCAAATTGACTCAATTTGTGACGCAGTTCGTAGATGACTTTTATCTTCTCTTTATCTCTCTCCCTATATGAATACCTTTCTAGCGATGGTCACTTGTAAAGTTCGGTTTTTTTCAAGCAACGATAAGCTACCAAACAGCAAAAAGGAAACGAAAAGAATTGAAAAATTGTTAACAAATACAAGGAAAAATCGGAATTTTGTTGGCGAAGAAAAAAGACTTGGCAGGAAAATCATTCAAAAATGCAACTTTTTTGGCACATTTTTCAGCCAATTAATCTTAAAAACCATTTTTAGCAATGCTGCTTCCGTCCAGTTTTATTTCACAGCTCACAGCTCACAAAAAACTGGTTTCCGGCATGTTGCCAATCGCCAACTTTGTCCTTCGAAATGTCATCGTAAAGTCCGCGAAGAAAAGTCTCTTAGAAGGAATTCATAACAAAAAAAGCAACATTTCTTAGCTCAAACTCACAACACGACCAAAGACGATGATGCCAACAAGAGGAAGCTATGTCTGTCGACTAACTAAAATTGCAAATTAAACACTACGTTAGCAATCTTTTCCATTAAAAACTTCAAACTCAATGAAAAAATTGATGATATACCACGACAAATTGGGAAAGGACCAATTCCGTGATAACTGGCTCAGTGACACCAAGCTAAATATTCCGCTTCTTTCCTCGTCGCCCATCTACATTACAGCTACTATCTATGAACGAATAAACGTCGCGGACCGTTATTAAAACAAATCGGTAGAAATAAATCCCGATTTCTACAAAAATCAAAACATCCCCTCTTCTTTTTACCCACCCTCCACCCCTCCCAAACATAAACTATCATTTGTGCAGTGCATCGTTTCCTGTCACTTGTGTCAACTCTGCTTTGTACAGTTCGTCGTTGTAGATTAATGACCGGAAAAAAAGAGATTTCAATCAATGCAAGTGGTATCGTATCGAAGCGATTTAGAAAGTTGGTTAGATTAAAAATTTTACCAACGCCAAATGGTGCAAATAAAAACGACAAATTACCGCTGATGGAAGTCTTGGATGGTTCTGATCTCTCTGATGAATTGCCCTCGACGCCTACTTCCACGTCACTTTCCTCGTCCGCCTCTTCACTCTCCGCTCCAGCTGATTCCTCATATTCTGATGAGCTCGACATTTCGGCATCGTGTTGCTCTGATCCAGATTCAGCAGTGAACACAGAGGGACTTCGAGTGCGCAGCGACCTTACTGGCGATGCAGAGGCACTCGATGAGCGACAGCTTGAGCTTGAGCTCGAACGACTCTTCGATGACGAACCGCTCTTGCTACTGCGAATGAGCTTCTTTCTGAAATAGCTTATTTACGCTTTCAGGTTTTGAAATATCGTTTTCTCAAAAAATTTATACAGTTGATAACGGTCTGTAGTTCAGCAGGCCATGACAGCAATTAGTGTCGTATAATAATGAACTTCCTAAATCAAGTGGAATACGAATATCGTAAAACCTTGAATAAAACCATCACCACGACAAAAAATTCGCTCAGAGGATCTTCTTTCCGAACATTTTGAAATAATCCCTTTGCTCCTCCTACTTCCCTCATATCTAAAGCTTGACAGATTTGGTTGCCCTGCCAAAAGACGAAATATAGAACTCCCATCTCTGATGAAAGTCCCTTTCTGACAGAAACTAAAAAATCCGCAGAACTCTTCTAAAAGTCCATTTTCATGTTATTGCAAAACTTGAAACTCCAAGTCTTCATTCGAGGCAAACGTGGTAAACATTGGAGTTTATATCAAACCTCCTGGAACAAAACCGAGGAATCGCAGTTTGCTTGGTAGTTGATTGCTTCGCACTCTTCAAATGCGTAAAATCAAAGGAAGGTGACAATACAGCCCCGCCAAGTAAAGCAGTAAATCGCCTCGACTGATGTCTCACACTTAATCACTATAACTCAGAAGAAAAGCAATTGACTTGTTCACCTTTTTGGTGTCCTTGCGCGATGTTCTTCGTTATCCACATCAAGGCGTGATGCAACTCGACTGACAATTTCACTTTTCGTGGGACTCGAAGCACGGCTAACACTTCTACTTAGAGTAGCACTTTCGTTACGGCCTCTACTCCTGCTTCTGCTTGAATCACTGGATCGATCTCGATTCAGCGGCGATGCTGGTTTCACCACTTTCTAGAAAACATTTACGAGATACTTCGGGAACACTTAAGCATACCACAAAAAGCACATATCACCTTTCCCTATGAAAGCAACCAAACGTTAACGTTTAAGACTGATTTCGAGAAGATGCAATTTGTTGATTACGCATATGTTCAATGAATTCAACAAGAACGTTGACGCGCGTCCAGAAATATCCAGAACAATCCAGAAATGTCCTCTGAATTATAAAATCCCGCGCTAAATACTCATTTGAAAAAGGAAATAGGTTTGAGAGGGTAAGAGGGTCGTGAATGAGACGAACGAGACAGAATAAAAAAGGAAGAATAGGCATCCGACATTCTTACGGTCAGCATAAATGTTTGAGAAAAAACATAACTGTTGCTAATGTTAGCTTTCTTATCACAGCCATCACTTATTTCAGCCGCTGGATCTTGTATTGCACCCATATCTGGGACATTCACCAATGTAGGATAGCCGGCGCTTTACAGCCATATTTCAATAACGATCTTATCTATTACATCTATCTACACTTTTTTTACATATTTTCTTTGCCATCTCAATAGACAAAAATACGATTAAAGGTGGCATTTATATAACGAAACGGCTCAATACCAATTTGTTTTATTTGAGTACAGAAGATTTCAGAATATTTTCCGAAAATATTCACTGCCAATAATCAGTTGTGATGAACGCTACAAAACAGCTACGAGTCACCAACCTTCTTGAAGGATGGCATATTGCGAATGACGCCAAATCCTTGGAAAAGGAAATCCGAGCCCAGTAAAGCAGTTGCTTCCGGTCCGAATGCGGCACTCATTTCGGCTTTCGATTGTGCTGCCACTTGTCGCACCATTTCGTTTAGCGAATTCTTCGAGCTGAAATACCAAATATTCTTTCCAATCTATTCATCGCTACATCGACAACAAGATTGACTCCATGATCGAGGAGGTAGCAGATGCGTGAATGGGAAAATGCTGCGTAAGAAGCAAGAGACATGAACCTTTGTGACCATCACTTTCAGTCTCTCCAGGCTCACCTTCCCCCAATTCCCCCCTCCGAGGTACCTCTCACGATTCTCCAGTCACCTCTAACTCGCATAACCACAAAACGAACAATCACTCTGCTCAGTACCCTTACTCTGCATACACTCTTAATGATCAATTTCAGTTTACACCGACAAAGTTCCAATCATCAAGAACCAAAAGGCACTGTATTAAATGTCTACGCAAGAAGACATCACCGAGGTTTCTGATCCATCATTAAGTTTCTATTAACGATGCCCTGAATTGAAAAACATCGACATTTTTGCGAGCGACAGTACTAATGACACTCAAAGTTCGGTTCATGCCTTAACGGCGTGCCTCTCAAAAGCAAATAGCAACAGGCCGAAACTATATTGAAAACCTTAACTATTTCCACATGATGGCAGGATTCGAACGTTATTACCGCCCAAGCACCGTGTCCAACCGTAGATCAATTTCAGTTTATACCGGCAAAAACCACTTACCAAGGATCACTCAGTGAATTCCAGACAAATTTTATCGATTATCCCTGACTGAGCAAGAAAATCAAGAGATATGTCGAAATCAAGAGATATGTCCCCAAAGAAATTGGTTTTGCGACAACGACTTATACTGGTGCGTTTGAGCAAGCTTTTCCATCTCCTTACACGTGCTGTTTCATTTCGGGAAAGCCAGGTGGTACAACAATATCCAAGTAATTGGATAATCTTTTCGTGTTGCTTTTCGTCGACTATTAGAGTTGCCGTCCGAAGAACATAATATTTATAGATTGACAGCCTATAAAAACATATAAAAAAGTATTTAGGAGTAATGCAAAAACTTCGCAAAAATTATAAACCAGCAGAAAAAGTAAACAACACATCGCGGTGTCAGTGAATAATTCACAGCAGTAAGTTGACTAACTACTGGAAAATTTCTAAAACGAACCGCCAATTCGTTTATTTTTAAAATACATACAGACCGATGAAGATAATTATTCCTAAATCACTCAAGGCCCAAAGAGGCAATTCGTTTTTTATTATGAATATTGACGCAATCACAACCGCTTCAATATGTGGACGATTTTTTGCTATTTGTTGAAGATATCTGCCTATATTTGTTCATTAATGGATCCCCAGTCAGATATTTGCAGAAATTAAGTTTCACTAAAAAACTCATTTTATGCGGTCCCGAATAAACGAATTGCCGATTCGTTTCAGAAATTTTCCAGCAGTTAGTCAACTTACGGCTGTGAATTATTCACTCACAATGCGATGTGTTGTTCACATTTTTCTGCTGGTTTATAATTTTGGCGAAATTTTTGCATTACTCTTAAATATTTTTTTATGTTTTTTTAGGCTGTCAATCTATAAATATTTAGCTGATCTCTTAAGGAACTGTGTGACGTTCTGGCATCACATAAACAGCATTTCCGTAGCCTCTGATGCATGACTTTCTTTCTGTATTTCGATGCAATGTTACTGAACCTGAGGTATCCTTTGGCGGCGATGCTTTAATTCTCCTATTCGATCCAAGCACAGTTCTTCGAACGTCAGCCCTAACAAAAAAGCCCTGAATTACCTCTCACAGCAGCATTCCCTCCTTCGGCGTAATAAAAACCCCACAATAAAAAAAGAACCTCAAGGCTAGCACTGATTTGACCGGTGATAAGCCAGAAAATATCGGTTTTGTCGGGGTGTTTCTTGACTGCGAATCATCCGGTTTCATGAGACTTCCTGTCCCGTCCACTGCCTAAAATATACGTTTGAATGAAATGGTGAAGGAAAAGGGAAATAAACTTTTGCCAAAACACTTAACATAAAATTTGTTTGACTGCTCTTCTTATAAAACATTAACTAGTAGCACAATCTCAACTGAACTTATCTCACTGAGATCAAAGAAATGTCGACTAGCGCACTAGTGCCTTAAAAATAACACAAACAAATTAGACATACTTCATGCTCACAGTTAGCCTACCAATGATCACACCTGTACATCCTTAAGTACACCTCTAAGCAATATTCCACCTGAGAAAAGAAAGCATACCTTTTGCTGATCCTCTAAGGTTTTGAGCCAAGACAGTTCGAGTTTTTCAACGACAAGCAGCTCCAGCCTTCGTAAAGCATCTTTCGCCAGCACTGCGCTCAAGTCGGTGTAAAGACGTTCAAACATCATTTCTACGCATTTTCCACGTAGCAAACGCTGCAAAAAGATTTCCATTTTGACGATATTATCTGAGGAGAGGATAAAACAAACAACAAGTGACGAATTAAGAAATCCAAATCATATAACAACTGGCACGTATTTCAAATGTTAAATATTTTTGATACAAAGCTATTCTTAAATGCTATATTAAAAAATCCGTTGTTTTTCCGGTTCAACAATAAACCTGATGCAATCAACATTAGTAACAGCAGACACATTTCACAAGACAATCACAGATTCACATAAACGAACTTGAAATGAAAGATCGCATCAAGTCTTCGTTTTCTCCTGTTTTTTTCCGGCAAACATGAAGTTTTCCGGCAAGCAGCCTCTGGATGCTCAATAGAATACACTATAAACTTTCTTCTAAATTCTTCGTTTACATTTACTTAGCAATTCACTTAGCAAAGAAAAATTTAAGAAGAAAATTAGTCGCACAAACCTTTTTCTGAAGTTCGAGTTTTCTTTCGTGTTCTCTACGCCTAGCCTCCCTCTCTTCAGCTGCTCTCTTTTCTTGCTCTGCCTTTATACGTTCCCTCTCGATTGCTTCCAGTATCTTTGCTTCTTCCTCTTTCTTTCTTCTCTCCGCAAGACCCTTCTCCTCCATCTCTCTTACTTTATCCGCATCCACCAATGACACTGCATCCACCTAAAAAACTGCTTAACAATAATGTTGAGAATGGTGGTAAATAGGGATGCAATCACTTCTTATATGTTGCAATTTGCCGAATCCACACCATGACAACAAAAACACCTTCCTGCAAAAAATTTGCTAAGAGTTTCCTCTCCATCACTATCAATTGAAACCTGAATGGAACCGCACAGTTCGCTGCGCATTTTTTCAATGAAAAGATCTATTTCTATTACTATTCACAATACACAAATTATTTTAGATTCAGCAACCAATTGAATCAGAACCTTCAATATCAAAATTAAAAGGATGGCGAACGACTTTTGAGAAAAAAGCAGAAAGAAACTGACCGGGGAACGATTTGTGAGCCGAGATTGTTTGGCCAACGATGCAGCTACGCGTTCTTGCAATGCTGACCATGACTCCCTGAAAACATTCACTCATTATTCAGCCAACACATATAATGAACCTTAACATTTCACACCACATACGCGTCTTCAAACTACAAAAAAAACATCGTTAAAAACGAATTCTAACAAATAAATATCGCTAAAAACGCTTCACAGCAAATTAATATATCGCTAATTTTTATGTTATCTTCATTTGAGCGTCAGCATGGCTCGATTACCAAAGAAGATGACATGGATTAAGCTTTAGGTCTCGCATATCTATTCACAGAAGAGCAAAAATGATGAAATTATAGCTCCTGGTTTGAGCATAACAATTTCCTTTAGGAATGTTTTTCACAGGTACAATCCTTGCAATCGTTTTATAGGCACGTATAATCGATGAAGCTATGTCATACAGTCTACTCTCCACTTCCCAACTCACAAAAGGTAATGCCAGCTGGTTAAGAAACTTTTAAAATATTATAAGAACGAATGAGAATAACGTACACAGATGTACTACGTAGCATTCGTGATTCACTTTCAACTCTTCGAATTGTTAGTCCCACTGCTTTGTCGGAGTAAATCGGTGTGACAGCCGGTGAACTATCGCAGATAACTGAAACCAACTCGTTGAGATAACATAGTTCAATATGACCAGGCAGATACACAGGTATAATGAAGAGGAGATAGAGTTGATCTCCTTATAACGAAATTACCTCAGTTCTTACAATTTGACTGCTACTATCATAATTATTTATTTCTATAATAATTCAACAAGAGTGAGCGCCCTGCAAAGAATTTCCCACTCACTCCTTTCCTAAACATTTTCGCTGATGAAAACAAGCCTCTAGCTATTCAAAAGCTCATAAAATCACAGATAAGCGCGATGCCATGAATTTAACAACCACAAATATACAGCTCTCAAGTTTGAAAATAAACAAACCAGGAGTAAACACCGATACTGGAGTACCGATTGAAGGCGTCTGCGGAGAATCTCTGCTAATGTTTCCCGCCTGCAAATAACAATAATACTAAGCAAAAGAACACTCTTATAACCATAATATTGTGCCAATAGCTAATAAACTCTACAAACTAGAATTGATACAAACATATAGAGTAGTGGCCGATTATAACAACGCCTTCGATGAATAGTTAAATAGCAAAGTGATCGTAAGAAAAAGATAATAGCTCTCTAGGTTATATGATTTCGAATAGGCGACACTTGTACAATATGCATTAAATGAGCTCGCATATTTAAATGCTCTACAAAAAAATCAACGCCAATCATTAAAATCCATAAGCACAACTTCACGATCTATAAACGAGCGCTACCGATGAAGGAAGAGGAGTAGCGCAAATGTGCCAAACATCATAAAGAGTTAAAATGCTTTTCTTGCAAAAGTTTAAAAATTAGCATAATTTTCAAAATACCACAGTGCTCTTAACATTAAACAAGAGGATGATATGAATGTCACCTTTCAAGCTTTAACATCCCAAAATGAACGCAAACAGCAAAAATAAGTTCTCAAAGAAGAAGTTATCTTCCTTCCTGGTAAGACTCTTCTTTCTCATTCACTCAGACTTAAACGCAACAGGAACATCATTCACCTCATGACGCCACTACCTGACACAAGATACAAACTGAAAAGTATCTTCGAATGCAGCGAAACAAAGGAGGGGAGAGCATTGCAAATTTTAGTCTCGCATCGATATCTGAGCCGATAACGTATACTCAACGCGCATGTTATATATTCAAATAAGTGTGAGAACGATGCGGTTTATAATGAAAAATTACCGATTGCTTAGAAGGTGCTGTGGAGTGGAAGAGCGTCTCCAAACGCTGTTCAAACGATGGCCTCATCGCTAAGGGCTGTGCACTTATGAGCGACGTTTGACTGCTAAATGATGATCCCGGTAGACTTCCCCCCATCGAACGTAGGCTTCGATCTGAATAAACTCGATTAAAATTGATAATAAGAGTAAAACAAGCTATAAAATGGTCGAATACACACGACCACACATAAATGAACCTCTTCCTACTTAAGTTAAAATCCTCAATTATCAGTACAGATCGAAGACCCTCACTGCGTCTGATTTCAAACGACAACCTTCAACCGCAATTTCTGAACGTATCTCCTGATGTGTTCTCCACTCAGCCCCATCGAATATGATAGCTCAAAACATTTCCATCATTAACATCCAATGAGAAATAAATAAAAGTTGTTTGTGCATAATAAATCGACCATAAAATATGACAAACCAACCGTAACACTTATAAACAATCCTTTAAATTTTTTGAGATTTGAAAAAGGAAAAGAATCACACAATCACTGCCAAAAGATTCCTCTTGTAATCATTGTGTATTTCATAAAAAGAAAGTCAGAATGAAAAATCACTTCGTTAGAATGCTTTCCGAGACCATCTTTCAACCGCTTTATATTGATTCTCTGTGGATTTCTAAGCAATTTTATCAATAAAAATACAAAAGCGTAGATTTCTACGGAATTCCCCCCTCCCTCCCCTTCCTTAATTACGAAAAGAGCAAATAACGTATTTAAAAATGCATATGTGCAAAAACAGCGATATTTGGTGCTAACTTTTCGATAGGTTGTTCGCAGCGGTTGTCTTCTCGTCACTCGATTCGTTGCTGCTATTTGTCACTTCTTCCATCATATCTTTCAGATCCTTTAAAGAGATTTACATCATATCGTTTTCTTATTGTATTTTATTGTATGCTTTGTGAAATGCTTCCGCTAAGAATTTATACTCAGGAAAGCCCGAATGGTATCACGAAGATCAACTATAACCTGGCTTCTGAGGATAAGCTTCACTTCAAATTCTATGTAAAAAGATCTGGAGTAGGAACTGAAAATATCCTCAAATGGTACAAGAAACGCAAATGTGAAACTGAGAAAAACCACAGCATAGCTTTGGGAAACCTTCCCCTCCCATCCCTTCCCCCTAAAAGAATATAACGAAACAAGATAAAATTGACGGTAAAAGTCATGCGAAGATGGGAGACTTGTACATGAATCCTGAAGAGTCAGAATAAAACGGGATACATATCGAATGAGACAATCTAGAACCGTCTCCAAATGGGTGACCGGTAGCCAGTGTGCTGACATGCTTCTACATCCTATCATCGATAGTTATGCCACCTTACAATTAAAAAGACAAATAAAAAAAACTCTAAAAAGAAGCTCAAAAGAAACCATGAGATCCATCGAAGTGACTTTCCTGGTCATCCGTCGCCTATTGAACGCGTCTCGCTCCTCGACTTTTACCTTCTTATGGCGTCGTCTGTTCATTCTGCAATATCATCATTGTTCATCCTCGTCACAAACCTAACAGGTCCTAAGAAAGTGCACAACAAAACGACCTTCTCAATACAATATATTAAACCCAATCCTGTGACCAAATATCTCATATATATATATAACGTCGAACACCACAATACCTCTTCGCGAATGAAACAAACCTCTTATTAAGAACTTTCTGGTATGCAGGAAATTTTGTTTCGAGACTATTCGGTAATTCATTCTATCCAAAAACGTAAACCACCGATACTAGACACATCAGTATTTCCTAATTTACTTTCTCATATAATCATAAGAGAACAAGACTTATGTATGCCAAAATGAGCATTGCACCTTTTTGAGGAACGTGAACGGCGTAAAGACGGCTCGTCTGTATCAGAAAATGAGTCATCGCTTGCCGACGAGGACGACCAACGATGGTTGCGACTTTCGACACCCACACAAGCTGCCACTTTACGACGGGTCGATTCACTAGAATATGCTCCTCTAGTGCTTCAATGCCACTTTCTTGATAGAGCATTTTATATGTGAAACTTCTACAACACTATACATAGCTAAGCCTTCAGCATTTTCCAGTTACTTGTTGCCAATACTGATGGAAGTAAGCGCTAAAGCACATTCCTACATCAGCCGTTGAATTTGCTAGCCGCAAAACATGGAAACGGTGCCGGCGCAGCGCAATACACCTGGCTTACGTGCACTTCGATATCTGTTCATATCACTGACGACACGACAGATTAAAGGAAACAACTTAATAGTATTTACTTTTGGAGAAAAAGTTAGATGTCTTCCATTAAGGAAAAACAGAGGGTAAAAGGAGTTAAAATCAAAGAATGCGAGAAGGAAGGAAAGCCAACCCTTGGGCGAAAGGTGCTGTTCTCCGCTCTGCAAGACGATCTTTTTTCTCGTTCCCTGAACGCGAATATATTCGCGTTGGATTTGCATTTACTGCAGCGAAAGATCGCCGATCCTGGAATAAAATAATACATGCACAAAAAATATATGCCATATCGGAAGCAATTACGTTCACTTGCAAGCGATTTGCCTATTCCACCAAGTTTAACTGAGGCATGCAGCAAAAGAGTTTGCGAATAAGACATAGATATGCACCCAATAGAGAACTACGAGAAATTACTCTCCCATTACTTCAATAAATCGGTGGATTTTCCATCAGCAAAAGCTCTTCAACCTGAACAGCTTTGAAACACCCAAACATGAGTGTGATCTACTGTAAAGTGTTCTTTGCATCAGACAGCACCATCTGAGTCAGCTTTTTTTGTTTAAATAGAAATCCCCTCAACGTGCTTGTTATGTGATGAGAACACCTAATGAAGATTACTTCAAATTCTTCATTATTTTTTATGGTAACAATGCCTATATAATTATTACACCACGGCAGATCCTATTACGAATCTTACAGTTAATAAGTCGATAATTGTACAGCCACTGAGCCCAACAAACTGTACTGATAGCACGACAGCTAACTGTGGCCTGTCTTGTCATAGGCCACTGCTACGGCAGCAATCGCTAGAATCCATCTTGTGCACATTTTTACAACCACAACACGTCCTTATGCTCCAAGTAAAAACATACTTTATCCCTCACGATAGGTGGTGTCTGCGAACAACTAGCATGCCTCGATCGATGCTTTCTTCGCCGATGCGAGTCGTCATCGCTACTTACACTCTCCAAATCCGGTAAATCTATCTCCCCAGGCTCAGCAGGTTCTGACTTCATATGGCGCACTTCAGGGGATGATGTTCGCATATCCTCGCTCCGACGTCGTTTATATCTGAAAACATCAACATAGGAAACCGAAAGATGAGCACTTCGATCTCAGGTAAGAAAGCGATAGTCATTTTGCTGAACACCGATAAGAGTGAAGACTATGGCTTGAGATCCGCAAGTCTACGATACGATGTGTTCTCGTTCGTCGAACAGCCACTTAGCAAAAAATGACATAAGATCAAACATCAACACACTTGAAGTCTATGCAGTACTGTTTGGTTCAATCCGAAATACGAGGAACGACACGAATCTTTACAGTTTGTGCCTGTTCTCTAAAATTTAGTTAGGAAAATCGAATTTCATGAATAACTGGACATAATAACCTTCTGATCCGTTGGTACCTTTCGACTTCCTGAACCAACTCGCGAGAATCGCCATGGGACCGCAAAATGCCTGCATCCTTGCGGTCCTTTGGTTCATCCAACGTTCGAATCACGACCTCCTTCAATGAACGAAACGCTATATAATCAACACATAACTGATTATACAACATGCCTTGAACACTCAAAACTGATGAAGGCAGCGTAGAATATGGCTTGTCAATCTACAGTCATATAAAGAAAAAAGTGCACTATGCAAAGGAAATACAGAGATTTCATAGCGGATGCTCACAAGATAGGAAGATGGGAGTTTTACTATGAATGTTTCAACTATAAGAGGCCATCAAATTTGCTCTAAAACTCTCGAAAGACTAAACTGGCCTATCATGAAAGACAAAAGTGACCTCATGCTATTTCTAACTCTTCACTCCCCCAAAAACGAGAAGGAGATAACCGTTGCCTGCAGCTTAACGCCAAACGTTTCTACCTATGTTCGTCAATTGAACACAGTGATGACCGATCCCGAAAAATCGACTTTCTATGAGCGTCACATTTCTTATATTCTCTCGTGCAAATAAACTCTGTTAATTATTACATCGCTTTCTAAAGTTGCAATTGATGGTGACATTTCAATTTAAATAAGAAAATATCAAACCACTGAACAGCAACACTGATTCTAACCGCATTTCAACTTCCCCTAAGTACCTGCGTGAGATCTCCAACTTATTATGAAGCACTCCTGTGCGACTACAGAATCTTGCAAAAACACACTGCATACAATATTTTATTATTTTGCATTAACTAATAAGCGATTTTCTACGTCCCAAGGTAGAGCGACTAGTTGGGATTCCCCTCTTTTCCTTCCCCTTCCACCCATAAAGAACCCTTAAAAAATTCTTTTCGATTTATAAACATAAGAGAAACACACCTTATAATAATCTTTAGACCCTTCGGCATAGCTCCTTCTTTTATAATATTTCCGCTTCTGCAAAATAAAGAAATCAATTAATGCAAAAATGGTATAAACGAATCCACGTCTTTTGTTTAATGCTTTCCAGAATATCCAAAAATCCACAGAACGTAACTGTTGCTCAGATAGACCTCATGCCACATTCTTTCCCTCCTTAAAGAGGGCAGAGTACTATCCCTTCCATCCACCACCAAGTTGAAATGTTTCCGCCTCCACCACCGGTTCGGCTCATATTGCATCCACGACATAAACGTACAATCAGAAACACGGAAAGATAATCAAAACCTCTAATAAAATTGTTTTGGTGAACAAAGCAATCATGACCCGATTCGTCGAGTTAAAACAACCATCCCAATTTTCAGCAAAAATATGTAAAGTCTGGCATACGAAATCGGAATTTCCACACCGTATTTAGGAGGGAAGCCGTACAGTGAAGAATCATTTCATCTCCTATTGATAGGGGAATGTAAAAGGAACGCATTGTTTCTTTCAAAAACACCCCTTGATCCTGACCTCTATCGTACAAGCTTGATTCACTCCGAACCCTTTCTATTTTTAGAGTTTTGGCTCGTTAGATGCCACCTATCGCTTTCAAAACAACCATATAAACAGGTATATGCCTGCAAACTCCACGAAAGCTCGAACTTAACCGCTCTTGGAAAGCATCTGAAGGTCTCTTCTCCTAACTCTAAACCTGCCTAACCTTTCATTTAGACAACGCTCTAGCTGAACGATTGCGCAATTTCCATCTACTCACCAACAGACGCAATCCATTCGTTTCAATCTTTAAACGTTTCGGTAATTTGGGCTGCAATTCGCTTTTCAACGATGCAAAAGACATACCTTATTGGAATATTTTAGAAGTTACTCAAAATATACTCGAAATGCCATCAAAACTTATGGATTGTGACTTCAAAGAAAGCAAAGAAATCAATCCCGTCCCTCAATTGTACTGGTCTCAAGTTGATGCGATAATCTTAATGGACCATTGCAATAATGTATAATACTTTGTAATAACCTCTTCGATAATCGCTTCAATATGTCGTTTCTTCTTTGCTCGGCGCTCGGCTTTCGCTTTCCTTTGAAAGGCACTCAGGTCACTCTCCGCCTCGCTTACAGAATCCTCAGCTCCACTCGACGACAACGTTGACGTAGAGCATGTCGCATGCCTCCTTTTCCGTGGGCGACCTCGTGACGACAAATTTTGCTCCTCTTAAAAGAAAGGATCAAAAAGGCGATGAGTACAAATAAAACAGTGAAGCGAAAACACTTTCTGTAACACCAACGTGAATCGCGCTTTTCGCTTCAATATCTGTGGTAAAATCCTCGAATTCCCATCTTCCTCAAAAATATGTTAACCAAATATCCTTATGAGAAAGCGAATGCAATTTTGAATTAACAATATAGTACATTCCTATCTATGTGTGAAGCAACAGATCAGATCGATACCACCAATATCGTCCACATGATGTAATTTTTGCGATTGACTGCGTGTAAGCCGCTTTCGCCCTTTTCCATCTTCTTTCCTTGCTGACATTCTTTTCTCCTCGTCTCGTTCTCGTTGTCCCCTTTCCTGAATATATATAATAAAGTCAGCAATATAATAAGAATATCTTATACATGAACCACCAAAAAGAATATAATAAACCACGCTTACTCAAAAATCACATGGCATTTCCTGAATGTAAATGAGTTGTTTTGAACAGTTAAATTAACTAAATGATTGTTTTGACCTCACCCAAATCAGTTATAAAACTACAGGTTATTCCTGTTTCCCTCTATCTCAACCAACCCCTCCATCTGCAATTATGTGACATTAAATTAAAAGGTGTTTAATGAAGAATTCATAGAATCATAAAATTTCCACATTGTTCAAATCTGCCATAGGTTGTGGATGAGATGACTTTACCGTTTTCAAGAATCCTTGTTTCTCTCATTTCCTCTCTCTGTTCAAAAGCCACGGTGAGACAAATATATGCATATTATGCTTTTTCGAGAAATAAAAACAGAAACATCACGAACGCAGTATAAATAATGTGCAACCGAAAAATTATGCAACCCGATACTAAATCTCGCTTTCAGTGGTGACCAATAAAGATGGCAATAACCATGAAATTTAATATAGTCAATAGGACGCTTAAAACTAAAAAGATTTGATGAAAGGTGAAGCCTCACATCACAGTTCATTACCTCCCGTCTCCTTCCCAGCCTTTTTTTATGTCATCCGTTCGCAATATTTTCTCTTTAATTGCTTTTCATTGTCATCTCTTGGCGCTCACTTTTTGTTGAGGAGCCACCATCAAACCCTAGTGCTTGGAATGCGCAATCCAAAGCTTCTCCTCCTCCTTCTTCCTTCCCCCCCCCTCCCCCCCCGGCCCTACAGCTGATACCATACGACCGTT
The DNA here is from genome assembly GCA_006503575.1 of Baylisascaris schroederi. Lineage (NCBI taxonomy): Eukaryota > Metazoa > Nematoda > Chromadorea > Rhabditida > Ascarididae > Baylisascaris > Baylisascaris schroederi. Next base: position 465,434 of record QEWY01003119.1, read on the forward strand.
TGTCACCGAGTGCATCAATTTAATAAAAATGTCGAATGAACTACGTCATAAAATTAAGACCACATCTTATTTCATCTTCTTTTAAGAAAATGTTTCATAAATAAACTCTTTCAAGAAAAAATTATTACTGGCGAAGGATCGATCGGTGCCTTTCCGGAAACTGGTGTCCTGGCAACGGAATCTGCAGTCGCCTCAACGATCGTAGGTGGCGGTAATGGAGGCGCACTCAGTGACGACAGTTCGCTCATCGAACGCACTGTCGACATCTTTGGAATCGAAATCGATCTAAGAGCTGCAATTTCAACCCTCTTCTCAAGTGAATTCTTGCAACACAAAATAAGCAAAATTGACGAAAGTCCGATCAATGAGAAACAAGTGTTCAATAGTATTTGATCTGCTGTCTGCTGACCTCGATGTGTAGAAAGATATAGGCCAGCACTTTTCATTGTTAGGCCACAACTTAAAGCATACTTCCGAAATCATCGTTATGCAAAGTGGAATCAACCTGTGGACCGCAACACACTCTGGACGCTTTTGAGGTACACCCTTCAAAAGTGTACAAACAAGGTAATCACCAAATAATAAACTAACCAACCTGAACCAGTTGGAGGTGGTGGTGGAACATAATCGGTTGGCTTCAGAAGTGGCGTGTAAACCAATGGAACACCGGGCACTGTTGCAGTGACCGGATAAAATGCTTGTATCGGTGAAATCGGAAATGCTAATGGAGAAGGAGGTATTGGCGAGTGCGCAGAAAGAAAAAAAGGTGGCGGAGGTGGCAGGCCTGCTGCAGGTGCACTTGGAAGGGCTGTGGTCGGCGGAGGTGGAAGGCCTGCTGCAGACGGACCTGGGGCAACTGTGCCCGGGGGAGGTGGAAAGCCTGTTGCTGGTGGAGCTGGAAGGCTTGATGCCGAAGGAGGTGGAGGGCCTGCTATCGATGGAGGCACTCCTGGACGTAACAACGGAGGAGGGGGTGCAGGAGGAGGTGGGCAATGAGCGGTAGATGCTATAACATCGGATGCAGTAGAAGGTAAAACTGTGATGGCTTCAATGGAAGCCGAAGTCTTCGGTGTGCCCATCAATCCCGCATTGTAATCGGATGCCGCCCGCGGCGTTGACTCACCTATAAGTGAATCTTCTCTGTTTACTTCGGAATCAATTCACCCAATTCCACCTAGAAACACTAAAATGAAATGCTCAAATAAAATAACCTGCAAATTTCCAAATGGAGGATCGAATAACACGTTATGAGAACGACGAAATCGCAGGCAGATTGAAATATAACAAAGGTACCTGCGAGGCTTATCGAAACGGGAAGATAACTGGTTAAAAAATATTTAGAGTGATGTTGCATCACCATAGCAACGACTACTTTGGCTTCAATAGAAAAATTTGGAAAAGAAAAGAATCCGACAACGAGGGAGTAATATTTGGGCATTTCGCTTTCACCAAGTCGAACAAGTGAGAAGTCAAGTTTTAGTAAAATATGGAAACAATACGAGCTATTTTCACGATATCCTCTAGACATATTGTCTGTAATATACTAGCAACTTCAAGTTAACCACATCGAAGTCGGTCGTATTATTGAATCGAATTCGACTCTATCTTCACATCCGATGTGACCTCTTCAAAGCAATATGCAAATTGCAAAAAATTGAGGATATTTAAGGACCTACAAGGAGAATGTGATGGCGCTTGCTTACTGAACGTTTCGAAAGACTCATCAACGTGATCATACGTATCCTCCAAGCGATCCATTCCACTACATGAGGGCTGATCGTCATGCAACGCCTTCAAAAACGATACACACCTCAAATCCTCATGAAAAACCATAAAAAGTAGATGAGTGCAGTACCAATCAGGGCACAATGCGTGCATTCTTTGAAAAAAGCTTATGGTGTCCAAAAAAATTACGCACGCGCATGGAACAGAACCATGAGCCAATTTTTTTTTTTAAATATTACAAGGAAATTTTGACACTTTTCGTGGCTAAAAGGATGTATGAGTCTCTTAAGGAAAACATATCCCAGCTTTCATAAGCATTACTACAACACCACTAGAGTCAAACTTTTGAAATAGATAGCAACTTATGAAAGTAGAAAGGTATTCAGTTTCATCAACAAAACCACTTATCCCCTGCTTCTCTCAAGGTAATTTTCATAACCAATTAATGAAATTTCTTATAAGGTTCTACCAAAAACGGTTAAAAAGAGAAGAGTCAAGGAGGGTCAAACCTTCTTATCCTACTGATCTACGAACTTCTTCATCCGCTACATCACTTCTCTTTGCAATATTCATCGGATGACTAGCATGCTATCTAGATTTTTAAAAATTGTGAATTTAGGAGCGCTTCATCACGCCATCATATACAATTCCTGATACAAGACTCAAATATCGGCTACATCCCCTCTAAGCTCTTGATACGACCAAAAATGTTCAAACATTCACAACAGCACAGATTCATCAACTGAAGGTCAACGATTTACATTAATAACTAAAAGAATATAATTATGGAAAAGTGAGATTCCACCTAAATAAAACTTTCAATATTTAAGACAGGATTCTGCCTCTTCAATACTCAAAACGGACGCACCCTATAAACCAACATATCAAAGAGAATGTCTATAAGCCAAGATTTTATAACACTCGAGAGGTGCAAATTTTTTTAAATGAATTAATGAACATATCGATGAAAAATACCTCATGAGGTGATCGTGGTAAATTCAATGTTCGGCGTAGCTCATTGAGTTTTGCCTCATCAACACCTCGCAGGTAATTAGGGATTGGGGCACATTCCATCGCAATTTGCTCATAACGTCTGCTTATCTTTGATGCTATAAACGCATTTGCTATCTCATAGCCAACGGCAATCGACATTAATTGACACTGCGCAAGAAAGTTACCACTACAGTTGAGGGCAGTAGGATTTGAATTACCGACCATGCCAATTTTCGGTCTCATTAACCGCACAAATGTGCAACAAAACAGGTAAAGGCTCATAAATTGCTATTCCCTGAATACCTGGGAATGCTTTAGCTGAAGTTTTTAAGAACTTTAAATCATCATATGAGATATTCACCTGAATTTACGCGAAATTCTACCTTTAAAATAATAAAATTTCTAATGTTTTATGAAATTTCCAACTTTTCCAAGCGGATTGCGATTCGCTTCTAGAATAACGACATCCAACCTACATAAAAAGAATCATAAGCAGATCATTTCATTTAACTTATTCAAAATGAGGGAATTAAGAGATTCATACCGTAAGAATCAAGGAAGCAAGTAATGAGTCCACCCATCACCGAACAGCCATCTGTTTTCGCAACGAATAGACTCGCGATGCTCGGTTCCTCGAACACTACCAGTGCCATTCCCATGTGTTTCTTTGTACGAGGATGTCGATAGATGATCACCTCGCATACAGCACCCACTTTCCTGTAATCATAATCGCTGATGTAGATTTCGCTTTCCCTCCAGTACCACTCTCCAACTGATATCTTCGCTGCTAGTGATGGGAAGTAGGCCGAAAAGCAGAAAGGGAAGATGGGAGGAAGAAGGAGGGATTAAGGCAGGTTAAATACCCGTTTCAGAGGCACCATCTTTTTGCTGACATTTCTTCCCCTTTGACCCTTCTCATATCATTCTGCCACCAGATTGTAAATTTCATTCAAAACCTGGCTGCGATTTGCAGTGCTGCTATTTTCCTCTCCTTTCTTCTCTCGTAACTAGAATGCAAGAAATGATGCGATTACTCACCTAATAGTCTTAATTAATTCACAGAAGGAACTCTCAAAGAATTTGGCCCACTGAAAAAAAAAGAAAATATGGCGATCTGCTTAGAATGTAAAGAAAACTGAGAACAAACTGACGTGTAGAAAGAAAAATTCTAGCCAAATTCATCGAGGTTTCCTCTAATTAAGTGAGAAAAATTCAAAACATATTTAAGAAATAAAAAAGAAACCAAATATATAGTAAATGGACGAATAAAACATGTATATGGTTGTATGCGTAAATCACAGCGCTCGAACTATACAGAGTTCACTGAATAAGAAAGAATAAGTGCGCATAAAAAAATCTCTCAATGTGATCAAGATGCGATCGTGTAAATAATGAATGCAACTAAACTTTATTGACTATAAGAGACTGGGTCAACATTTGTCACCGCAGAAGTCCCTCTAATGAAGAAATGTCGAAAGAGTGAGGAAGGAATGGGAAGAGGAAGGATGAGGGATAAAGAAGATAGATGACAGGAAGAGATACCCGACGATACGAGAGGAAAGTACTGTCGAACGATACAAGGAAGAGATGCCGATACAATAGCACAGGATAAAAGAAAAAGAAGAAAGAAAAATGGCTCTCTAAGATGATGAAAAGTCGGCACTCTTCCAGAGAACGATGGCACCCCGGTTGCGAACCGCGATCGGAGCTAAGCTCCTACCTCACACTGCGTACGCACCACTACCGTACTCCGCACTCCACCATTCAACTGAGAGTTTCAAGTAATGTTTCCATGCAAAATTTCACTCCGAAGGGAAGATGCACCTGGTGCATTGGCCATCGTTCAATCCCTCCAGTAAGTGCACTTCCCTTCCTTCAACTGAGCTGAAATTTTGACAGTGATGGACGTTAGCATTCACTTATGGGGTGCGGAGTACGGTAGCCGACAATATATTCAAAAAAAAAGAAAACCTACTCGCACATATCCCGCAAAAACGACTCATTGATGTTATCGTTAAGACCGTATATAGACACCTCACGTTTAGGCGGTATGCCAACCGAGTTGTTATCCACCTACAATATAACTTCATCAATAAAATAGACTGAATTACCTCCCTCTCATTCATTTGGACGATAAAGGGGAGGAATGGGTGGGAATGGGGAAGTAGGAGTCTCTGCCTGTCTCCATCCTGAATCAATCTGAAGTCTTTCTCTAAAACTAGAGAAAGAAAAAGGTCTTGCCACCCATAGCGGTGCACATTTTGTAAATGCAAACTAAACTGATACTCACAACTAAATGCTGTAAAGCAATACCCGCAAAATGAAATCTTCAAATTAGGGTCAGCAAAGAATCCGATTACGTATCAACCGTACTCGTTCCATCTTCTAGTGAGGAATCGAATGCTAGATCTTACTTACTAAGAACAGTAGACTGCTCTGAAACAATCAGCAATATTCCAAATTATTAGTAATGACTAATTTAAACTTCCCTTCTTTCTTTTTCTTTATCTTTATCTCTCCTTTCCAAACAAAAGAATTCACTTCCCCCTTCGTTATAAACAAACTAAACTTTTTCTACCTCCTCAAGAAAACAAATAGAAAAAATTTTATATAGAGGCAAATGCTATTAACAAGAAAAGAACGAACCACAAATAAAGGGATGAGCAAATCGAGTGCCTCCGTTTTACGGAAACGTACATATTGGCTTCGCGGATCACTGACCGCATAAATTGTATACTGAAATTATTTTGAGAATTTATATTCACATCCACTAATTATTGAATGAACCTCTTTAAAGAGCTTTCCAAACAATTTCATCCCATTCCGCTTGGTAATCCCCGAAGAAATTTTACAGATAAGACATATCAAGAGAAGATCACATCTTCTTAATCCTCCTCTTCACCTCCTCCCCTCCCATTCCACCTTCATTTTTCTCTTTCCAGGTAGTACTTCTGTGGAAACGGATTCGACTGCGATGATACAATCTGATTCTACTGTTCTAAGTTGTTCATACGACAAAACATCGGAAGAGTTGTAGAAGCCTACGAAAGATTCATGAATGATCCAGTATAGATGATCCCAATGACCTCGGTGGGTTCTCCAAGGAGATTATGGTCATCTCTTCGAATCTCGAACTAAACTCTATCCTTTAAATCTAATATTCGTCATATGCACTATAAAGATGGTTGAAGAGACATAAACAAGTTGGAGTCTTATAAACCTGAGGTAGTTCCTTGCAAACTCCATCGAATCTATAAACGAACGATCGTGCATCCACATTAATAACCTTCCATGCGTCGCATTTCACATGCCGAGCAGCACTCGTCGGGCGTGCGCGTTGCGCGGGCGGCGCGCCTTCTAAAAGGATGTATCGGCACTCATTCACGTTGGCAATGTGCCAAACATCGCTCACTTCATATGTTCCACCAATCTTTTTATTGAATTTCATCTTTAAAAAAGGAGAGGTGATCACTGTTATGTAAATATTTCATGGTCACATCCCCTCTCATTCAATGAGTAAGCTTAACGCCATAATGCTTTCTAGATTATGCAAAAAATCTAGCGAAATCCTTAGCCATTCTTCTTAAAAATCGACGAGGACCCCACATCCAATCGAGATTAAACGACCATCGCAAAACTGGCGCAAGTGTCTCATAGCAAAAAAGAAAAACAACGTTTCGATCCGCCTGAGATTTCATAAATAGAACTGAATCAGCATAAAAAAGGTTTTGAATTTGCGGAGAATTGCAGTGTGAGGAGGATGAACGGTACTATAATTTGATGTTTTTTTGCCCGAAATGGAAAAAAAATAAGTAAAGCTCTCAAATATAAAGTAAGAGACAATCACATGGGAAGAAAAGTTTCCCAGATGGCAATGTTAATAGCGAGGATAGCATCTGCTGAAAATTTAGTATAAGATAAAGTGCGTTAGCGCATCAAAAAAATATACCCGAAGTTTAACTAAACGGGAAATCGACTTAATTCGTTGCCTGATCTATAGTGAATAAATGAATTATTTATTTCTAAGAAAATATGAGTGCCAAAGTAATTGCCTACCTGCTGATGAGTAGAAACCCAATCGAGGGTACAGTTGAAAAACAGGAAGTCAGTGTCCCTATCCCCCATAATTTATAATACGAATGATTAATAAAATGATATAAAAAAAGAAAATAATTCGAAAGTAAATAACCATTCAAGCGATCGGCGCCGCCGTTACGCGCATCCATAACACGATCACGATCGAGTGATGGCGGATAACGCCCGACGTTATTGGAATGCGAATCGTTTTTGTTACCACCACTTTGGGCACTTCAGTGATGACGTATATGAATAAAGAGTGAGCGATGCTCAACTGAAATTCAGAAAAAAAAAGATAAATTATCTCACTTTAATCTCTTTTTTCAACTGCCACATCGTAAAAATTATTGATATGCAAATTTTAAAAAATTATTCATAAAAATTTATGCAAAAAAACATAACATGCAAAATGAAATAGTAGAAATACTGAGAAACGCGGAAACGCAACACATCGAACACTATGCTACCGCTTCTCCAACCAAGAAAAAATAAACAAATAAGTAAATAAATAAACAAGTAAATAAATAAATAAACAAATAAATAAATAAATAAATAAATAAACAAATAAATAAATAAATAAAAGTGCTTCAACCCGTTTGGTCACTAATGGGATGGTAACGCCAATAATAAGTGACGACTGGATGGGTACACGATTTGCTGTCGTTCCGCACACTGTCCCACTATACTCCACCAACACAGCTATACCAATTTTTCTTCATTCTACTCACCAATAACCGGAATACACTTCAGTAGCATAGATACGATTACATCACGACCATCGTCGATCACCAAAAGCATCTCAAGACTGAACCTAAGATATGGGGTGGATTTGATGAAAGCTCTTCGAACTTGCTATCGTTAAAACTGCATTAACTCTGCGAAGGAAGTGAGTTCAAGAATTTGTGTTTGAGAGGATAAGGGGATATGTGACCTTCCCTCGTCGAGGGGAAGACAGTGGGAAGTGGGGCAAGTGATTAATTGTGGATAAAGGCAATATAGATAAGCGATGCTAATTCAATCCGAATCCGTTCTACTCTCTTCAACGCTAAATTGAGTCCTCCGAAGTTCTCCTTTCAAGAGAATATGAAATAGTTTCCTAACAGAACAAACAAACAAACAAAAAACAAAATGCGATAATAAATCAACAACACGTTGAATTATTCTAACTTAAACGATAATATAAGTAATATCTGTGGCAAAAAAGGGATCGAGTGGGATAACTCCAACAATTACTTCGATCTTTTTTGATGCTCAAACTCCTATGAGGTCTTAACGGATTCCTTTAAAAGATCTAATTCCCACCCAAAAATAAACCATTCCTAGACAATACGAAACTACAGTGACAACATCAAACAAAGGTTGTTGTGGGAATGCCATGTTCTACCATAGAAAACGTCGTTTGAATCGAAGTCAATGCAAACATCGCATACTTACACACTCTCATGAGAAGAGACTTTTACCCCACTTACCCCTTCCCTCTCTCTTCCTCCCCTTCCTTCCCCCCCTCCCTCCCCCCTCCCCATTTCCTTAATCGTGTAAAACGTGGAAAATAAATAAACAAACAAATAGAAAACTAGAGCAAGTAAGATAAACCGAAATTAAAAGATCTCTTGCTCTTTGAGGAATCCTTTTACAGGGATTAGATGTTATCAAAAAAAACAACGTACTACGGGTATTCCACTTTTAAAAGTTGGTAAAATGCGAAAAATAAAATAAAATAAAGTAAAAAATCTCAGTGATTTTTTTTCTGAAAGATGTTATTCATAATGAAAAGCGATAAAAATTCCACAAATAATGTCAAATCTTAAAGAGGGCACAAATGCTGTCATTGTTGGCTAATATCAACTTAAAGCGCAACTTCAATCGTTGTAATCAATACGAACGCTTAAGGATAGTAGAGGGATAAGTTGGAATAAAGATAGTACACAACTCATTTTATCCGCTTAACGATAAAATGAGTTCGCGTAAGATGGGAGAAACGTCGGCACTTGTTTGAGACCTCAAGCCAACAATATGTCAGCATCTAGAAGTTAACAGAACTTGGAAGAACTCCAGCCGGAGTTCGGACCATCACAGAACTCCAGCCGGAGTTCCAACCATCAGAGAACTCCAGCCGGAGTTCCGACCATCAGAGAACTCCAGCCGAAGTTCCGACCATCAGAGAACTCCAGCCGGAGTTCCGACCATCAGAGAACTCCGGCCGGAGTTCCGACTATCAGGGAACTTCAGCCGGGGTTCCGACCATCAGGGAACTTCAGCCGGAATTCCAACCACCAGGGAACTTCAGCCGGTGTTCCGACCATCAGAGAACTCCAGCCGGAGCTCCGATCACCAGATACTAGGTGGTTGTCTTCAGCTCGAAGTTCAAAACTTCGGCGATTGCTCAAATCATAATATTATGAAAATAATACAAGGAAATGACCAAGAGATTTTTCCGTCAGCTCGAGTAAGTTGACTCAACCACTAGGCACCATTTTCAGGGAAATTGCTTCCCATAAATAAGATCCGAATGTTGCGGTATTTCTCGCGATGCGAGATTGGTATCGAATTTGAATGAATGTATAGAATTAACCTCTCTGGTTGAGTTGTGCGCAACTTTACCTAGAGGCTGGCGGAAGTAAACATCCGCAGGACCTTGGAACTTCTAGTGGGTCGAAGAATGACAACAAAGCATCCTTAGGTCTGCAGCAAAGTCAAGACACGATGAAGATGGCCAAGTCGAGCCTCACGAATCTCAGCGAACTATCATCAACATGTCGATCCCCCTAAACGGCGCAACCGTCCTCTCAGTGGCACACTCATTCACTCCATCGAATCGAAGCAGATCGAAATTGTTACTTCTATGACTGAACTGCTTCCCGCTTCTGTCGTTCACTCCTTTGTTGCTCTTCGATCACCTACACAAGCGTTCGAGTTGTCGAATCATCCTGGCAGGTGTCCAATAGACTTGGCAATGACACTACATGGCGCCTTTAAGTCTTTTTTTTTTGGTTGCGGAATGCAACGAATGCGAAATCCCTATTTAATATACTCTTTGCTGGGATGAACTTCCCTGTGGGGTTGTTCGGTAACGGAAACGATTGAAATACAGCAAACGTCTTCCATACGTCCTGTTGTATTTCACTCGTCCCTCTTTCTTCGACGCCACCTTTTCCTGACAGATGCCGTGATGTGACCTCTTACGTCTGACTCGCTATTATAACAGCTCCGACTCCGAACATTAACTCCACATCACCAATTTCAACTGAAACTGTGGTGCTCACATTAGCTACCCCAACCCGCAACTCCCGCCACAAGCACACAGCTCGAGCAAACCTACCGCAGCTGTAATCTAATCGCTCGCCCACTAATGATAAGTGACGCGCTCGCGCGATGCATTGTGGCGCGCGTTTGGCATTTCGCCCTCGCAAGATTCTCGTGACGAGACCACTTTTTCGAGAAACTGTCTATAACAGCTCAAGTTATAAGATCGTATCAACCTTACAGATTTTTATGGGCTATGCTCTTACACACTCTTAAGCATCCGCAACCAATGACGAACGAAATAAGGCCGGGGAGGGGAGGAGGGGGGGGGGNTTTTTATTCTTTTATTGACAACAACAATAACACAATTAGTAGAATATATAATGGCAATTAACATAATACAGACTAAACTATTAGAATTAAGGCAATTATTAAAATATAAAATTTTCTTAGATTATTCGACAAATTTTTTTAAAAAATTTTCCTCACTACTTAACATTTTTTTAATAGAAAGGCAAATATCTGACTAAAATATATATCACATCGAATGTAAAATTTTAAAAAAATGTATAAAAAATTCTTATTAATCAGTTTTAATGACTTTCAAAGACTTACTAAATCATATGCTAGGTAGTTTTTCTCGTCATCAAATGGTACAAGCAAGCAAATATCACCGATCACATTCAATAACCAAAGAAAAATCATTTATGGCAATAAAAGCTGAATTCCAACAATATTTTCAACCACAAAAGCAGATATAAAAAGAAAAAAAGAAATATTTTTCTCAATCTAAAACACTAATATTCGATGGTGTATAAACATTATCCTCGAAGACGTCCTTAAACGTACAATATCGATGTGCCAATTGTGAGCTAAGATAACCGGTCGTCATCTGAAAATATAAAATCGAATTTTATCTTTTCTTTTTCAAAATATCTTCACAATTATTCAATAAAAATTTGATTCCATACCAAAATATAAAAACTTAAAGAAAAATTTAATAAACTAACAGAAATTTTAAAAAAACTCAAATGAAGAAAAATAAAAAATTTGCAAATATTTACGCATTAAAATTTCACCAATGGCATCAAACGCCCACAAAAATCTTTTAAGTCGACCTAATAAATTCCATTCTTTTTCATGACTAAATTCCATTCGATCTTTCCTTTATTCTTCTTCACTCAGTTATATTTCCTCAATTTTTAAACGATTCCATGTTTTTCTTTCATCTTATAACTTCTAACAATTATTACCTGGATGATATTCAAGGTAACCTATACAAATGTAACTGAAACTATCCCCAACCATGTCTTCTATTATTTCTCCAATAAGAACATACCTGTTTCTGAGGATCAGCTAGACGTAGTTGCGTTTCATCACAAGCTAAACGTCTATCGATAACGCAACGACCATCGGCGAATATCTTCAATTAAAACAATCATTGAGATTCGTCAACAGCTATCACACTGATTGATTCTGAGGGAAATCGATCACAAAACAAATTACACTGCTAAATGAAATCACCGCCCTTTCCAACTTTATAAAACAATTTTATTTATTAATAACGACGAATCTAAAAAGATCTAACAAAATCCCCCAAAAGAGAGCGCAAATAAAGCCGTCGCGCTATAGGTTTCTCTATTATTTGCGCATAATTCTCACTCATTGGTTTTCTTCACCAATTTATTTTAATATATTATAAACTCGCTATAAGAGTGATGTATAAGACAATTATTTCAGTTCTCAAAGCGAATTGTTTTAGTTTACTTTACAAATGAGAGAATTTCATCTCAACGAAAAAGAGAGAGGTAGAAGAGTTCATTATAGCCTTCGAGATATTGGTCATTTGATGTCCACTCATTACGCAACGATGTTCTTGACCACTAAATACAACAATGAGGAAAGATGTGAACTAAAAGATGGTCAGAATAAAGTGCACCTATCATCAAGATATTTCCCCACAATTACATATTCATCCCTAACGATTAACCAACAAATCATAAGTCAACAACAATATAACACAAAGAGTTATTACACACCTCAATGGCGTTAACATCGTCGAGTGTCGGTTCACCATTCGGGAAAGTGAGTGGTCGAAGTTCGATGAGATGCTTCACATGCCAAAGTTCTGAATTTTGTGTCGCTGTATTCTTGAATATTTCCATTTGACCGAGCTAAAATTATGCTAATTTTTTAGTTTTATTTCCTCCTCTTTTTTCATTTATGCAAAAAAACGTGGAGATCTTTCCTCCGAATAATACAGGCTTACCATAATTGTATTTTGCATATTAAACATTACCATACTTGTATTTGTATGCGTCTTTTCGTGTTTGCGACCGGAAATATCAATCCTTAACTTACATACTTTCACGAATATTTCTAAGTAATAAAAAAAATTTAGAATGAAGCCACAAATTGTTTTTCACAAAAAAAAGGAGCATGATTAAGGACTTTTAAAAATACAACAAGGCAATATTCGGGCCTTAAAACTCGATTTTAAAGCAAAACGAATATTCCAAAAAACTGTCTATTAATTAATTTACAGTTGAGTCAAGTTCTGCTCTTATATTCAGTCGATACAACAAACAACGATCGAAATTGAGAATACATTACAACTCCGACGTTGGGAACAAATCTGATTGTTGATAAGAGATCAACTATGAAATATAACCCTAATCTAGCAATTATAGAGAATCCGGTTTAATTCAAATCCGATGTGAAGTGCAATCAGATCATATCACCGGAATTAAGCCGGATTATGAGCATCCGGCTCAATTCCGGTGTTATAATGAGATAATGGCAATATTTTCGATGGCTAAAATTTTGCGATTTGTGCCGAAACCTTCCATCGAAACATCCCGTTTTTAGATTAACTTGAATCAGTATCCCGTTTACCTTACTACAATTAGTACATTTTAAATTTGAGCGTGAGAAATGCTTACAAAACAGAGTACTGACTGCTTTTTCAGTTAATAAATAAGTAAAAACAATTTCTTTTATGGAAAATCGTGGATTTTTGTAAAAAAAAAGAAACAGTATTTAAGAAAAACCTGAAAGTCTTCTCCGAATAATTTCTTCAATCGTTTTTTCGTCCAATGAGGTTCGCCTACAGGATTTCGATAAATCCATGCCAACCATAACTTCGGTGGTGTTCCATCCATCTGTAAAAAAAACATTTATATTCATTCAAAGTGAAAAGAATCCCCTTTTCCACATTCAACACATATATTTGCTTCAGGCATATTCGATAAATAAGTGACCAATTAATGCATCCACTCAAACATATTCACTTACATCAATGTCAAAGGACTGCAAATTGGAGAGCAAACGTATTCAATGTGGAACTCTCCCAAATCCATTCCCAAATGACCAACACTTCAATTAGAAACGTTTTTTGAAGCAAAAATTTGATAAAACAAATAAAACGAATAAAATGATGTATAAGTATGATGTTCAAATAACGCATAAGGCAGATCCATGCAATATAACATTCAGTGCTTATAGCTGATCGTAGACAATAAATTTCCGCAGCAAATTTATCGAACAGCCCACTCTAATCATGAAACAGTATAATAAACACGTCTATTAGATTCAACAGTTCTATAAATGGTCCAAAACTTAATAATACCTTTTCCTATAGTATAACAAAGTCGTCTATAGGAAAAGGTATTGTTAAGTTTTGGGCTATTTTTAGAACTAACCAGTCCGATAGACGGTCTTATTATACTATAAGAAAAGTTATTATTAAGTTTTGGATTATTTATAGAACTAATGACTCTGAAATACATATATATGCATCACAAAACTAATCACATGATATGTTTTTACAAGAGCGCATTTAAAAAAATATACGAACGATTTTGAAATGGAACCTTTTCGGGGAATGACTCCGGTCCGACACCTTCACTTTCATAATCGAATTCCTTTGTACCGTCGTTTCTTCTAGGAAGATATCGATACCAACGTCCATGTGGCTTATATACCCATTTATCTAAACGAATGCCCTCAACAATATCTAAGTTCGCAATGCTTAATGGAACGGAATAGTTTCTGAATGAATGTTTATCGTCTCATATGGCCTCTCATAGTATATTAAATAAATAGAAACCTTAAGCGTGCTAAGGGAACGACAATGTTGTTCAAGAAAACGCCTTTATTTAACAATGTTTATATTTATTCTTCCATATTACTTCTAGCTTGGACAGGTAATTAAAGGTTAACTATGTGAGTAAGATGAATTAAACTAAACGATATTAATGCCACACAATACTGTTTGAGCAATTCTCAATTTAAAGGGAGGAGATGCAAGAGCTGTAGAATCTAACCCCCCTCCCTCCCCGTAATAACGGCCTAAATTCTTGTACCCCTAAGCAACCAGGCCTCCTCTTTTTGCAGCCTTCGAACAACGTAGTTCACGCAATGGAGCAATATTCGAGCAAAAACGGTACTACAAAATCCAAGTATTAAGCGCAGTATGAGACTACTGTAACAGAAAATGTGAGCGAAAGAAGAACTCCAAAATTACCAATCCAATGCTCGAATATTTTGCTAGAATCTTCTCAAGTTGTGAAATTTGTTCAAAAACCTCAATCTTTCTCTTTTTTATTTCCAATTCCAAAATTGAGATAACCATTCGGGCCTAAAGCTACGCCGCCCTCTCTGCTCATACACTCGAAATTGCTTGCGGCAACAGTTTAAGCCCTCATATATTTCTATAAAAGAATAAATAAATAAATAAATAAATAAATGTAAATAAAAAATAAATAAATAAATAAATAAATAAATGTAAATAAAAGGCAAAATGCTTACTTCTTATTACTTTAGCCATCGATAACGCTCACGTCGATAATAACGTCACAAAAAGGGGTTTGAAAGCTGTAAAATAGATTTAATAAATTAAATCTTTTCTGAAACTGAAATGAAATATAAATGGCAATCAATAAAATAAACGCTTCTTGAAATATTTCAACATTTCAAAATTTAATTACTATAATCTGACTCATTTTCAGTTGATTTAGATATACTTCCTATATCTTTCCATATTAAAATGAGCATTGAACGAATAGATTCATATCTGAAGAATGACCTCATTATAACAGTATCAATATAGTATAGTATATAGTGTAGCATACAATATAGCATACAGTATACCAATACAGTATAGTATGGTACAGTATAGTATCAAATATGTAGTAAAATATAGTATAGTGTAATATATTATAGCAGTACCAATCCCTTCATTTAATTTTCTGAAAAGGAAGAAATAGGATTAAAGGCAAAAACTCCCTTATGCTCATAATTAACGTCCACCAGCACGACCAATTCCTATGCTGTGTGTGCTTCCAATCTCTGTCCCCCCTCCCACCTCCCCTCTCCCTCCGTCTAAAATTCAAAGCCAATACTAAGTACCAAAAAAACCAACAAAAGTTTGGAAAAAACCTGATGTGGGAGGTCCAAACTTTTGTTAGCGATAAAACCGAATATAAATAAAACTTCTTTACGTATCAATTAAATTAACATACATTAAAAAATATAATCTAGCATTCTCAACAATCCACACAATATTACCAACCAATTTTTAGAAGCGTTAGCGATTAAATTTGATCACAATCAGCGATTCGCCTCCGATTTTAACTTTAATTTTACACTTTTTTATTACGAAATAAAAAAAAACTACCTTAGTAGTTTTTGATGATATTATTCAATTATTATAAATATTTCAGATTGTTATTCCTTTTAAATAAAAAAATAATAATAATTAAAATACTCAGATATAATAAAAGGATGATTGGACATTCATCTACCCCTTTTATAAAGCAATAATCAATATAACACTTTACGAGGGGAAATATTTTATTATAAAATCAATACACACGTGCGACATCAGCGAAAGAAATAACCCTCAACGGGTACTACTTCTGATGCATTCAAGAGTACTTCCACCATGATATGATAATTGGAAATCTTGAAACCTCTCTCCCTCTCTTTACCTCCCCCTCTCTCCCTCCCTCCCCTCCCTCTCTCTACTAACTTGTAAGCACCATACATCTCAACAAAAAAAGGAAAAAAGTCGATTACAAATACGAGGTATTTGCTATAAAAAATATGCAACAAATGGATTATAATTTGAATGAAAATTATTATCAAAGACGGAATGAAAGAAATTACTAGTTACTAGTACATTAGTAAATTATTAGCTAAATTTACATATAAAACCATTAAAAAATTTCAAATTCACATTAAAAACTTTTTCAGAAAAAATCAAATAATGAAAACAAGATTAAATATTTTCAAAAAAAAAAAAAACAAAATCTTAAGCGAGGTCATTTAATTAGAAGACACGCACTTACAAACAAATAAAAAAAATCCAATAATATACACATAGAGAACTAAATATGGTTCTTAATGGAAGCTTTCAACGCAAATGCGTCAAAGTATAAAATAATACCACAAAAACAATATAGGTAACAATTACCTCAAGTCATAAATAATCAAAGGTAATTAGTTCCCACAAACCTACCCAATTTTTACGGATCTGCCCCAACCTTTTATGGATTCACGGATCCGTATTACTCGAACTTACAGTAGTTTGGCGTTGCGCCTAAGGCTAAGCCTAAGCACTAAACGAATATAACAAACATAGAGGGCATCCCACATTAAAAAGCTTTAGCATTAACAGTGTATCACAATAAATTATAGAAGCCAAACAAAGTAAAATGTCATGAAAGTAGAATAGAAATGGCAAAGTTATGTCAACTTTGGTCAACGTAATTCAAATACAAACGGAAGAAAGACAATGACGGAAAATAATTATTTATGACACTACATACGAGGGAACTTTTTCGAAGAGCTGGAAATCCTGGTAATAATCGGGTATGAACGAAAATGACTCCGCTATTGACAACTTCCGGTGCGTTTTCCAAATTGACTCCAATATCGACTCTCTCTTTTCCCAAGATGAGTATACAATAAGAAAATCTGGAACATACGAGTAAGTTTCGTGCTATATGCGCTTTTTTGCATTTCCGCCCACAAGGGGAACCTTGCCCAGGATCAGAAAACATCGACAGAAGTCCAGCCTGGCAATCTCTTTTTTCACAAAGTCAACCGAGTAGACAATTTCCTTCGGAAAAAAAATCGTCAGTTACACCTGCTTGCCTGTAAAAAAATTTAACTTATAAGGAATGTAACCCTCTTCAAATGTCAATAATTGTCTAGAAAAGAATCCATCAGAACGAAATTGGGGATACGAAATCAATCCGCCACTCTCGCATAGAACGGTTGCGAGTCGCGAACGGAGCTGAATTCGTGCCCAACATTGCGTACGCAACACTACCGTACTCTGCATGCTGCAAACGAATACAAACGAAAATATGTCCATCAAAGAAACTCGAAAACTCGTAACAGAAACATTCCATTTTTTCCCATTATTCAACTCAGAAGGTCAAGCAATGTCCCCATGCAAAATTTCAGTTCAGTCGAAAGAGCGGAAGTGCACTTGCTGAATGGGCCATCGTTCTCTGCAATCTTTGAGGAGCTGAAATCTCGCATATGGACATTATTTTGACATTCTAAGTTGAATGATGGCAGAACCTGTATGTTTCTATCATAAGTTCTCCAGCTTCTATGATGGGCCTAAGTATTCGCTTGCAAAGTACAGAGGACCGTAATGGTGCGTACTCAACCGGGGGCACGAGCTCAGCTGCACTCGCGATTCGCAGCCGGAATAACGTGATCCTCTTCCGCCCATCTGGTTAATGCTCAAACGAAATTTCATCAGCAAGTTTTTGTTGTTGGTGGGCTTATCGGACAGACAGACATACGCAGATAGACAGACATGCACACACATACACACAGACATAACATCGCTACAATTTATTTTTATTGAAATATAAAGAACTTTCGAGAACATACACTGCATACGGATCATCCATCGTGATCCTAGGCAAGTATTTTTGAAGTGAACTCCTCGTTGAGTTCAAGGATGGCCCAACAGCCACATCCTCAATTCGAATCCGTGCCATTGCCAAGTACTTTCATAACTGCCTGCGTAACATCAATACCAGTTACCGATTTGAGTGTAACAGGCAATGTAGCGGCCAAGTTGGTAATTGTCGATGTTGCACCGTCTTTTCCACCCACTATAAGTACCTCTCGTGTACGTGTTAGTGGTTTTGTTATATTCCCCGCAACCTGAAATTAAATTATAGTACAATTACATTCCAAATGGTATAGGAATGAAAGCACCTGCCATATTATGCTATAATAAAAGAAAAAACGTCTAAAATGAGCCTCATCGAGGTGAATATAAAGACTGCTTGGTAAGAATTGCCCATATTCAATCTGCATCTCAAATCACGACTGAGTTGAATGATGCTTTTCCCATAGAAATTCCAATTACCATAGTAAATGCTTTTAAGATACAATAAACTGCATATGGGAATTGATAATCTTCGGCTTGTGGAAATATTTTGCAATAAAGATGAGAAACTGAATATTAATTATTCTTTTATATTTAAATGCTTTTTGTTCTTAATGGTAACAAACAAAACTTGAATATATAAATGAAAATCATATCCCCAATTAATTTGCATATATAATTGAAAATCATACCTCCGATTAACGCAACAATGAATATTCTTTTTGTGTATAAACAACTGCCACACGACGAAATTAAAAAGCAAATAAGTGGCTTTTATACAAACGAATGTGACACTCATCTTATGCAAATTTTCTACAGTACCTTCAATTACCAAAGAAGGCCAAACCTCGTTGTCGAGCATATAGCAGCACCCATCCCCCCATACCAAAAAATTACCGACATTAAGATCAACAGCAAGTTAAAAATTCAAATCCATTCTTTTCCTTTAATCACTTTTCCATATGCAACTTCCCATATGTAAATTCCGTCCACTATTTAACGAATAAGGGACAGGAAGACTCATGCATTCAACCAATCTCCCTCTCTACAACGACCACTCTCCTCATAAAAAGACCTAGCAGGTTAGTTTTATCACTGCCTCCTACAAGTTATCAACCCATCGAAGATATACCTTACCTCGGGGATTTTGTCGAATACCAAAGCAGTGGTGGCGGTTGTTCCAAACTGTTTGTAGGCGTCCGCACGAGCTCGCATTCTCTCAGCGTTTGCCTTCCCAACCAATTCAATCACTGTTGCCCGTGCTATACCAATCTTCTTGGTGGCTTCAGCATTCGCTTTTGCTTCTTCGACCACGCGTGTCCTCAAACATGTTTTATTATGATGGTGTGGTCAACAGATAACGTTATGAGACCAACAATATCTGTGAAGATATCTGAAACGCTACGGGAATAGTGAGGAGGGTGGGAAAGTGGGGAAAGACCAACAAAGCTTATTAATAACCCTAAAGTGTCCACCAGGACGCCTAGGAAAAGTAGTTACAAAATGCTTAGGACGTTGAGGGGCAGGCTGGAAGAAGAATGGAGAAGGGAAACATTACCCACCGCACCGCAACACCGACGATCCAACCTAAGGTACACTTAAAGTCATAACTCGCTAAGAGAAGCAGTGCACCCCACCAAAATTCTATAAAACATCCCTTGAGGCATAGTTTTTAAATTCAGTTTAAAACGTTACAACTAGAGAAGAGTCTGATGCAGCTCACAAACAACTCCATGTATGGGAATCTTCTGGTTGAAATAATTGAAAGAATATTTTCTGGTCTGCAATATCCCAACTTTAAAATGAATTCGATCTGATTCTATCCGAGTATCACCCATAATAACCCTAATATCCCCATTTACATCATTTCAAAGCGCTAATGCTATATATATATATATATATATATATATATAATATATATATATATACATGATGTAGATATAGGTACAGTAAACGCCATTTACAGCAGCTAATCACAGAAAATACACAAGCATCTATCTGGTATACTGATTTTCTTTATATCGCTTGATTCATGTGTCTAAGACTCTCAAAAATAGTCATGTAAAAATTCGCTATTTATAAATATTCTCTAAATAACCCAATCTCAATGAACTCTTAAAACCAACAAAGGATATTTGAAGCTCAACATGCAAATGCTTAGTGAAACCACACGAATTCTCAAAGAATGTTTGCAGAAGCCTAGCTAATTCTCTACATATGGCTGAAGATCCCTCGCACGCGAAGTTTCGATAAATATCTGCCTAGCCCAAGTATGGGATCGCTTCCAAGAGTGTTCATAAATCTGAAAATTCTCGCATGCAAAATTTCAGCGAGTATTCGGTGAGTTTTCGCATGCGAAGTTCCCCTATCGTTTTCACCCAAAATCAGGCGGATCCAATATGAAAAGTATCCCTTTTCCTCGATCAGACAGTGGAAGATTTAATGCAAACCTTGCTTAGATAAAGTTAATAGTAGTAGCCAAAATTATCCCCATCACTCTCTAAAATAAAACCCCCTGGATATGCATCCTCAAGAAAGACCTTCCATAGGGCCATAACAAAATAAGAGCACGGATGGGTTGAGAACTGCAATACTACTATCACAGGTAACTGACATAAGAGCACCGCAGTAAAGTGTACTTTTCTCCTTCAGCGATCGTTTGCATACGGTAAGCTTCAGCCTCTGCGGGTAATTTCACCATCGAAACAAGCTCCTTTTCTCGACGTTCCACTTCCTTCTCTTCGAGTGTAATCTGTAAATTTTCAACTCTCTCTGCTGCCATCCTCTAACATCGACTATAATATATTATCGAATTAAATCGCAATTTCTTGGTGTTAATAAATATAAATGCAAGCAAAATATCCAGTATATTAAGAGCACCGTTTAGCGGCATTTGAACCATGATGCCTCATTTTATGCCTAATGAAAACAACTGTGGGATCGCACCCACTGGCTAAGAACCTGATCGAGCTTGACTGCCACACACGGAGCTTGATTCGTCCTCCTCAAGCGGTTCACCTGCTCATATAGAGACATCGCCAAAGACACATCCCCCCCCCCCCCTCCTCCCAACGAAGATGCATCGATGGAGATTGGTTTCTATGAACGGTTATCTAATTCATCTGTTTGGGGGCTTAGAGAAAACTTCTTCACTTAAATAATAACGACTGTTACTTCCTCTCAATATCTCCCCAACAGAAACACTAAAGGAGATGTGGATTGCTCCCCCGATATCATTTTAAATCATTAGCCAAAGGTGAGAACAGAATTTCGTTTAAACAAAAAAAGATTTATTTTTCAATATTGGATACTTATTGTTGATTAATTTGAATGTTTCATAAACAGATAAATTCGAAAATCGAATTCTCCAATAATTAGAGATGGAAATAAATAAAAACGAACATTTTTACGACGTTCGGTGACATCGATTTTGATTTCCTCTTCTCGAATCGCTTGCATCAATTTAGCTTTTTGAACATCGTACGCCAATTCGGCTTCTGCTTTCTACAATAAATTTATTCAGCATTCAATCTAAAATAAAGCAAATTCGATAGGAAATAAAAAAATAATAAATAAAGGGATTTTAAATGACCAAACTACAATCTACAATAAAATACGCGTTTTAAGCACCACAATCTAGCTATTTAATCAAAATTTTTCATCAAAGCAAATGTAAAAAGAAACTCTCTTTTATTTTCCAAAAAATCCAAAAAACTTACAACTTAAATCAATTTTTAAAGGACCTTGACAAGCATTCTAGCAAAGTTTATTAATTAATTAATTTATTTCAACGCCAGGCAGTGGGAAAATGCCAAACTACAAAGGTTAGAACTCAAGGATAAAAATTGGAGCTGGTGAAAAAAGGTCGAGCTTTACTTCTGGAAGCTTAGTAAAGAAAAAATGTTGTACTAGAAAAGAAACTCGAAGGATATGGATGTTGTGGATGAGTTTTAAACAACAACTTACATGACGCTGGAAATGAAAGGAGGCATTTAGAAAAGAAAACAACTGGAGTAATGCGCCAAAAGATTTACAAATAAAAATAAAACATGCGAAATAATTGCTTCATATTTTAGCTGATCCGGCTACCTTTATGTACCTTCTATAAAATATCTGCTTTTCTATGATCCAAAAGGTCCAAAATAAAAAACAAACTAAATAAAATTTCTAGACCACTGAATTAACTCCAACTAATCTCCACGTACTATGAGACAATTATTCATCGTCCCGCTCACATTATACCGATCACACTTTTCAATTCTCGCTTTAATGATTTCCGCGAGGAAATCTGTGGGAAAAGAGGAAAGGAAATTGAGATAGGCGCAAGGATACATGTGAGGCATCATCATAATCTACTTTTGCAAAGCAAATTTGCATAAATAGATAGCAAAAATGACTTCTTTGAGAGGAATTTGCTTCGTTTAACTTTCTCAACAGAGTGATTTTTTCTGGATCAATAGGTGAGAAATAAAAAAAAGAACAAATTAAGATTTGACAGAACAGCATATAAACGTGAGAACTTAACATCTCCGTCGTTTGATGCATCACCTAGACAGAGTTCGTGAGGGTGTGGCACTCAAATTTTTGCCCGGCAGTGTTGGATTTCAGCGCATCGAAAATCGGTACCATTTAGATTTGCAAGCCCAAGCTGGATCTCGGAGGAAACTCTAGCTTCCCAACGGGGTTTTTCGATGGGAAAAGGAAGAGAGTAAATAGTAACCTTGTTAAACCAACTTATAAATGCAAAAAAACCCACCTAAATATCAAACTTGAGCCTATACTAGCATTTGTGACTATGAACCAGACCTCTATATAAACCAGTAAAAGTCGCTTACCTTAGTGGCAACCGTGACATCAAATTCAGCCTGTTGTATATCGAGCTGTTTCTTTGCATCCGCTATTTTCGCTTCAACAGCGTATTTCGCATCGGCGGCCTCCTTCTCACATTGAGCCTCGACTATACCTGCATCGCGATTCGCTTCCGCAACTCCTACCTTCAAGTACAAAAGTATAATCACCTTACCTATTAGTGTGCATCCGACCACCTAAATCATCAACGGTGTTCCCATGCTTCAGACTGTAATTCTTTTTGCTGATTACTTCATCACTTAATTAGCAATTGTACTTTAAATACAATATAAATGGTTATGATCTGAAAAAATGGAACATTTGACGGCTGACAAAAAAATGACCAATTCCCGTTTTTACTCACAGCTTAAGGCCGATCAGACAATATTACAACCTGTAATAAGTCAATTTTTGACGAATCCATTTTTTGAACTCATCGACGTCGCAAATTATCGATTAGTCAGATCAGTTATCAATTGGATCGTATTTGTAAAAAAAACCACTGCAGTGGTTTCGATATTTCTCATTTGCGAACGATTTAAAAAACAACAGTCCTATAGATACAAAAGACAGTATATTAAATACTGTTTTATAATAGTATTCGCAGCAGTAACGTAAAAACTGAGCCTCTCATTCCATAATATAACGTGAAAGGAAAGTTTTTAATATTAAGATAATTTGCATAAATGCAGTAGCAACGAAGTGCCGATCATTGAGTTGTGTCGAAAGAATGTTTCACTGCAATTTCCCCCCCCCCTCCCCCACCCTCTTCTTCCTTCCATCTTGGTTTTACATCTTCAACAATCGGTAGAATAGGTTTAAATCTTTCCATCCTCCACCCGACCACCCATCTAACTCCACTCTCTAACGTCTCAAAAATAAAACCAACCTCAGCATCCTTCTTGACGGCAGCAATCTGCGCTTTACCAAGCGATTCCAAATAATCCACAGAATCGACAACATCCTTTATAGTGAAGGAAACGATCTCCATACCCATTCTACCGAGATCAGGTGCGGCCACTTCCCTAACGAGTTGTGCGAAACGATCTCGATCCTGATAGACTGCTTCAACAGTCATCGTACCTTAAATATATATTAAACATTAAAAAATGAAGCAATAAAAGCAATAATTTGCCTTCTAAAAATTCATAGAATCTATCAGCTCCTAACTGATATTCTCCGACTCGAAGCCATTTGCCATAAACGATCACATTGGAGCGCAAGAAAACATTTAACGTCTCTAACAAGTCAAAAAAATAAATAAATAAAAATTCGCATTTCAAATCGAGGCGCTGACACCATTAATAGAATTTTTTCTATCATTTAAAGGCAGCTATTTATCTTCCCGGAATATTAGATAGCAACACGTCATGATTTTCGATCCCTCACACCAGGATGAATTTTATAGCGAATCGCGAAAGGAGCGGATTTTGTTTTGTCAGAAGTATTAATCCCCCCCCCCCCCCAATGGATTTCAGGCTGGCCCCACAACAGTTTCATAATATAGAGAATATTTCTTCCGTCGGATACTTATCCAAAGGGCTCTCCATATGTTTTCTGCGAATGTATCGCTATAAAATACTAGCATTTGTTGAGAAATAACTAGCGAATAAAATATTTTCAGTACTCCACTCCCCCGCCCCATGGAATATTTCGAACTACTAATTCACAGCTATATCTCCTCTGCAATGATCGAGTGGAGCATCTCAAAGCTAATATAAGAGTTCATCCTCCGAATATCGTGTACCAATGTATACACGCAGGAAGCACGTGGTACAATATCCGTAAAATGCCTTAAACTAGGGGAAGGAGATACGACCAACACATCTCCTCTCAACCTTCCTCCTCCCTTCCCACCCCTCCCCCCACTCCACATTAACAACTCTCTCCATCTACCAATTCAAAGCCATCACTCATCTTATTCCATATATAACTGCTTGTAAACCTTAGAGAACATCTTTCACAATGCCCTTCCTTCCTCTATAGCCAAAATCTGAGCAAAATTTATCGGCAAAAATACTCAAAAAGAAACAAAAAAATAACAAATCAGTAATCACCGAGGATAGCACGTAAATGCCCTTCGAGTGTTTGTAGTATTACTTCGGCGATGTGCTCCACTCGTTTACCTAGAAACTGCTCGCACGCTGTTTCTAGAAGACCACGATCTGCAATTCAAGCATATAACTACTTACTACCGTTATGAACTTAGGGATGCAATCGTTGTTAATGCTGTCGCAAACTTGAACTTGGGCAGTGAACGTTACGGCTACGATTATAGGTACCCTAAATATACTCGAACTTTTTCAACAGTATATATATATATACGTATTGGAAACATCCTGGCAAAAATTTAGCTTCAATATTGCACTCAAAAACAGCAACCGGTTCTCTAGCTTTACTTTGGCCACCGTTTACGTAAGTTTGGTCACGGACAAATCTACAGCGACCAACGGCCATTCTGTAGTCTATAGCGAAGTAAATAGATAACATATATGTCTTTGCCTTCATATAAATTTTAGCCCCATGAGTCGCCATCAATACAAGCTCCTCTAACGACAGCCAAGAATAGAAGCTCAGAGTTTTTATTCTAACAAATACGGTATATGTAAAACCTTCATAAAACTTCCATACAGGGAGTTTTCTTACACAGTAGTAACCGAACGAGAAAGAAAAGGGAATAAGCTTTGATTCTGGAATCCAGCCCCACTCCCCCCCTTTGCAGCTTCCCTTACCTTCTCTAACAAATCTATTACAATCAAGCATTTCTACCACCGATCAATAAAAACGAGTATCTCTCGATGATTTTTGGCGATTGGATCTGCTTAAAGAAGGTATTTACTCAGCACTCTTCAAGATGAATTTTGAATTTACCTTCATATAACTTTTATCCCTTCGTCTTGCGTTCCTCTGCTCATTTCAAAAATGAAATATTTATGAAACTGAACAATTTTTCAACTTTTTATAAAACTAAACAATTTTTCAAAACTAAACAATTTTTCAAATTTTTGTAAAACTGAACAATTTTTCAACTTTTTATAAAACTGAACAATTTTCCAACATCAAACTAGCAATCAAAATTGCAATTTTCCCTCAGTCTAAATTCTAAACAAACAGAAACATCGCTGATGAAGAAAACCAATCAGAATCGCCTTCAGCTTTAATAACCAATGGACAAACATTCTAAATGACGTTGCTAAATAAGAAAGAACAGTGCAAACTTCATATTCCAGTAATACACACCAAGTGAAACCACTCAAAGAAAACGCCTTAACGCAAACAACAGAAAGATGCATCCAGAAAATCTAATATCATTCTGGATCGATTGACCATTACACCACCCCCTTCACTTCTTTCTCCCCTTCTCTTACAACCCATTACTGAGCTATTTTAATTTATAGTCTAATTTGAAGTGCCCCATACTAAAAATACTATATTTTCAAAATAATAATGCAAATTTGCGGATCACGATAAGGTTCTCCTCAAATAAACCACTGGTCGATTAATAATCGAAGTGTACGGCGTTGACCGTTTCAACCCCAATCTATATAGCTACAATTTGAGTAAATTTTATGGTGTCTAAGAAAGGAGTATCCATCATTCTCGTGTACGAGTATATTCGATGATGTCGATCTCCTAATAGGTTCCACGAATTCGAGAACAATAACTGAATCTTTACACTATGGTACGATCGGAAAATGAAGGAAAGATTTGCATGCCTGATAATAACTATGCACCCTCTAAATCTACTTCAGTACAGAGATCTCTTAATTATGTCTTCTTTCCCTCTTTGATATATCCAAACATGTTGCATATAGCTTCCACCAATATCGATCGTACCAAAGAGTGAAGATTACCAATAAAAATACTCGATATTTGTTGCCAGTAAATTATCAGTGCTTTAGTTATCGGTTATCAGCAAAAATATCAACAAAATCAATTTCAGCGCTCATTTAAATTAACCCAAATGATTAGAACATACCAGTCATCACTTTGATTTGTGCGACACCTGTGACCGTCAGTGGAACACCTTGAGCCGTTTCGACGTTCTCCGATCGAGGATTTAGAGTCATAACCTCAAGTGAGAGTCGCTGGACATTGGTCACACACCACCATGACCAACCCCATCCACCGATGATCATCTTCTTCTTCATACTCCCGCAACATCCTCCTAAAAGTTTACGTTCAAGCTAAAGCAATCCACCGATTTCAGCAGCAACGAAACAACGGGCAAATTAAACGAAAATGTCAAAAAGTCTTTAATAGAGCGACTCGTAAAATCAACTGCAATGAACTCAATGAACATGACATATACGTTGTGAAGCAACATTATGCTCACATCACAACAATGCTTACCTTATTCAGTCTTTATTCCGCTAAACTATTTGTGCTAACCAACATTGCCGAAACATTTTCCAACATTTATTCGACCGACCGACCGGTTAACAAATATTTCGAATTTAATTCATTTATGAGTTACTTTAAATCACTTATATGATGATGAATGTCTCTTTCTGCTTCGCTCAATTAAATAATAAAATAGTTAGTTGCCCCTATATGATCCATTCAAACGACAGAGATAAACTTCCTGCTAAAATGATCTAATTACCTTTTACAAGTTTCAATAAACCACAGTTTCTAAAATGCAATATGACAATGCGGTATCTGCATATATATACATATGTTCTTTATGTGCCCATTATTTTTAACTCATGCTAGAGATGCAAATTTTGTTGGGCATAAAATATTATAGATCGAGTTTTCGCCTACTGACCTTTCCTGGGTCATAGACCAGGTTACAGATATTAAACGTGCTAAAAAACCTTACATATATTTTAACTAGATTTTGATTTTATAAGATCATAGCCAACAAATAGAAGTTTTGTACGAATAGACAGAGCAAAAAAAGATTTATCTCATTACCTGCAAGATAATAAAGGAAAAATTATTAGCTATGTGAGAGGTAATATCAGCTCCTCTAATCATTTATATTTTAAGGCATTCCATAATATATTTTCTTGAAAATCTTTCTCAAAATTTAATGTAAAATCGTGTTGAACTTCTTTAGAATGATCTATGATTATCGTTCTTCCGTATATATTAAATGATTCTTTTTGCTTTTATTTTGCAAAATACTTTTTGAAAAACTGTTTTTCGAGTGAAAATTTACATGAAAGTTATTATATTTTTCTAAACAATTATTAATAATCTCAAAAAAAAAGTAAAATTTGATACCAAGAGAAGGATTTTAAAAAAATGTTGAGCAGAAAAATAATACACAAAATATTAATCATCATGTCTCATCGATCCCTCCAATCCTTATAACGATCGCAAAAGAATATTACAGTATGCAGTTCTGACCGTAATTAAGGTAGCACAAGTAAATTCATAGGTAAATACGCTCACCTGATATCACGAGTGCTTCATTCGGTCCCACCGTATTGATATTGCCCATCGATCGATATTTCTATGTTCGCCGTGAATAACGTAAACCACTTCAATGGTTCTATGTTAGTCTCTGTAATGTTATGCAAATTACCTATTAAAAATTTGCATAAAATGCTAACAATATGGTTCACAAATTTTAATACGAATTCATGAGAAGCAGAATAGTAATGAGGGGAGATGAGGAAAACATGGAAGAGGTCACATTTAGGATGACGGTCATAATTTGGTCAGTAAGGGAAATGTGGCCTAGGTTATCGGACCCAATGACCGAATCCACATCGCCGAATGATCAAGACTACGATCGGGTGGAGTGCGCAGTATCTCTAGTCACTTCATCCTGACCTTTCCGTGTATATCTCGCCACATTTTCTCAAATATAGTCAAGGTTACGTCCTCTCAGTAAGCATGAACCCGTCACGCTTTTGCGAACGTTATCCAACTTGAGGTCACACTTCGCTCTGTCCTCATCTCTCTAAGGCCACGTCATAAGGTCATGTCACCGTTAGACAATTATGTTGAAGAGGTAACGCAGTAATAGAAGTTAATTTTTCTTATATCAGCAAGTAGAAATAAACTTGTTGATTTCAAAAAAGTGAAAATTACAATCCATGCAAATAGTCATCTAAGCGATAAGAGCAGCAATAGCCTCTAGACCGAAACGATTCAATCGCCGCTCTCTAAACATGAAGGAATGAGCACGATAACGATAACTGCGTAAGATGAATTCTAGACACATAGAAACCCTATCTAGAAAGTACCTCACCTCCTAGCGTAAGAAAATATTGGGAATTAATTTAACTGTTACAATTTCGATCAAATGACTTAAATTCCTTCTCGAGAATATAGAATTCATGGTCAAGATCATGTAATGGATAATAAATTTTGCGGTGATTAGCAAAACGGCTCGATACTATTCTTAAGATTACGCGAAATATTCTCAACGTATGCGAGGAGAAAAACACTCGAAATACCATTTTATGGGATATCACTAATAATTAAGTATAGGTTGAAGTATCTACGGCTAATTTTTGCTCAAAATACTTCACCCACATAGAAAAGCGCTGACTCATTTTAATAAAGAGCCGATGACGTCATTGTTTTCCGGTTTCAAGTGCAGTTTTTCATGACAGGCCATATCAGTGGTCATTGATAAGCTAACAATTAACGTCTGTAATTCGGGTATGAACTCTTATATTCAACACAAACAATGAGTAGACTAAACAAGGAATAAGCAGCGATAGTATGGAGTGACCAAAGATGAAACCAAACTATATAAGATTTGAAAGGTTATTTCGAGTAAAACTATTTACCCATTATCGAATCTTTGACAATTACCTCGGGAACTTCGTAAACGAGAGAATTCAGGGAGATGGAGTATTAACTGGTACTATTAAGTAAAGAAAACCACTATCACTACTAACTGAGGAAACTACTATGTACGAAACATTACTCAAATATTTTCTATTCAAGCATTTATACAAGGTGATGCATCGAGCTTAAACGAATATCAACGTAAGCAATAACTGTGTCATCATCGCTAACGGTGGAATTTTATGAGTGAATATCAGCCGAGTCTAAACCTAGGTAAACGAAAACCCCCATCATAACCTATACCGTTCCTTGGGTGAGGGGGGGGGGGCGGGAAGCAGGGGAAAACAGTGTAGGTGGGGAATGCAACCACCAGGATGGGGATACAATCACTGCAATCATTACAGATAGCGAGAAGGAAAACGAAACGATCAAAGATAAGATGGTCTTCCAGATGTTTGAATGAAAACAGCAAAGGAAAACCGAAGCAGTACCCAGCCCTCATTTCTCTGACCTTATTGATATGCTTATCTCAGCAAATTGGTAGCGAAATGCAAACAATGCGGGAAATTTTTTGGGAAGATGGAAAAAAAGGGGGAACACCTTTGTAGTAATATCATCGTAGATACTTGCTAAAGGATTTGGGAATATATCATCTAGGCTTAAACATTCTGAACAGAACTCGCTCGCTATAGAATTAGATTCCCAAAAGAGCATTTTCCGTTCTGGTGATAAACTGTTCTTATAAGCTTTCAATTGACGATCATTGCAACGCAAATGCCCTCCGCGAAGGCAAAAACGCAACGGCTCCGCGGAGCTATACTACGAGGAGTCAATAGCAATACATTTGGAGGGGATTTTGTTTCTTCGAAGTCAGATTGCCTATAATCGCACATAACGAAGTAAAGGTTTTCACATAAACTATACAATTTCATCATTTCGTGCATTTTTCAAATTCGCTTCCCAATCGTTTCGACAAACGTTACAGAAGCCCGATTTTGGATTCAAATTGAATTTCTGGAATGATGCGACGACCTCTGAGGAAGCATCGAATCCTACTCAAAACTCTTCCAGTACACCGTATCATGACAAATAAAGCCCCTTGCGGCTTAAGAAATCAAAGGCGTTACGCGACCCATATAATGTAATCCTCGCACGATTATTGAGTGTACGGCTTAATCGTTAGAGCAGTTCAACGTGTAAGAAACTTTTGATACCCGGTGGAGGAAAGGGCATATCAGCATAAAGTCGTGCTTCTATGAAAATGCGGCGAAAAACTTGTGAAAATAACATACTGAAGGATGAGGCTAGTGATAGGTTTTGGTATACTTCAAGCTCAGGCTCCTAGTAGGTCTTGGAATAACTCAAGCTGAGGCTTTAAGTAGATCTTGATATACCTCAAGTTCAGGCTTTTAGTAGGTCTTCAATATTTCAAGCTCAAGCTTCCGGTAGGTTTTAATATACTTCAAGCTCAGGCTCTTAGTAGGTTTTGTAATAACTCAAGCTGAGGCTTTAAATAGGTCTTAGTATACCTTAAGCTCAGGCTTTTAGCAGGTTCTCAATATTTCATGCTCAAGCTTCTGGTAGGTTTTAGTCTATTTCAAGCTGAAGCTTTAACTAGACTTTTGTACACTTCAAGCTGAGGCTCCCAGTAGGTCTTGGAATAACTCAAGCTGAGGCTTTTAGTAGGTTTTAATGTACTTCCTTTTTCCACTCATCTAAAATTTCATTGTTACATAAATTAAAATATTTTATAATGTAAATATTTTTATCACCTCTTAATTTGCATATCTATTCGAAAAATAATATCACATTTTAAATATTAGAAGGTAAATATTTGATTTAATTAGCTATTAAAATGCTTCCATTCACTTATCAAGTATTTACAGGTGAACATCACTGTGAAGCATTTCCTCAGCATACATACTCGTTTATATTCATAATCTGTACCTCACAGTATGATGCGTGAAATCTACGATCCTGAATGATGCACCAAACCGGTATGTCATCGAGAGCAGATCGTCGAGTTTTTCGACGGAGTCCCCATCTCGACTTGACGATGGTACCCCTCCCTTATTGGATATCCTATCCTGAAGCCATACTATTTCCGCCTTACTCTAAGCTGTCCGATTCGTAATCATGGCTAATGTTGTCGTATTTACTGCCGAAACTTCCATTATAAAATAATCCTTGTGCTACGTCAGTCAACAATGTCTGTGACATATTTCCTGAGAGAGAACCTCAAAGGATTTAAGAAAGCACGAATAACTTCTTGTTCCAAAGACATACATATACCTCAACCTCTCCCCGCTCTCAGCTACCACCCCACTCCCCTCCTCACCTTCCAGCCCTCTCCCTACCTACCAGCCCCCCCCCAACCTGCCACCCTCCTCTCCACTTACCACCCCCTCCCAAGTGTCTTCATTACCTATATACAAATTTATAAGAGTCAATCCAAACTCTTTTAATAAATAATTGAAGATGAGAAATAACCGAACTAAACAACAGTCATTCTGCCTGATTTAGTCCCCCAATTATAGATGGGATAAGATAGTGCAATTGACTCATGCCAATGAATGCAACATAACATGGGCATATAGAATGGCGATCAATGCTCTCTCATTTCACATTGATGAATCATTCGCTGACTGTAATGGGTCGACTGCATTCCCTAGCGATATGATGCTGCATCTCACATTCCCCCAAAAAACATTCACCTATCATACCGTTATTGAATGTGAATTGTTTCGAAATGCACCTTGACTCAGAATGCCTTAATTTTGCTTTCTGAGTCAGAATCATACACGTCCTTGTTGTGATGACGGAAAATGTTGTGTGGTTAAGAGGCAAAGAGACGAAGAGAGAGAGGCAGGGAGAGGGAGAGAGAGGAAGAGAGGGAGAGAAAGAGGGAGAGAGAGAAGGACATTGTGGTAAACATGTGAGCTGACAGACACACTTTCCCAGAACAACGATGACTCAGCAGAATGTTCATTTGGCGTTATATGATCTCATGACCGGATGTGTTGAAAATTTTTTTTTAGTAAACAAAATGGTCGAATGATGTGCCAATCAAGTAAAAATGATAAGCTGATTGAAAAAATGATTTTTTTCGACTTATCAAATTTTTTTCTGCAAGAAGAGAGGATAGATGACGTCATAAATCATAGAATTCCTGAGGAAGTTCCTTTTCTAAATACCTAATTCAATGAAATCTTAACTAATATTGAACTGTTGTTCGATAAAGTGATACCGTAGCTAAGCAATAAAACCCCTATTTATAGACGGAATACATTGAACTCGAACTCGGTCCCATTGGTTTCGATGCCACTAAATGCACGACGTCAAGTCCTATACTCATTTCAAACGCCCACCTGAAATGTCTGTTAAGAAATTGCGATTTTCGCAATAATCTTTTAGTACATCTCAACTGGAAACTTTCTTTTGGTATTTCAATGGTGTGGTATTGTAATACGAAATATGCAAAATAACTAATAAAAATTATATTAAATAAAATAAAACATCGTTAATAGATTACAATGCTTTATTGCTGATGATGTATTGGCTAAACCTTCTGTATTTCTTTATTATTATTAAACTTATCTAATCACCTAGAAGGTTAAAGAATAATGTCACTTAGGTGATTTCCTACTTTATTCTAGTGAGTAATGACACCCTCTTACCTTGAATACTAATTAAAATGCATTTTTTTGTGGCGAAAGAGAATATCAACGCTTATTGTTGCAATCAGTTTATGCGGTTTTATCACTGATAACGGTATAAGTGATAAGACGATATGATTACGACTCCGTCGATGATATCTTGTTCGATAGTTCCAAGTGTTGACCAATTCAGAGATGCCACCTTTGCCTACTGTACCGTAACTGCATTACGATTGTATAGTAACAAATGGATATATACGTGCATATATACATATGTATATATATAATTTCCGTATTTTATGCTCTATACGATTCCATGAATTCGGTCTGTGAAACTTGTTCTTATCACGCAGATAGCTCCCTTAAAAAACCAGCTAACCAGCAGATAGCTACCTTAGAGAACTAGACTACCTTTAAAAGGATCTTGGACTAACAAAAGTCAGTCTTACAGTTGTACTAATTGCGTGCGTATAGGCAGCTGATTTACATTTAGTTACTATCTTACAATTGCTGTGCAATATTCTTGATTGATGGTGATGTCTTTCGTTATATTTCCTATTGTACACATTACCATAAAAAATCAAATAAACCCCCCTCCCCCTCCCTTTTTTCCTACGCCTTATTAAAAGGCTTAGGTAAAATTAACATTTTACAGGTTGAGTCTATTGTATCGCGACAACAAATCGCTACTAATAATAAATGGTTCCGGGTGAAGGGACAGGCTGAGAAGGGGGGGGAGGGGGTGGGGGCGGGGGGGAGGTCAGGTAGTTTCCACACAAAATGTGGTTCATTTTGAGCGAACGTTGTCAACAAGTCACTACAGTAGATTTATTGTGCTCTTTAAGAAGCTTTACGAAATTTCCACTATGCCATACCATTTCGGGTTATTTTAATCCATAGTCAACGCAACTAAATACAACAGGTTTTGTGGTGAAGTGAAATTTCTTAAGTCGAATGTTGTTCATTTCTGTCTCTAATCGATGTGTTTTGATTTTAGCTATTGAACAATTCTTTTTTTGCCGTTGTAAATTCTCTCAATTATTTTTTTCTCCCAAAAAATAAAATTCAATCGGCGATTAGAGCAATTTCGATGATTTTTCTATTTTACATATTAGAAAATCCATATCGTCATAGATTTTTTTGCATATATAATCACTATAATGTTTTTTTGCATATAATTATTGTAATTTTTATATTTTAATATGGAAGAAAAAGTTATGCAGCGATTACTAGGAGAGAATCGCTAGGACCCAACCCTATCTGCCAGTTAATGCGCTTCACTTGTATACATATATGTATATATATGTAAATATATATATATATATATATATATATATATGGTTTGCATTTATCTGATTATTGAAAGTCCTACCTTTCCATTATCGCCTAAAAACTTCAACCTAACGAATAACTTCATATTAAAAAAAGGATGGTGAATTAGTGATGGTTAAGGCCAACTATAGTGAATTAAAAAAGATCGACCATTTCGACAGGAATACGAATCGTTTCACCTTCAGTGCCTTTTTTTGGCTAAATTTTCTTTTATTCAGTTCTTTATTTGCTCATTTCCGGAATCCTCAGCTGACGAAAAGATTACTTAGAAAACATCTTGATCGACTGAAATCAACCGGATTGAGAATATGAAGTTTGGCGGAAATGGAGGAAGTAGATGGACAGATGGTGGATTAATATTAGACAGGTGGACAAGAGGGGACTAATATTACAGCTTTAAGATATATGGTAATAAGGTGTTAATAAAACTAGTGTTCTCCTTGCAAAGCTGCTTGCTTTCATATAAGCAAAGCCTTTTATGATGTATATTTAAAAAATAAAACAATAAAACATAAAAACGACGCCCAACATATAAGAAACAGGGCGTCGATTTATCGTCTTGCAGCACAATCCATTTATATGGCCTTGGCTTATGCGAGCGAAACAACCCAACCCCTTGCAGGAGAGGACAAACACTTACAGCGTTCGCCAATGGCACAAATCCGTTTCCCTTTATGGGTGCACTTATGCTCTCGTATCGATTCGTTCTTGGGAATGCATTACTACTGCGCAACGTTGAGAGCGATGCGACACCCACAAAGTACACCCGGCTGGCTGCATGGTTGCGGTGTTACGATGCGTCATGGAATAGCGTGCAAGAATCGGCGTTGTTTTGGTGACCTTTGAGATGGAAGGTTTGAGGGATAGCTTTTAAGCAAGGAGGGAGTGGGTGGGTTAAAAAAATTGAAGGAGTTCGAGAGCTCAAGTGGGATTCCTCTTTTTCATTATTTGATAACAAAAATATTTATTTATTCATTGAAAAATTAACTGCTATAGTATTTTCGGAGTTTTTGTGCTATTTTGGAGTGGAATAATGAGTCGATATTTTCTATATGACCGCTTATATTCGTTGAGATGTTGAGTGTAAAATGCAAACGTTTCGATGAATAAAAAGCACCCATATGGAATATTTAGATGGTGCGACTATTGATTGCAATCTCTTCAGTGTGCATCGCTTAGCTATAGGCAGATGGATATAGCTAGATAAATTAGTGCTAAAAAAATCAATGAGAATCGCCCACTTTTATATTCTCCACCTTCCTCCTTTCTCTCCCTTCCTTCACTCTCTCCCTCCCTCCACCCTCTCCCTTCTTCTCTCCCCCCCCGCCTACCCCCTCCTCTCTTTCTACCTCCCTCCTGCCCCTCCTCCCTCCTCTAGACCACCAAGTTCCACTAAAGAGTGATGCGATGAGTATATCCACTCCAATAAATAACATCGTAAAGGCATCACAACTGCATTCACAAGTCGCCATCACCAACCCCTATCCACTGAGTATGGCTTAATGACCATCTGAGAGCAATAAGCTCGAAAAGACATCAACGCACAAAGCTTCGAGTTGAAGAATGGGGATGCGAATGAATGTTGTGCAGCTCCGTTCTAACTCCTCTCTATCCCATTTCCCACATTCATAGTTTTATGTAAATGAGAGACAAAGACTAGTCGCTATACATCTATGCAACTTTGCTAGCAAATGTGGACCACCTTGATGTCATGTCTGCGTGTGTGTGTGTAGTGTGTGTGTGTATGTGTGTGTGTATGTGTGTTTGTCTGTCTGTTTGATCTGTACCAACTTAGGAACCACTAAAGCTGAAATTGGGGGGTTTTTATTGTGGTCTATGCCTGACTTAAATCGCCCATGTCCTCATCCATTTTGGCCTATGAACTTTTAAACTAATTACAAACATTTAGATATCTATTTTAATTTTTCTTCTTCTTCATTCATAGTTTTTTTTTTTCAATTTCTAGCAAAAAAATTTCTTTCGATTTAATTCATTTAATTCAAAAAATCAAGCCTCTATTATTTCCTTTTTTGAAAATACTCGCCAATTATTGCGATTGATTTTTTTTCTGGAAATGAACGTTGAAAAAAGAATAATAAACCATTTTTCGTTCTTTTTTCGCCTAAAAATTTCAATTTTCTGCCCGGGAAAGATTACACAAAATAGAACTTAGTAATTCTCTCCCCATTCCTTTCCCATCTCATCGCCCCTCACTTCCCGCATTCATTTATAAATTTCCGGGTAATTTAGTGAATTGATATATAAAAGTATAAATAGATGGGACAACACTTATATGTGTGTGTGTGTGGTGACTTCGATGTTCATAATCCGAACAAAGAGGATTAGAGAGTCAAATTCTGAGAATGCGAAACACATAGAAACAGGAAAGAAAGTAAAGAATGTGACCGTGCAGCTAGCTGTCACAAACTTTGCACAATGTTGTCCAACCCGAAAGTAGCCAGCAATCATTGCTATACGCGACAGTAATGCCAACAATGAATCCGCTGATATTTCTATCTCTTCATCTTTCGATCGAAAAAAAAAACTTTATTAAGTTATTAACACCTCTATAGAAAATCTATTATAAACGATAATAAAATATTCTGAAATAAGCTTGTGATTATAGAAGGGCAACGATTGAATAGTATAAAAGAATCGAGAATTTTGCTTTTAGATTATAGTTTTATTGGTGATACTCAAACATAGACAATGTGACAGCCGATTAGGTGCAGATATGTGACAGCCGAAAGGGTGCAGATATTGGGGAGGTAATTAGATATTAACACATATTCTATAACGTATTAGATATAGAAAATACCCTTATAAATTTGCATGTAATCTAAAGGCAAGAATTTATAACAAAAGCCTAAAACAGTTGTGCCAGTTTACAATTCCTATCCCTTCACTTGTACATTGCAACAAATACAGCCACCAATTTGCAGCATTTTGCATCGCGCAATCCTCCATTTATCTCCTTTTTAGTCAATTTGCCATTTGAAATTTCATTGCTTCTGAGAGCACTATAAAGAAATATGTAATATTCACAAAAAAATATAAAAAATTTCATTAAAAACTTTTCAAAATTTATTGTTTCTATATTTTGTTCTTTTTTTTTTTCTAAAAAACTTCAAAAAATTAGCAAGAAAATCATTGAAAATCCACACTCATCGATCTTCACCAAATATAATTAAGAAAAAATTCAAATTCATAGGTAAATCAATAGGTGTAATTTAATGGGTTTGTTTAATCACCTCTTTTTTTCTATATTGCAAGCAATGTGGTTTTACAAGGAAATTAAATAATGAAACGTCAGCGGGAATTGTTCTAAGAAAATCGGTGNTGAAAAAAAAGTTGGAAAATTTTTTCATTTATAATATATTTATTATTTTATGTTTATTTATTTATGTTTTTATGATATATAAATATAAATTTTTACTCACACATATAGAAAAGATGGCGAGAAAAGAAAAGTAGGAAAATACAATCCTTTCATCAATAAAAAAAGAGATCTATATTCATATAAGATGGCAATTAAAATAAAATCCATTAAAATATTTGATCCTATAAGCATTGATCAAACTATATATAAATTCCCTAAAATACCTAAAAACTTGAAGAAAAAAAAGTTGGAAATTTCCTGGAAGATGGATAATCCAACTCAAGCGGCTATAAAATACGGTGGATTTCACAAAGCTCTCTAGCCTCAACCATTCAGCAAGTGCGTTATTACACTGTTGAATGCGGCAACATAAAACACCGTAATGAACATAAAATGTACACAAAAACAATTTGAAAATGAATGACTTGGTTTTCTAAATTCTCAATAATAGAAGTAAATTTCCTGCATAATTTCTGGAATGAAAATTAGTAATAAATAGGTTTATGCATTTTTTCGGCGCATTTGTCGTAGCGTCATTGAAAGATCTCATCGATGCGAACTGCAATAGATCTAGAGCGAAAAGGAAAGTTTTCCCATTCGTTTTTTTTGCGTTTATTTCGATGAACAGTTTTTGTTATGTCGTATGAATCTATAAACAACACTTTGAAAGCGTTTTGTTGCATGAATGACTTCTGCTTTTTCATAGGTTATTTTTCTTTATTTTTTGCTCATTTCATCCTAGCTTTCAAATAAAAATATCTCTATCATGAAGCATTTCCCTCACCTCCCCTTCCCCCATGGGGTAAAAATTCGCTAGTTTACTGTATATCTCTTAATCTATCCTAAAATAGGCTAGCAGTTAGAA
This sequence comes from Baylisascaris schroederi, assembly GCA_006503575.1. Taxonomy (NCBI): domain Eukaryota; kingdom Metazoa; phylum Nematoda; class Chromadorea; order Rhabditida; family Ascarididae; genus Baylisascaris; species Baylisascaris schroederi. Next base: position 504,229 of record QEWY01003119.1, read on the forward strand.
AGTGCAATGGGTAAGCGATTGCCAACACTTCAATATGTAGAGAGGGGAATATAGACAATCAATGGATATGTAAATTAAAAAATAGGAAAATAGTGTCGAAATCACTTCGAATCGATCCCCAACTTCATGGGAAAATTTCTCCCCGGTCAAAATGATTACTGCTTAAATATACTAAAGATTTTGTAATCAGTAGTTACGGTGCTTATGATGCTCTATGATTGGAGAGAGCGGTACATTATATTATTACTGCTTTATTTATTAGCGATAATAATATTGATCTCGAAGCGAACTTCCTGGAATAGGCGATGGATGGACAGGTGGGAGGTTGGGAGATGTGATGGTCTGACAGGTACTTGTAGATTATCGAAATCCTCGGAGTCTGAAGGAGGTAAGGAGCAAGAGTTCTTCGAGTCGCGAGAGTTTCTGGGTCATCTCCTCTGTCCACCACTCCTTTTCCTTGGAGTTTGGAGCTTTTTTGCATAATTTGTTGCCGATGGAGTTGATATTTTTTTTTGCACTCAAAATATTGCTTAAATAGTGGACACCCTAATGAAATAATTGAAAGTAATTAAGGCAATTAAGCAATTATTCAGTCAAGCAAATATATTCGATGACCCATGCAAGAGTAATCAGTATCACAATCATTGTGATTGTCAATAAAACGTCATAACGCCGAGAAATGACCACTCATTCGAAGGTCATAAGGTCATTTTGCTGACCACTAAAGTAGTATAACGAAACATATCTCTACGACCACCCCCATTAGAAGGTCATTTTAGTGACCACTACAGAGAATCGAAACATCCGTCCTTATTCGACAGATCAATTAAACGTCTAATCAATGATTTTTTCTGTAAAAATTGCAATAGATGGCGGGTTGGAGCTCTTTGAATCTAAAGAGTTGTCGTCGATCTGCCGCCGAGTGCACCAACCAACTAACAGCGATATGTTTTTGTTTCGCTCTCTGTGCACTCCTCAAAATGCACACACCCCCAGCAATCATCAATATTCGCACAAAATTCGCGCCATTTCCAAAATTTGAAATCGACCAATCAGCATCGGAGTCGATTCGAATCGACGAATCAAATCGTAGAATACGAAACGATTGGGCGTGGTATCCTGCATCTATATGTGGTGTGTAGTGTCTCTCTGCATCGTCGACTCATCATTGTCGTTGCGGGTGAGGTTTCGATTCGGTTGCTTCTGAAGGTGGAGTCTTTAGTTTTTTTTTTTGTGATTGCGAAATAAAGCAGTTGGAGATTCATCGAGTTGAAGTTATTTGTGGTTTAGGGTTGGTTTTGCAGTGTTGATTGCTTGAAAACATTTAAAAGGCTTTGAATTTTTTTGTTTTTAATTTTGGGAATTCTTATACGTTGTGTATGTTGGTGATTTGGGATATTTTTTGGGTAAAGTTAGTTTTTTTTCCGAGTTTCACCCTTCAGATTTAGGTACGTTCAATTACAAGTTTACTGGGTGGTTTTGATAGTAAGGAATTTAGAAGTGAGGGTTCTGGTGACCGCTTTCTCTTCTGTACCCCGTTGGTGGTTCTTTTTTATAGAGAAAGTAGTTTGCAGAGTTAAATCCTTTCATGTGTTTATGTATGTCTTCGTATGTTTATAGATGTACGTCAATATTAATGTCTGCCTAGCCAATACAATCCAATTCACCGCCAACAAAACCCATAGTTGAGAAGTTTGGTGCTTGTTGTTTTGCGTATATTTTTGGTAATCAGACCTGCTACAAAACCTGTAAATCTCATTCATTCGATAATGTCCCATGCGAGCGTAGAAATGGTTTTTTGCCATTGCTTCGTGCAGCTGGCTGGTTCCATGTGAAAGCGCCAGACTAGGCGCTAGCTTTTCGTTCTTGAAAGGAGGAAGAGGGGGGGAGGGAGGGTTGAGGGGAAGCCTATTTGAACGACCAATTGGTGTGGCCACTCGAATTGCAGAATCCAGTGCAGTACGAATTTCCCTGCCGACACGCGTTCTCAGTTTTCCTGTTATATTTGGAGTACTGTAGTGAAAGAAGATCGTTGCCCTGAGCTATTTTGACAGTTTCAGAAGTACTGAAATCGCAGCTAAGTTTCATCTTTGATGTTCTTGATCGTGGAAATACCGAAAATAATGTTCNGTGATTGTGTTTCACGGTACAATATGCAATGCTGAAGTTCAGCGAAGTTGGCGATGCATTTCACGCTTACGTTTATAGTTTCATATTGTGCGTAAAAGATTCAGCAACAACTGTATCATCGGTTGTGATTGTAGCGATTTCGAATGCACTTTTATGCACGTCTTTTTTGAGGACGAGGTTGTAGTCTTTGGATTGGTGTTTACTATATTCTGCATTGATACCTGATAGTGGTTGATGTAGGATATGTTGAAACGGTTTTCAAACACTTCTATTTCTTTGCTTACGGGGTTTACCTTTATAAATGTTGACTTCATTCGTTGAAGTAGCAAATCATTTCTAAAAAGCGCATTGATGTGCTTTCCCAGTAATTATGCTTTCGACTAATGGAACTGTGCTCTCCAGTTTATGCTCGAGAGGGAGATTGGGTAGTTGATTCCTCCTGTGCAAAAATGCCAGGAGTTATATATTTCTGATGGCTTCGTGGGTGAATGGACACAAACAGATACGTGCTGACCAGCTGCGACCTCACATATGTCCACTCGCATGAGTGGACATATCTGAGATCGCTTCTGGTCACTAGGTATCTACTGGTGTCTTGTCATATTTGTATTGATGGTGGAGTTTTTTAGGGAGTCTAGGCCAACTTGAGGTTGGGAAGTTTATCGTTCTGATAGGATGTTAGTCTTTTCTTTAGGACTCTTCAAAGAGTTAAGTAATTAAATTTAAGTCAGGTTTCCCCAGAATTAAATATCCCTTAAATGCGAAAACTCGTGAGTGTTGTACTGGCAGTGATGTTTTAAATAAGAAGAAATATGGGACGCACTTTTGAAAGAGTGTGTGTGTATGTTCGGCGAATGGTTCGTAATGCGTCGCAATAGGAAGTGCTGGTGTATTCTTCGATAAAGTAGAAGCGTAAACAGGTGGTGTAACACTTTCTACGCAACCGAACAGTGACATATTTTGACAGCGTTTATTAAGTTGAAGTATTGAAAAGGTTTCTTTTTGGCTAATAAAGTGGCGTCTCGGAAGTTGAAGCGTTGGGAATGAAAGCGATTAATGGGTTCGTTGCATATTGGGGCAAGCTGGAAGAAAAATTTGGTACAACCTGTGTTGTGCTTTTCCGGTTTTTTGTGCAAAATTCAGCCACTGTGTTTTGGTTTTTTTTCTTCTCTTTTTTTGTGGCAAATGATAATAGTTTGATTTTTACGAAGTTTTAGGTAGTTCTATTTATTTTATTATCTTAAAAAATTGTCTTTATTTATCTTTTTTTAAACCTATAAAAAAATGTTTTATCCATAGAAGGTGCAATTTCTTTCAAAGAGATGAAGAATTTTATTTGTATTAGTAATTCTAAGTTTGCTTTATAGGTATACGAGTGCTTCTGAGGGAATTTTCAAAGGCATTATGGGTGTACTTAGGTGAATGTGTTGTCATTTTCATGATCAAATAGTGCAAATATTTACTCAGTGAGGTTGTTATTATTATTTTTGTTCACAAGTCGATTCGTATATACTTTCGAGTAGATTATTTATGAGGTATTAAAATTGAATGCCGCAGCAGTAGTTTTCTTTATCGCGGAAAGGTTTCACTCACTCTCCAACATCGAGTTTTTCTCTCTTTTTTTATTTGAAGGGATTTTATAGTTGTATAGTGGCGGAAAAAAAACGCACTGAATATTTATTAGTGATATGTAAATGAACAGTAGCGCCTCTTTCAAACAGTTTTTCTCTTTGCAGAGGGCAATAAGAGCAACGGGTGACAGTGTTTCTTATCAGTGATTTATTTGGCATTGTTTTTATTTGTTGATAATCGCATTTCGATGTGATAAGAGAGTGAGTATGAGATGCACTGTGTGTGGTTTTGATGTTACTGTGACCATACTGCCCATAAAATCGAAATGTACCTTTGTTTGTGTTACGTATTGTTTTTGCACAGCGGTTACTTCCGTTCTTAGTAACGTTGTCGCTCGTTATATATGGTTCCATTCGTGTTTATTGGTGATGGCGATTTTGTGGGTAGTTATATGTTTTTTTTCTGTTTGTTTGATGTCGAACTTGTTTTAGGGCTTTGATCGATAGTTGCACCAAATGATGGATGGATTTTTAAATGTAGTAGGATTGGAAGAGAAGTAGCGATGAGGTTGGGTTTTATTAAAAAAAAAACTGCATGTAATGTTGCAGGGTTTTGTATGTAGTTCACTAGGCACGGCCGGTCGTGTTGCGCTGGTAAATGTGAGCACATGGGAATGGTTACGGTTTAACGGTTTAAAGCGCGGGAGGGGGGGGGGGGGGTNCGCTGAGATGAAGCTTTAATGAAATTTGATGTTTGAAGGGTGGGATTTGTTATAGTATTCCCCATTTATAATACTTGTGATGCTTATATGTTTATTTATTTTGCCGTTTTTGAATGGAAGTTCTCTGTCGTTCTATGCCTGTATTATATATGCGTGTAATGGTTCGGTTTGTGCGTTTAATTCGCAACAATGGCAGTTAGTGATAAGTGAATTTGTTTCAGCGTTTGGTTGCAATCGGGTGAACGCTTAGTTGGTGAGAATGTGTGACGACGACGTTGCAGCTTTGGTGATCGACAATGGATCGGGTATGTGCAAGGCCGGGTTCGCCGGAGACGACGCACCTCGTGCCGTATTCCCGTCCATCGTTGGACGCCCACGCCACCAGGGCGTCATGGTTGGCATGGGCCAGAAGGTAACTTCATAAGTATTTCCTTTATGATTTTCACTTAGAAAACCTTAGGCTCTTCAAATGTGATTCATCGATATCTGATCCAGAACCTATACAGCTTTCATACGGGAGAGATGTTTTTCAGGAGTTCGCTTCCACTCATCGCGTAGTTTTTGGACTGCCCAGGATACTTAAGAATTAGATTTTTGCACATGTGGCTACTTTTCAACTCATTGATCGGTGCTTTCTAGGACTCGTACGTTGGAGATGAGGCACAATCGAAGCGCGGCATCCTCACGTTGAAGTATCCGATCGAGCATGGCATCGTGACGAACTGGGATGACATGGAGAAGATCTGGCACCACACTTTCTACAACGAGCTTCGAGTGGCTCCAGAAGAACATCCAGTGCTGCTCACTGAGGCTCCACTCAACCCGAAGGCCAACAGGGAGAAGATGACACAAATCATGTTCGAGACATTCAACACTCCGGCTATGTATGTGGCGATTCAGGCCGTGCTGTCGCTGTACGCATCGGGTCGCACAACTGGCATCGTGCTTGACACGGGAGATGGTGTTACACACACGGTGCCAATTTATGAAGGTTGGCTGCTTTGTTTTGTTTAAGGCTACTGGTTGTTAGGTTTACCTGCTATGCAGGAAAGGTGGACGGCTGACCATAGTCCGAAAGGGAAGAGTTGTTGGCTAAATTAAGAGGGTTTAGTTGTTGTGGAAGAAGTTGGATAGTTCAGTGAGTATTTACTATGGTTGAACATGAAGGTCGCATTATGAATATGTGAGTATCTTAAGGTTATGCACTGCCACACGCGATTCTTCGTTTGGATCTGGCTGGCCGTGATCTGACGGACTATCTAATGAAGATCCTCACCGAACGTGGCTACTCATTCACGACCACTGCTGAGCGTGAAATCGTTCGTGACATCAAGGAGAAGCTTTGCTATGTGGCATTGGACTTCGAGCAGGAGATGGCTACCGCTGCGTCTTCATCGTCCCTCGAGAAGAGCTACGAACTGCCAGACGGTCAGGTGATCACCATCGGAAACGAGCGTTTCAGGTGCCCCGAGGCTCTCTTCCAGCCGTCGTTCCTCGGTGAGTGGCTACTTTGTCGCATTTGTTTTATGGTATCTAATTCAATAGTCGTGCCTACCCCTCAGTTTGCCTTACAAGTTGTCCTAAGAAAGTTACGGTGTGGTTGCCGTACTAGTCTTTTTTCAAAGAAAGTTACGAGGTGACAAGAGGGGTTCATATGTTTTAGCGCAAGTAGTGTCGGGAATCGAGGGTAACTTGCGTACGTCTTGTGCGAATCCATTTTTGTGGATTCTTTTGGCGTTTCTAATACTCATTCCAGTATTTATGGATTGTATTTACAATTCATACCTATAGGGATGGAGTCATGCGGTATCCACGAGACGACCTACAATAGCATTATGAAGTGCGATGTGGACATCCGCAAAGATCTCTATGCCAATACTGTTCTTTCGGGAGGTACGTCGATGTTCCCAGGTATCGCCGACCGCATGCAGAAGGAGATCACGGCTCTGGCTCCGAGGTTTGTCTCACTCTTTCTCTTTGGCCGTAGTTGCAAACAACTATGGTATTTTCATGTGGTAGCGATGGGTGGGAATTTTGCAGTCTTTGCTTGCTTGTGGTCATTCAGCGCAGTGAGGTACATGTTGGTTGAGGTGAAGTCGAAACAGAGTATACGGGATTCGGCTATAGGTTTTCTGGTGATCATTACGCTCCACAGATAAAAACATGGGCTTTTTATTGCAGCACGATGAAGATCAAGATAATCGCTCCACCGGAGCGTAAGTATTCGGTGTGGATCGGAGGTTCGATCTTGGCATCGCTGTCGACCTTCCAGCAGATGTGGATCTCGAAGCAAGAGTATGATGAGTCAGGCCCATCGATCGTTCACCGCAAATGTTTCTAAGCGTCGCCCACTATGCTTTAGTCCCCTCTTAAGTGCGCACTGCCGTGCCTCTCTCTCCCTGTTATGTTCTTGGCAGATGTGCGGCCAATTTGTTTATAAATTTGTGACACTTGGCCATGCTCGGTCGTCTTCTTAGCTGAGCGTGCTCAACTTGGGCGTTACAATTCACCCAACAATGTATTTGCGGTCCATCTTTCACTTCCATCGATGCTCTCTCTCTTCTTAAGTGTGCAAGTATGAATTACGGCTCATTTCTCTATGTTATCCTCGCTTTTATCTGTTACCACTCTTTATTCGTTCGTTTTTATTGCGGGGAGGGATACGAGTGGGAATAGCGTCAGTTTGGAGAGGTGCGGATGCAGCACGCCTTAACTTGGATTTCCCATTCCCTCGGGATTGGGTACCAAGTTGGGTGACGACTCTCCATTTTGCTCGATGTTTCGCTATTAACTATCCCGCATTGCAGCGGTTTTCGTTTTGTTACACTTGCGTTATACATGTTTTGCTGTATTGCATAATATCGTTTTTTTTCAATGCGGAAATTGAAATAATAAAAGTTTTAAGTTTTTTTTTAAAATGAATTTGTCTGCTCATTTTATCTTATGCTGAGAAGTCAGGCATCACTCTACATTCGATTGTTCACGAACTGAAGTTACTGGAACATACCTGAATAATTGGGAATGGGTATTCTGGGGTGGGCTTATGTCGGGGTATTTTGTGAAGAGCGATGATAGGTTTTGATATGTCCCGTAGGGGGTGGTTGGGGAGTGGTGTATGCAGTGGCGTGACTTTTGTGGGCATGAAAGCGCATCTCGAGTGGCAGCGTTCAAGCGCATTCAGATGAGAGTGGGTGGCTGTCGCATCGCAGTGGGGAGCCTTCTCTTTCATTCGCGGACGCTTGGCATCGATGAAGTGTGTTGCATGCGGTCTTTGGCCTTGCATTTTGCTTCGTAAGTTGTGACCAAGCGGCGTAGTTATTAAATGAGAGCTCTCGCAAGTGTGTTAGGCATGTCGGAGCGGAATTGAGGTGCAAGGGATGGGTAGGGGGTGGCATTGAATTAAGAGCGTTCGACGCCTTTCTGGTAAATACAAGTCAAAGAAAGGGGGGGGGTTTGATTTATGGTGGTAGCGAGTTAACAAATTGTCTCGGACTACCGTCGAGGTGGGATGGGGGAAGAGGAGTGGTTTGGGGTTTGATTGCGGTTAGTGCTATTTAACATCGTTATGGACCGCAATGTTTGTGAAATGAATTAACAGCACTGGTTGGTCGTTTAGAGGGACGTTTGCTGCGCTAAGAACTAACTCATCGCCAGAGGGAATGGCAGAGGGAATGGCCTCACCATTTCACAGGTTAGTACACATAGGTGGAATAGTGATGATAGGAAACATGTCAGAAGGAAAGCTAGAAGAGACAGGGGAGGGGTCTGGTTATGAATGGGTGATGGTTATTGCCGTAAGGAGGGTTCATCTTAAGTACAGGTATTATTCTTTTCCTTCACGAAGCACGTATTTGCTGAAGGAACGAAATATGAAAAACATTAGAACAATGGGATATGAAAAAGGAAGTGCATTCATGGGCGACAAAGAAGACGGCGAATCGGTGAAACGGAAGGGGAATAAGTATAGATATCAAGTTGTACCTGAATTAACTGCATTCAACAGGAGAAAGGTTTCATTCAAAACCGATCAATTTGCAGCGCTAATTGTTTTCGGTTTCTCTAATTTTTTATTATTTATTTATTTATTTATTTTTATTTTTTGTTTCAATGCAAAATACAAAAGCGGTGTAGGAGATTTGCGAATAAACTGGATGGGTATTTAAAACGAACAATTCTGCATTCGTCAATTTTTGTTAACGCTGAGATAGTGGGAGATGCTGAACAAAATATCTTTCAAAATATGCAGCAACTTTATATATGCTGCATTTTGCTACACAAAAAAGTGCAGTAAATGCATTTTTCATTGATGCAATAAATGAATGCTTGTCACATATGAAATGCTTAAGCACATCAACGAACGCCAAAAACTAGAGAAAGGCAACTGCCGCAAAATGCATTTTAAAGCGTTGAAAGTGCATATGAAGTGAACACTAAATTATGCATATGCACGCAGCATTGAACGTCACGCACATCACCAATAAGAGGGAATAGACCATATGGCGTATTTCCTATGCAAAATCACATCCACAATCTGATGAATGGCAAATCCGATCCGTCGAGCAGCAATCATATAAATCGACGACGCATTTAGGTGCATTTAATGCGTTTACTAGGCTCTTTTCGAAGTAGACCGACATAAGCATCCACTAGGCTCTTTTTGAAATAAGCGTGTACTGGGCTTTTTTTCAAAATCAGCGAACATAAACGTCTACTAGGCTCTTTTCGAAATAAGCAAACATAAGAGTCGATAAAATATTCTCAACGATACAATCGAATTATATTTTGAAAGATGAGAATGAACGCTGATTGTTGCTTTTTCCCTCGATGCAATATTATAAATAATCGATGGTTGTTGAAGTGATTTTTACGATGTTTTTTTTTCCGCATTTAAAAATTCCCTTTTACGCAATAGTTGATTCAATTTTATTCACTAAAATATATTGAATTTTTATTTATTTAATGACTTTTTTCGACTATTATTGTTAGGAAATAATAAAAAAAATCTATCATTTATTTCATCGATCACTTATTATGGTGCTAATTTAATTGGTTAGATATCGATTGCAAGCCTAGCCTAAACTTATCCACCCGGCTGCACATAAATCAGATATCAGCTGCTACCATCCTATCTTATGCATATCCATCCCCCGGCTGTACATATAGTTTTCAGATTAGGCGATAGTTATTTAGATCACATTTCGGTGTGAATCGATGAAAGTCTATCGATTTTGACAGCTATACGATTGTCATATATTCACACGTTGAGATGTTTCACCTCTTGGCAAAACCTATGAAAGACCGCATTTTGACCCTTTATGGGAAGCACATTATGGTGTTTTGTAAATATTGCAGTATAACAATGTTGTTGTTGAGTAATATTGAATGCGCAACGGAGGAGATGTTATACTGTATTTGTTGGTTTGGCACCTTATACGATCATTCGAGTGTTCATTAGGGATGCGCTGACATAAGTATATCATCGCTCCCTTTAGTTAGCAAATTTCTAGATATCTTAGGAGAGCAATTATGCAAAGAAAAGAGGCATTCATGGAAATATTGAAAATTTAACTGCCTATATGGGAAATGATAAAGACAATAGGAAAGAATAAGAAAAACAGTAGGGAGAAAGGAAAGGAAAGTGAAGAATGGGAAGGAAAAGAAGGAGGAAAATGGGAAAAAAGAAAAAGAAATATATCAACAGAGTCAAAAAGTCTAAGTATTCCCATTGATTTTATTAAGTGAAGGTTTAATTTTTTTGTGAGTAGTTATATCAGCATCTGTATCCCTCTTTATTGAATCGTTGGAACTCACAATTTTATCTTTAGTGCGTAGGTGCGCTACTTTTATACTTTTAGCTGCGATGATGGATCATCGGTATATGCATAGNGGGTCATATCATAGATTTTACAGTATACGCTTTAAGGCGTTTGGCGCCTTTCCTAAGTTCGTTTCCGTTTTGCTCGTTGAGGTGAAAATATTAAATGCGTCTATAGGCACACTTTTGTGGTAGTTTCGACTAGCTGTAAAAAGCGATATTCATCGTTGCGAAATGTTTCTAATATGCAGAAGTCTTAATATAGGACGTTAATTTTTATGCTTCCTGAAAATAATTTACTTTTGACGGGGTGAAGGGTTTATTGCGAGGAGTTTATCAGTACCATTAAAAGGAATGGGGGGAGGGTGGGGGGAGGAAGGGCTCTTTCTGAATTAGACCACCANGGGATGGATTGTATTGAAGATGTCATACTTAATGCGGTAGTGAATTTAATGCAATGAAATATCCCTAGCAAAATGCCTATCTGAAATTGCTATACTATTTCCTAAAATATCTTTAAAAAGGTTTCAAGTAATTAAAACTTTTTTAAAATCTATTCCCTTCCAACCTATCCATACTTATTTATTTTGATAGTTGACACTCTCGAGTATATGATTGTTCGTTCCGATCATTCCGATTTATTGATTTATTGATTTTTTCCTCGGTTTCGATCAAAAAAAAAAATCCGACCTGTATTTGGTAAAAAAGTTGTATTAGTTCAACATTTTTATGCGAAAGTAAAATTTTACCGTGGTCACTATTGTCTATTTGCTCTAATATTTCAACCGATGTTTTACGTACTGATTCGAAAGAAATCTGTGGAGACTCACTCCCATAATTTCAAGGTTTTGAGCTCGAGCTCCAAGTGTTATTTTGAACTCGAGCTCCAAGTGTTATTTTGAGCTCGAGCTCCAAGTGTTATTTTGAGCTCGGGCTTTTTGCACTCAACATTCAATTGAGCAAATCTAATGAAATTTTGGCATAAACACTCAGACTAAATATGCGCGGCTTGGCTTCAAAAAAAACGGGAAGCAAGTTTCTTATGATGTTTTCTTTCACTACGAAAATACAGCAAAGCAGTTTTGGTCGCTTAGGTGTGATTCGAAAATTGACCGAAAGTATCAGGCTGTTTTTTAAAATATATATGTCGTGAAAAAGCGCATTAAATTATTGCGAATGATTTTATGTTAGCTCACTTGAATATGTGTTTAGGTGGAGCCAGCCGTTTGTCGAGGTGGAAAATGGACGAGAGAGCTAGTCGTTTGGCGGATCGTTTATATGCAAGTCTTGGCCAGGAAATAATTGGCAATAGTGCACTGATCGACAAAGAAATCGACGCATGTACTTCTCTACTGTTAGTCGATTATTGCTTCATAGAGCATATACTCGTTGAGCACATCACTACGAACATTGCTGTTCAGCTTTCATCTCAAAAAATAGGAATCCATCTATTTGACTTCGTGTTAAGCAATAACAGGAAGTAATTTATATTACAAATAGAAAATGCAATCTTTTTTCTGGAGATAGGAAATAAATTTTCAATGTTTAGATGAGAAAACAAAAGAATAATAATAAATAAAGGAAAAAAAATCATGCATTTTTTAATGAAGTACACGCGGAAATATCTAGTGTGGTTAATATATGAAAAGAAGTAGATATTGCTATGCGAAAATATAGCCGATAGTAACATTGAAGAAAATAAAAGCATTATGATGGTTCAATAGTATAAAGTAATCTTAAAGGAAATGCCTCAGTTCGGATGCGCCATATACGAGTGCTGTGGATGCACCAGATGCAAGCATACTTCTGAAACGATTACTAAGAAATCGTATTTGCAATCCGTAAGTCCTATTTTCATGGATTCAGTTTTTAATTTAATTTTTTCTTCTTTAAATCGCTTACAAGTATATTATTTTCAACGAAAATTAGTTGCTCTATTGTGCTAGTTCGCCTTTAAAAATTTTTTTAGATAATTTGGAAGTTTAGTTGGCAAAGAATTAGGGGGATGAAGCGTAGAAAATTCTCTTCGATGGAAAATTTTCCAATTTGAAATATTTTCTCGTCGAATTAATTGCCTCTGTTTTCGTGGAAAATTTGTTTGGAAAATCAATAAAAATACGAGCATTTTGAATTTTTAATTTTTTTTACGAGCATGACGAAAGTCGAGACGGTCGTTTTTTTGGTAAAAATTCGCAACACTTTTAAGATGAAAAATAAAATTACACCAATTGTAGGCGAATTGACGATCGATTTTAACTGAAGAAGCTTGAAATCTCTGTAAAATGTTTAGGTTGCTTATTAAATTTGGGGAGTTATCCTGAAATTCTGCTGAAAAAAAAGACTTGATAACAAAGGGAAACTTCAAAAATTATCAAAAAGAAGGCTTTCAGTTATTTGATAATAAGTGTTCCCATCTTCAGATTACACTACCACAGATTCAATCGGAAATAAACTCGAGTACAAGGAATGCCAATATTTCTGGAAATGGCCTAGATAGATATGGAAATAAACGAGTTAATATGAGCTTGATCAACTGTAAGGTCGGCTAGAGCTCGTCTTAATATTATGGTGTTTCGTAACGTACAGAGGATTTAGGAGACCGATTAAGCGGATTTAAATATGCAAATCCCTTTAGTATGTGGATATCATGTCGACCACCAAGGCGATGGCTTCTCGCACTTGTTCAAATGGCACGAAATCTGTTTCGTGACAGAACACTCGAAGAGGCATTTCACTTATGGCGTCTACATGAAGGTTTTGTTCAGGTGAACAATGCTTAATTCCCGTTCATAGTATATGGTAAAAGGCATAAGACAATCTTTGCACATAAGTGCGTAGACTGTGAAGGTACGGTAAACCATCGAAACGAATTTGGTATGGTACTGTTTTTTGTAGATCACCTATTCAGGCTTTTGGTCATCATTTAAAGCGGTACATAGCAACATCAAGTTTATTAACTGTTAAGTTTATTTTCAACTAGCAGTGTGAATGACATATGAAGTTTCAGATAAAAATATCAGCATTTTTTTGAGTTTTTTTTTCTATTGCTTCAGATTATTTTCTCAGTCCAAATTTTACAGAAATTTCTTGTAGTTCTTTAGGAGAGTTTTTCGAGGAACTTAAAATTAGACTGGATGCAATTTGAGCAGCAACGTTTGTGCTTTTATATAATTGTGGCAAATTTTTGATTTTTTTGCATTAGAATTTCATTTCGGTTACTCCAAAGTAACGTCGTTAAGTGATTCTGACAAAGAATAACTGCAAGAGGTGGTTAAATAGTTCCCTACTTGTGCCTATCTCCTTTAGGCGGACATACCTGCCAGTTGCACTGCCTTCATCAGCTCATTGAACTGTGCATAATTAGAATCACTTTCAGCTGCTAACGTTCGTCATTCAGTCATATCTACGTAACGAAGGTATCGCTGAGTGGTCCGCTTCAACACGCACGCTTCTCAGTTAGTAATTTCCTGTTTCACGCATCGATGTTTATACCGCAGATTTCGTATGGAACGTATTTGATCTCTTTTGTTGATCCCATTCTCATGAAGTACAATTTGCATGCAAATTATTTGGCGGATATGGCCTATATAACAAAAATCGGAAGGATTTGTTCAAACGTTATGTCATATATTTTACCCAATGTAACATAAAATCATCAAGTATATTGTTAAGGGTGAGGATATGACCTGAAATACATTTGTTGCTTTGCAGCCGTTTGTCACTTTGACTAAATATTCGTTGCCATCGTCATGGATGAAATGTGACCAAAGATTGAGTTAAAATATAAATAAAATTTAGGCATTGCTGAGTGTATTGTTTTTGTGAGAAAAAATAAACATTTGGGTTTTTATAATACACCTCTGATGAAACAAATTTTAGGTATAACACAAAAAGTGAGCAGTAAAGTCGAGAATGCTGAAGAATTGGCCACTTGTGGTGTTCACAAGGTTAGGATTTTTGATGTTGCTTATCTTCTATTACTGTTCGTTTCTGTCGTTATGTACTTCAATTGGCAGTCATTACTTTTTAGGCGCAACTACTCACTGCAATCATTTTCAGATTTTAGTTAGTACCATTAGTACCATAATTAGTATTTAAGGTTACATTTGTGACTGAGTAGTCAGCAGAGTTAAGAGTGATTTTCAAACATATAGTTAAACAAGGGATTGAAAGAATTTCAACCATTGGGAGATATCGAAGCGTAAACAGTGGCATGCGATGAAATCAATTTATTGTTAAACCAACAACACAAAAAAAATGTCTCTAATAGCCTGAAGCAATTGTCGGGATAAAGGAGTAGGTGCGATGATTAACTCATACCTTTGTTTACTAAGTAGTTTAGGGTAGAAATTATCATTGTTATGATCATTTTATCCATTATCGCTTACTTCTTTAGAGTTTACCATTAAATTTGAGGGAGTGGAGTGGATGAACTTCTTTAGAGAAGAGGGGAGAGGGAGAGGGGAGGTGACAGCTCAATGCCATCGGCTATAAAATCAGAGGTGCTAAAAATGTAACGACTAGAAAGTTGGAGCTAAAAACAATCGAATTTTACTGTTTGCATGTTCAAAAATCTTACTACTGCCAAAATGAACAACAAATTCGGTCAATGCACTATTTGCAACGTGAACGCTACCAGTAAAACTTGGTAATTCTTGAGCTTTTAAGTAATAGCGGGAAAATCGGGTAAGAGGTTCACCCAAAACGGACGAAGGTGCGGTAAACAGTGACGCGGAAAAAGAATGGAATGGGTGAGAAAGTCCTGCAAAACATTCTCTACATCCGTAGAATTCAAGTGGAGAAAGAGGGGACTCATAATGCTTTCTGCTCTTGATTTCGTTTTAAGTATTTATGGTTCATTGGGCTCATAGAGAAATTAAACTGAAATTCGTAGAAAAAATGCGAGTGACCAAAAATTCTTCTTAATTATTAATTGAAGTTGGGTGATACTGGAGCAACTTTCCTATTCTCGTTGATTCAAAAATTTTTTTTGATATTCCAGAAGTGTATATATCTTCTTAATTTCAGGTAATCGTATTACTATTAAGCGCTAAAGAGATGACAATTCTTCAAGCGACTTTACAGGTACCATTTTATAATATGCGATTTTCATAATGTAGTACCATATTATATGTAACTCTTCAATGTCTTTTTTAAGTGAATACTTGCTTTATTGAAAATATTTGAATGGTCTTTCATTAGGGAAAGGAATGCTCCCTCTAACATGTGTCTATCTTTTCGTCTCTGTCGAATACCTAAAGCCACGGTCTTTCCGTTTTCTCCAGCAGCAAAAATGTTGCGAAGGTAATGCAATGTGGGTGGCGGGAAGGGGGAGGGAAACAGGAAGGAATTTCGATGGAAATAGGTTGTCTCAGCAAGAGAAATATGTAATCATTGCATCTTCTGTGTGAATTAGAAAAGTACAATATGAACTGCAGTGCCTAAAATGTTATATGTTTAGCATATTGTTTCATAAGTGTTTATCACCAATAAAACATCTCGCCGCATAAATTTACACTTTAATTTCGATGGAAATAGGTTGTCTCAGCAAGAGAAATATGTAATCATTGCATCTTCTGTGTGAATTAGAAAAGTACAATATGAACTGCAGTGCCTAAAATGTTATATGTTTAGCATATTGTTTCATAAGTGTTTATCACCAATAAAACATCTCGCCGCATAAATTTACACTTTTAGTTATGATACTGTGTCTCACTTTATGACCAACCGGTTTCATAATTTAGCAGCGGAATGGAATAATGCTAGTTTCTTTCTCCGAAATTCACACCCCTTTTCCTTCTGTATTCCCTCCTCCTGGCCCCTCTCCACCCCCTGCCATTCCCCTCCTTTTCTACCTCGTTTTTGATTTCTCTTCTCGCCATGTGTGGTTTTATTCCATAGCGCATTTAATAACAGCCGATTTATAAGCAAGCGGTGAGATGAGTGAAGATTGAATAAGACGTGTAGAGAATGCACTAGATTAGCTGGGATGCTACGTCATGCTCATGTGACCAACCGGTTTCATAAATTACCAACGGAATGGAATAATGGCTAGTTTCATCGAACATCGTCCATACAAATCTTTGACAGTGATTCGTTTTTCTATGGTCTTATCTTTGCAAAATGAAAATCTGAAAACATTTCACATACCGTATCTTTGAAGTCGTATTTCGAAACAAAGAAGAGATTTGCAGTCGTTGGGAACGCTAGCTGAAATGAGCTGCTTGGCAAGAATAGAAATTGGTTCGTCGGTCGCAGTTGACGCGTGCCTTCAACTCGCTAAGGATACCGATCTCCTTACGCAAAAGTTTGTAATTTTTTTTTGAATATTTGCAAAAATTAGTAGAAAATATTCGATGAAATTTGCATAAGAACTTGAGTTTGATTTTGAATTTGAATATTTGATTAATAAATGATAAAAATTTAGTGGAACTATATTTGGTTATGAGCCTTGCACAATAACTTTTACAGATAAGAATCTTGAACATTATGAATCTTTAGACTGTCGTTTTCATGAAAATAAAGGTGTCATACGTCAGAAAAGGTGGAGAAGCGCGCCAGAAGAGTTGGCACGATATGCGCTTTTTGCATCCTATTTACTCTATTAAAGCACTTGGGTGTTTTATATATATATATATATATATATATATATATATATATATATATATATATATATATATATATACATNAGTATAGAAGGTTTATTGGCTGAAATAAATTCAAGTGGAGTTTAAAAGATAAAAATTGCAACAGAAGAGTTATAGTGATGATTTCTTTAGTGACAAGCATGTTGAACAAGTAAGCATACACACGTAATACATTTCTCGCAAACGTACGTTTTCAGCGATGCGTAGAACATATAGATGCATAAGAGCGATGCCTATGAAAAAAACTTGTAAAGGAATGAGAGTAGCTTTAAAGTGAACCTCTTTATAGATAGAGTGTAACGAATATGGTATAATGTCCTCTTTTGTCTTTGCTTAAAGTCCCTTTTCTATCCACTTTTGTTTCCGATCATTGACTACTTGAAAGGTTCCGTTGAACGGGGTCAGTTCAACTGCACACATTTCTTGTTCATAGGTTCATCTAACGGGAATTTGTGAATGTGCTACATTCAGAGATTGTCTTAGTAAATGGCTGGATCATCTTAGATCGGTGAACAAAAGGTAAGGATCAAAAGTTATTGTATAGATGCAAGTTTGCTGGATAGCAAATAAGAAGCATGGATTTATTAGCTTGATATTCTAGCAGATTCAATCCACTCATAGAAATTCCTTTTTTGGTTTTGTCGCAGTAATCCCCTAATAGGAATTAAAATTTCAGATTGTGTATAAGTCTGCTGAGAATCCTCTGCTGCGATGATCAAGTTCGAGAACAAATCAAGGTTTATGATGGTATTCCACTACTCATCAGGTAATTACGTTTCGGATACTACCTCCGCACCATTTTTCTTGCGCATCTCTCAATAGAGTCCTCGAAGGTATCTTGTAGGATTCGACTGGCCACGCCGATCCGACCTCTCTGTTTTTAGTTACTCCTATTTACCTATCAACTAGGATTAGTGAGAATTCCAATTCAGAGTACCCCGAAGCTCATGGAACCTCGAGAGTTGCTACAATATAGAAAATCACTGAATATACACAAGAGATATTAAACGCCTACTTGAGGCGTCATAGGCAAAATGATCTATATTCTTGCGTACCATGAAGTGAATATCAACATGACATTCCAAGCGTTGGGACTTCTTGAAGATTCTGAGAATGTTTGATAAGATTCGAGCTCTGGACTACTGGAGTCAGAGTCACTATGGGTATCGGAGCAGAGCAGAGCTACTATCGAGCGGTAGATATCCAAGTGCTGGAGAAAATTGGTCATAGTCTATTTAGCTTTAATCCAGCGAATCAATAGTGGATAGAAATGAAACGGTCTAGCCACTTCGACTTGCCTAATTTGGCAAGGTGTTACCTTAGAACCAGCTGATTTCAATCATTTCATCACAGGATTCGAATTGATCCGAAATTGCTTCCCCACTAATTGTATTTTGCTAGTAATATTCTGTGAAATATATATAATAATATAAGCTAGTAATATTCTGTGAAATATATATAATAATATAAAGAAATGTTTTGCAGCGTATTGTGTGTAAAAAACTGTCGTCTACAGTGGCATGTTGCATGGACGTTAGCTCAGCTCGCCGAAGATATTGAAGCAGCCACCGAGATCGTCTCAACCGGTGGTGTACCGATTCTGATCGCTGAGCTGGCCACACGAACCACTTCGGATCGTAGCATCGACGACTGGATAACTATGGAGACAGGTATATTTCCTTTCACTGACGCATTTATACCTTGATTTACCTCTATATGCAATATGAGATAGGCCATTGTGGAAGTACAGTTCATTTCCCTCTCTTCGGGTGTGGCTGTTAAAAAAAAATTTCACAAATCGCAGCGAATTTTCTGGGAAATCATGTCAAGAGGAGAAAACGATGTTGTTTCATCCCTAATAGTTAATAAAATTGATTCTGAAAGGATTCTAGGTTTGCTTCTAAGAGGCCGCCCCAGCTATGCAACGTCATATCGGTCTAATTTCTGAACCCATAATGGTAGCTCCTAGCCTCTAATGATTCATAATTTTAGTAAAACAAACAACGTAATTGAATTGAAGGTATATGCACGGTGTTGGCTCATTTATGCCTATGTGATGCAAATCAGGTGCTTATCGTTCAAAACAATGGCATATTCCAATTGGGTCGTATTATTTTACTGCAATACGATAAACCACTTCTATCTGAAAACGAAAACTTCCGGGCGCTGCAGGTTAACTTTATCAATATCAAAAAGTATATTTACGTAGGTAATAGTAAAATATACTTCACATGTTCTATGAAGAACTTTTTAGTGTTGCTGTACGACCTAATACACAATGAGTTTGAATGTTCAGTCTCGGTTGCCATCTCATCAGCGATAACGGAAGTTGCGATTAGATAAACGCGCAATTCCATTGGCGAACGAAATTAGAAATCCAAATCCCTCCAGTTATCGGCTGTAACATTTCCTCATAAAGTGGCTCATTCCAT
Source organism: Baylisascaris schroederi (assembly GCA_006503575.1). NCBI lineage: Eukaryota > Metazoa > Nematoda > Chromadorea > Rhabditida > Ascarididae > Baylisascaris > Baylisascaris schroederi. The sequence continues at coordinate 523,546 of QEWY01003119.1, forward strand.
GAGAATCGATGCTTCATCCGAAGAAGTCCTCATAACAAACTTGAGGCATTTCCCCAGATTCATATTAAAATTTACTGAATTATCTCTTACCTCGAAAGGTCAATATTAGAAACACTTAAGTCTGAATACTTTTGGTAAACCTAATAGGATTACAAATGGATAAGGTTGAAATTTTAAGAGGTCTAATGCTAAGATACCAGAGTACTGTGATCAAACAGTGTGTGTGAATCAATTTCATGAGTAGTAAACTACTGTAGCAATAACTTTATGGGTAAAATGCTAAGTTCAATAAGGTTGAGTATTCAAACGTTGCAACTATAGATTTGAAGAATGTAACAAAACTACCATACGTAATAGATGAACCGCTGCGTAGTGCAATAAGTTAGGTAATTTTTTATGCTTTCACTATTGTATTACAGTAATGCGCATTTGCAGTGCTCAGTATTTCGGGTGCTACGTCTACTGTTTTGCTTGGAACGCAATCGACATTTTTTTCGACGACTATTTCAACCTGAATTCTACGAGCAGTTCATCGATATTGGCCACTATGTGCACGAATTAACAGCCTATGCACCACTTGTCGACAGCTATCGAAATATTATCGTCAGTTGAATTTTTTAAAATTATTTGTTGTTGTTGCCGAGGAGAGGTGGGGGATGAGTGGTGAAATTTAAGGACAAAAATATTCGTTGAATTTATATGCCTTAGTTAAAGAAATCCATATCAATATTTATTTTTTCCCTCTTCGATGAGTTAAAGTAGAGATTAGACTCGCACTTAACATTGGATGAACAGCTAATGGTACCGTTAAATAAAGAAACTCTAGTATTCACCGGTCTCTACCCTCTCTCTCCCCCTTCTCCTCCTCCCTCATGCTCACTGTCCCCTGTTCGTATATTTCAGCTTCGATGTTGTGGCACCAATTCCTATACTAGTCACTCTTTCGAGATAGATTATAGCCATTTGTACTTCACGCAAACGATCATTCATTAGTCCATTATGTCGTAAATCACATGATTTTTTACGGGGATTTGCGTTAATGCGTGAGCAAGAAGTGGGGAAGTTTGCCACTAAAGCTGGCACAATATGCGCTTTTTGTGTCCCGCTCACCTAGTCAATCAGTTTCAGAAATATCGACAAAATTTAAAATAGGCAGAAATAATGCTTTCATAGCTTGATTAACATAGCCGTCATATAATTGCTTCAGAGAAGACTCGTTTATCGGTTGCCTATTCAGTGAAAAATCGAAATTCACCAGGCATAAATAAGTGTAGAATCACCGGCACTTTAAATATCTGTAGCAACTTCAGAAGGTATCAATTTGAAGGTTAATAGTAATATGAAATGCGGAGTAAGAGATGATCTTGTTCAATTTCCTTAACTTTGGCTTTGATAGTACTAGAGTTGGAACTACTAAGCAGATGGGCAGACACATAGAAGAGGGGATGTCGCAAATTCACTCTAGAAAAGTACGTAGGAAGCAGTCGTGATTAATACAGTATAAGAAAAATGTGAATTGTCAAGTGCTGCAGTTGAGCGACTACAAAAAGGACGAACTTGACAATCACAAAAGGGATAAGTCACAGAAAAAGTATACCGTATTGCATTTTCAGAAGACGGTTCCAAAGGATACAGTATTGTCATGTTGGGATACGGCTGATCAGCAGCGTGCACCGATTGCTTTGATTGGACAGTACGCCGTAATAGAACAATTGGGAGCAGGTGCGTTCGGTTGTGTGTATCGTGCTCGCAAGCAAACCGTTGATTCGGCACCTGCTTCATTGGCACCTATGTATGCTCTTAAAGAGGTATTTGCTGATTCTTGTATCTGGTTTATTCACCGGAAAGCAGAAGAAAATACTGGGACTTGGAAGTATCAAGGTACAAATGTACAAATATTTCCTCTGGAACTGCTATTAAGTGGTTAATATGCGTGAACGGGGAACCCAGTTTGAACCTATCTCTCTTTCATTTTTCGGAATCGTAACGTTTCTGATTCAGTGGACGTTTCTTCGTTGTAGGACGAAACTCTTTGACCTCTCAGACAAATTTAAATATATCTCTAAGTTCCCTAATTTTCTTTCTTTTTTTTTCTTGTTTTCTAAATTTCTTCCTCAAAATTTCCATCCCCAGAACTGATTTTCTCCCCTAATCTTTCTAACTTCACCTCTTCAGAGATCGTCACACCCTTTTACCTTTTGCCCAAGTGTACTACTTACATCATACCACATTGATGGAAAGGTTGGAGATATTCTTTGAACTAATTTCATAATCAGTGCGTTTCTTTTATGGAACTTAACTTTGGCTCACCTTTTTTTCAGATTTTCATGCTCCAACAAGATGATAGCAATGCCGACAAAAGTTATGGCGATATTATAAGTGAAGTAAGAATCATTAAACAACAGGTGAGCTTACTTATCACTTTCTTTATAGTTTATAGTGACAGTATTTTATATAACGGTCGTCACTTTGGGAAGGTTTTGAATAGAATATCGGTAATCGATATAATATACGTCCTATTTGTTGTAATAGTCATATGTAATCAGTCTATTCAGATATATCCAATGATCTATGAAATTGACTTTGGGAGTGCTGACTTGCCTACGGAATTTTATTAGCATAGACTGTCTACTGTACATGCAAAATTGATCCCAAATACTGTAGCTTACAGTATCGGTCACATACAGTAAATTTGGGAGGTGATTACGATAAGCATTATGTGCTCTTGATATATTAAGAAAATTGTATCGGAATTGAGTTCAGTTCCTTATAAATACTTGAACAAACAAATAATATTTGAGTTTATTGATGGATTAATATAAATGAGTATTAGCAATTCGATTTAATTAACTAAAGAATTTAAGTTACGCCATCCGAATATTGTTCGCTATCGACGTGTCTTTGTCGAGAATCATAAATTGTATATTGTGATGGATCTTATTGAAGGCGCCTCATTAAAGGATCATATCAATTCGGTGAAAGAGAAATGCGAGACATTCGCTGAGGCACGCATATGGAATATCGTCATCCAGGTATATTTATATCTGTCTATTTTATTTTATTTATTTCATATTTCTTTGACGAGTATTTGTATGTTATTTTTATCGAAATGGTATTATCTATGAAATCTTCATACGTAGTTTTATCCATATTTTTTATGTTTTATTGGAATAGATACAATAAGGGATGCTTTGCTGGTATTTGTATTATTTGTTGATTAGTAGCTTGTCTATAGCATAGAAACACCTACCGACACCTGGAGAGGGTGACCACCTAGAGAGGTTTAGTTCCATCTCGTTCTTTGCAAACATCTCGAAAAGCATCCAAAATCCGCCTTAAGAATCCTATCAGTTAACATATCGTTTCAAAGCTCTAGCTGCTCAATATTGTCGACACGCTATTCTTAATAATAGTGAAACATCTTATCTCCTTGACTACCTTACATAGATGAGCTTGACTACCTTACACAGGTAATCATTAAGCCGCATAGATGTTTTCATGAAAGCAGCTTTATTATTATTCCTTACCAAAAGGTTTAGGTATTGAAGAATTCAGTTGTTTTAGTTGACGATTTGATGATGCCTAGTTTAGATGGCACTCGCTCTTCGATATTTACACAAAGATAAGCGGATCGTTCATCGTGATCTCAAACCGAACAATATTATGCTCGGTGATAACGATCGTGTCGTGATCAGTAAGTCTGTTTCGTATTATCTGATAGAGAGTTGATAAGAATGAAGTTGAGGGAAATCCTCGAATGGTCGATGAAATATTCATGGAGGTGCTGTCTGCAGGATAATTGTTATATGGAGTTAGCATGGTATAGTTAGCGTCCTATAAGCATTTCATAGCTGATCATGGTTGATAGTTTGCTAAATCGGTTACACAGGTATGAATATATTATTCAAAGAAATCCTTTTTTTAAATTGAATGCTCATTGCACTTGAGGCACTTCGTCAGTATTCTATATTATAGAGTTAATATTTTCTAAAATAGGTAACAGTTTCTATTGTCAACGTTTTTAAGTAAAATTGTGATAATTTGCAGCGGATTTCGGTTTAGCCAAAGAAAGAGGTGCAGATTATTTGAAATCGGCGGCTGGAACGATCGTCTATAGCTGGTATGCATTCATCTCTCAAAGATATAAGTTTCCTATTAATTTTATGGGAGTGGCTTCAAATGTTTCGTTTCCTATCTATCAAACTTTAGTGACAAATTGTGAGCATTTAAGTTCATGAATGTGGCACATCCTCAAATTTATTCAAATGGGATAACGATTTTCTTGAGGTTTTTGATGCGATAGAGATAATTGATCCGCTACACATCCATCGGAATGTTTTCATTTTATAATTTTAAGAAAACCTGAAATATTAGGACTCGTCTGTTAAATCGTGAAGCTGTCACTAAATCGGAAACCAATTGAGAACATCAGTTTTGGTGCCTTCGAAAAGAATTCGATCAAGATGAAGCCGTCGAATATTGATGACTGATATCGAGATGTGTAAGGGCGAGTTTCATTAGCGAGGGATGTCATTGCGAAGAATTTTCTCTTCGCTCTTTTGCATCGCTGTGAGAAGGACGGGGAAAGGTCCTGATTATCTGATAGGGCAAAGTGGTATGAAGTTTAGATAGAGTGGCCATCAGTGATATTAGTCGGAGCCAGGATATTACTAATTTAAGACGTAATGTTATACTTTAGACATTAGTCACAGCCGTTAGGTATCCCTGCATAAATCTGTTGGTTCGGGCAACTTCTCTCGATCGATCCCCCGCTTGATTATTAAAACAACCAAATAATTTTGCACGTTTATTGAGCAGTAGAATGATTGGCCTCTTATTTAGCTTATAATCAATTGAATAATTGAATTTGTCGGTGTTAATTTCAACGTTTAAAAAATATTTAGTCAGAATAATTGCCAACTTTTGGTTGTTAAGAATATAAATAAAGGATTTTTATTATTCAAGAAATTCTTTAATAATCGTCGATTTAAGACGATTCTATCAGTGTTCATAGGATATTTTCTTGTAAATTGATAGCAGTGAATAAATAAATTTCACTCTAGTAATGAATAAAAGTTCTAATTATTTGTAGCCCGGAAATCGTGCAGAATGAGCCCTATTCGGATAAAGCGGATGTATGGTCATTTGGATGCTGCGTCTATGAAATGTGTAACCTCAAGCCGGCGTTCTTCTCACATAATGTTCTGCGCCTCGCGACTACAATCGTCGAAGGCAAATATGACCCGGTCGATCCCAAATATTCTCCGTATGTTTCTAAACACTTATTTAATCTGGTGATAGTGTTCGATGTTTACTTTTATCATATTTTTCATTGAAAATCAGCTCACAGTGATAGGAAGATATGATATTTAACTAAGGAAGTTTATTCGGATTTGCTTTTATTGCAATTGTTACTGGAAATGTTGGCATACATGGATATTTTCAGTGAATTAAGAGGTATGGTGGACGCTTGTTTGGAGAAGGATCACCGTCGGCGAGCAGATATTGTCGGCATTTCGAGTCTTATCACTGAACGATTCATGGTATGCCTCGATGATTTGCTTCGTGCACATGCATCCAGGACAAACAACGAAGCAGTGAAATCATTGCAGAAGCAACGGTAAGTGAGTAAGGTCTAATAAGAGCACAAATCAAAAAACTTTCTATTAAATTTCATCTCGTCCAACTCGAAGGCAGTGATGCCAAGTACCACATACAATATTTTCAGTGGTTTCTATTATCGCATGTTTCGTACTTGATATTTACTAAGTATACGTAGTGCTTGAACCCCGTTGTAAGGCATTTTGAATGCCGCGACAGAACTCTTTAATAAGTTCAAGAAAAACACCCTGCTTCCGGTGTAAGTGATGCTGCAGTTTGGACATGTTACAGCTAGCTCACTTGTCAACGATTAAGGCAACACAGATGTTTTAAGGGAGTCACTGCATATCGCTGTATAAAGAGAGTCCTTTTACCAGTCGTTTGGGCTTCTATTTTCTCTCTAGTTATCATTGGGATTATTAATATTTTCTGTCAAATAACTGAAGAGTAACATACGAAAAGTGGGAAATATCAAGGCGAACGGATTGAATATAGTAATAGGATAGTCGTCTTCCCTGTCAAACTCTTAATAGTAGCTATCAGAAGGAAACCACTTATACATGGAGGCTAAAAGTTGATCTTGATTCCAATAAGCGATATCACCATTTTATCGGAGTCTGATAAACGACCTTGCCGTCTTATCAGAGCAAATCATACTACCAGTGATCCAGCCAACAATTGTTCTTGAATGATATTCGTAAAATGAGACGCGTTCTTTTGCAGAGAAGCGACAGCATCATCGGCTCATTCGGCAAACAGTCAAAAACTAACATCACATTCACTGGAAAATTATCGTCATTTACGCTCACGTTCGGATGCGAAATCGACGTTACCCCAACGTGCATTTGGTATAGATAAACCACGAAAACGTTAGTAGCGATGCGTTTTGTTTATTGATACCAATCATATTTTAGTAATTGCATTTTTTAAATGTAAATATTAGGTATAGAAATATAGATATAAAGTGGGCAGAGATTTGTTTAAGAAAGGAAAAATTAATATGACTTGATGGAATAATAAAGTGATTGAAAACATTCAATGCGAAAAACTCAAAAAGAAAAAAACGGCTAAAAATTTGGTAAAATTTTTGGATTAAAATTCAAATTACTTATGAAATCACCTTCAGCAGATCAACTTTTGGGACGTATTTCTCTTACGTTCTCTATACTATATAATACAAATTGTGCCAATGAATGTTACATTATCAGAGGATGGTTATTGATATATCAGGAGCTGTATACCGAAAAAGTAGTATAAAAGGAGTTTTCAAATTATGAAAAATAGACGGCCGAATAGAACGAAATAAACATTACAGCAAATTCGGCGAACAGTTTACAAGAGGGAAGCACAAAAGTTACTGTGGATGGCGAATCGCGTGCATTGAGTGCGAGCACCTCGTTGCCTCGTCTAGCTCTTCCCAATAGGACAACGAAATCTGTGTGGCAAAGTCAGTTAACCTTTTTTCTTGCATCGTTTTTTTTTTTTTCAACTAGTGGAAACCATCCGCATCTAATTAGCTATATTTAATTCATAGATACCACCAATCCTGCTATTTATAATTTTGAAAATCAAAGGAGTTTAGAATATCTAACGGAATATTTTCAGCAGTTCATTACTGCACTTAGGTGACGGGTTTCTTCGCTTCTTAGATATCACTTCGATCAGCAAGTATGCTGTTGCTGTCACTGGTTTTTATGAATCTAATTAAAAAATCGAGCAATTTCTGAAAATTCAATATTTGTTCGCTATTATCTTTTTCGTTCATTCATTTCACCAATGCTGAGACTATATATGTGCAACTTACAACTTTTTGCTGTATGTGGTTATCTTTCATATAACGTTTAGTTCAAAAAAGCTGTTCCACCTTAGGTGAGGGTTGAAGTTAATTCTCAAAGTAAGACTGGAGATGAGCAAAAAAAGTATTGTCGTAGGTAAGCCAGAACTTTGAGTGAGGAAATGTAGCTGAAATAGAAGACATTATTTTCGGCGATGGAACATTACCTCCGTGGCTCTTGATGTAAGTTTGAAAAGGGAAGATTCTATTTGCAGCACCCAGCGAACCGCCAATCAGACTACCGAATCTGCGTCAAATCGTACGTGCTGATTCAACCGAGAACGAACGCCGATTGGCAACTGAACGTCATCTTCGAAGTAACTGAATCATTTCTTTGCTTTATCAGATGGCTAGCTAATAGTGTCTTGCAACGGAATCTTAACCGCAGCTCACGGCATTTTCGAGAGCCACCGATTCGAACATTAGGCGGTATTTCCTTGATGGGTCCTTAACTGCTGCTTTGCTGAAGAAATTACAGGAGCTTCCTATAGTTTTACTTAGGTGTGATGTGTTTCTGCTTTTTTCCGTAATAATGTGATTGAGCAAAGGTTAGTTAGGAAGAGTCTGGAGGCATGTGGGGAGTGTAAACGATCCTACTTTCATAGGATTGATCAACTTGAATATGGATTGTAACTATGTTAGATGTTTTTGATAACGGAATTTTAACTGTTGTGGCTGTTGGCTCGCATAACAGCAATAAACCAAGCGTTTATATAAACGGTCTTTCATTGAGAACAGAAGCTTTTAAAATTTTTAGTGAGAATAATGAAAGTTTTTTTATAAAGTAATAATAAATAGAAATACTGGTGAATGTATATTTATATGAGGAGAGATATCAGGAAGAGATTATCGTGAGAATACCCAGAACTGAGTTCATCTTTATTCCTTTACCCTCATAGTGTTGTGAATCTTCTAGTAAATGGGCTAGGCATTTGTAAATGAAGCAAAAAGCACAAAGGCAAATTTATACTGTAGTTAATTGAAAACATGATTATAACTATCTGTTTTCTAAACTTTTAAGCAATTTTTTGAATTCAAGGCTTACGATTCAATAGCAAACACCGTAAATCTTAGGGTCTTTTCAACCGAGTTATTGTGAATATGTTTAGAAATGAAAACAGAAGGGAAGAGAGGGGGGAAGCAGGATATTGTTGCGGTACTAGCAGCACCACCTTTGAGGTTGTAGCATTTGCAATATTTCATGAATGAAAAGAGATGCAATTCGTGATTGGCGCTTTCTATTTCTTTGATACTGAAAAAATAAATGAGTTCATTTGACAGGAATTTCGCTCAAAGTTTCTATAATTGACACAATAAGATGGAACTCTTTCTTATTTCTAAATGGTTCTAGGAGTTTCTTAGGCTCATAAAAGGGTCAAAGGAGCTAGGCAACTAGTCTTCTCTCTCTCCACGAAGAAAACAATCGAGACAATTTGTGAATGAGGTAGGATTTTTATTAATTTTTAGATCGAAAGGCTTACTCATCGCAGTTCGATCCATACTGCTCAAAGTTGTTTTTTCCCATTGTCGCATATGTTTGTTAGATAAAGCTAAACAGATAAGATTTTTTCGACGAATTAAGTGGAAATGAAATCACTAAATTGCTGCTCTATTTTTAGTAACGTCGGCGGGTGCAGTTGTGAATGTGGCCGCAAATTCAGTACAACCAATCACCGATCCGGTGCTCGAAATTCTAGATATGGCTCACAGGTCTCATTTTTATTTATTTTCTAACCATTTCCCGATCGCATTAATCAATTCTACATAATTATGCAATCGTGTGCTCGAGCCTCTATTGATTCCTGTTTTTAGTTAAAGTTTACACAGGTTTCTCAAATATAGCATTTTTGCGTCGGAGAGTACTTTGGGTGGAAAAATAAAAATTCACTTTTTACGGGTCGCAGAACATCATCGATTATCACTTTTGCTAATCATTTAATAGGCTCCCTTAGGTGATTTATTTTGTTCGAATATTCTTTTCTTTTCTTATTTCGATAAGATCCTTTCATAGTTTGACATGGACATTTCAATTTAGCTGCTCTAGATCGCAATTAAATCAAAAATCCCATCGTAAATACGTCCGTTATCAAGTTGAAATATCCTATACTTAGGTTGGTTTATATTTCGCAAACGATCTCTCCCGATGCGAGTGGTACATTAACGATAGCGCTGCATCATAAAAGACGAGTCATTGATCAATTTAGAAGGAGTATTTTCGCAGCCGATTCAACACCTATACAAATCAAACGACACTTGAGAAAGGTTTGTGGTATTTTCATTGTTGATGTCTTTTCATATTTGTTTTCATACTGATAAGCAACGATCCTCTAAGAGTTAAATGTTTAAAAAATAAATTATGGTTAAGTTAAAAAATATGAAGCGCTGGGTTTCTTTATTAAGGTGCTATATGTGTATACGTCCATTTGTGAAGTTATATAGTAATTCCTTTTTCATGAAAAATTAGCTACAGCTCAACTTAAGATCAAACGCAGTTAATTTCACTAACTTAAAGCACGGATTTATTCCGAAATTTGTAGTCCGAAGGTAGTATGCAGATAGATTTCTAAACAATTTTCAAGGAGTTTAAGTGATGTTACGAAGATTTAAGAAGCAATAAGAAGTAAGGTGTTTAGTTGATGACTCATTATGCATGTTCGAGTCGTATTTAGTAGATTGACGTATTGATGTTTTTCATATTTATTTCTTTATTTAAAATATATATATATATATATATATATATATATACTTTATATATACCGTATATTACAGTTGGCGACACAATCGGGTGAGCTGATTGAACTCGAATTGGGCTATTCGGACTTCCGTCCCGTTCTGGACAACATCGAAATCGCTGGATATCAAATAGGTGGGCACATTTCGCATATCTGCCCTATGCATTTTCGGAGTCAAATATTTCCACCCAGTTGCAAATTGACGAGATGAGAATACTCCGAATGATCGTTACTACTCTTCATATTCTAGACGATTGCGTTTATTCATTGACGTAGTTGTTGCCGCATCTCTTTTATCTCGGAGAAAGAAATTATCTGGCAAAAGATTTGCATGGGCGATTGGACTGATTAAATTATGAATCCGTTGTTGTGCTGCATATTTTATTACTTGTTGAAGGGCCATCAGATAAGATGCTTTAATAAGCGAAATTGTAAAAACGTATATCATATCAGCTTATATCATATAAATTCCCACTCTATTTGAGCTCAGCTTTAGGTCATTAAAATAAGGCAATAGGTGAAACCTACACTTTAATGGAATAAAATAGAAATTTACAGATGGACGCATAACAGGGATCACCTATGAACAACTCTATGCGTGCATTGAGATTGTACTATCGGAGTTGAACGCAACGCAGTTACTGTGTGGAAGACCACCTTCACGACTCAAATCGCGTGGCTCATTCAGTGTTGCGCTGGGCGACGTTTCTTCATTACCTTCACCTTCTCGATCCTCCCTTAAGGAAGAGAGCTGATCTCAAGAAGGCATCGTTGGAGTTGTCAATTGGTTGCTGGCGGTACGAATCCCATCCAAGAGGAGGTAGGAAGTTTTCCAGAAAATTTGGATGTTGCCCGAAGTCATCGTGTTTGCTTTTCTGCTGCGGTTACTTTAAACGCTCAATTACTTATGTTGGCTGATATCTGCCTTATCAGAGGATTGCTACCACAAGAAGCGGTAAACGCAACCGCACTGTAATTACCGCTGAGTGGTGATTACCTAGTTTAGTGGTCGCCATCGCTACAAACAGCATCTGCCAGTGTTTGCTGCTTGAGCATTTTGTAACTCAAACATGGCAACACTATAAGTTTGAAGGCACTATGATTTTGCAAAAAGGATTTTTCTGGGACCGTATGGTCGGTAGTTACGGCACGATCGAGATGGAGTTACTGCTGTGCGATATATACCTTGATGGGATTTGGGTGCAGCAGTTGCTTTAATTAAGTCAAGCTTGGTTGCCTATAGCCCTCATTAACTGTATTGGTATTTTTTTACCATCATTACGCTTTCGTCGTAGACTCGCTATTACTTTTGGCCTATAATTATGACCGTAAATTACCCGGTGGCCATTTCAAAGATGAGACATTTTTTCGACCTTCTTCATCCCTGATTGTGAAAAATCACACTTGCAATGTTTTCCGCTTTCNCCTGACTAGCAGATTAGCCATTTTGATAGGCTGCAACTTAAGAACCTGACTAGCAGATTAGCCATTTTGATAGGCTGCAACTTAAGAACCTGACTAGCAGATTAGCCATTTTGATAGGCTGGAACTTAAGAACCTGACTAGCAGATTAGCCATTTTGATAGGCTGCAACTTAAGAACCTGACTAGCAGATTAAGAAATTTAGTTATATGAGACAGTGATTTGACGGTTTATATTTAGAATTTCAGAGCAGTTTGCTTTTGGCGGAAATGAAACGTTCGAGATCGGAGGAGGGCGATGGTGAAGAGAAAGAGTCTCGTGAGGGACACACTTGCTTACCGTTTGTTTTTACAATTATTTACAGCACTTTTCTACTAACGATCTGCTGCATTTTTTTTGTCATTTTGTTTTCAGTAATTCTTTTTGCCACTTTCCCCGGCCTCCATTACTGGTTTTCATGGTTCATCATCATATTAAGTGCATAATGTGCCTACTTTAGATATTAATTGGGTGAGGGAAAATAAGTTCGAGATTACTTCAATTATTTTTCCATTTTTTGAGCGAAAACTAACGTGCTTCAAATTGGCGAGATTTTGATACTGATAGTTTTTGAGCTATATTTGTTTATTTATTTATTTATTTATTTACTTGATGAGTCAATAAACTGAACTGTATTTGGAAAGATTATTGAAATTAGATATGTGAGCTAGGAACGATATTACACGTTTTACGATCCTCATTGTTTTGTAAAACCGCTTAAGGCTGATTTAATTAAATGATTCAAGAATTTTAAGGCGAGTAACAATATATTACGGAACGAGAACACATAAACAGATCAGTCAGGTGGTCGGTGAATTCGCTCGATTGCCATATGGTCACGACGGTACGATAAGGTATGGTTTATTCTCTGCAGCATGTTATTGTTGCATTTGTTGATAGATCGACCGAAAGCAATAGTTTAGAAATTTGGGTTGCAAATGGGCATTTTTAGTACATTTAGGTAGATTGTTGCCTTCATACCTCTCTATGATTATGATCGATGCGGTGATTTGTTGTCAGTTTTGTTATATTGATGATTATGGGCAATTCTTAAAAGGAATTTTCGCTTTCCGTGGATTATAGTTCTTCTGCTACTTGTGTCTATAAGCAGTTGCTGAAGGGGATTTACTAGCGATGTAGTGAAGAAATATGAGCCAGAATTTGCTTATTTTACTGGTTATATCTGCGTAATTGTTTTTCAGTTTTTTTCGTTGCGCAGGTGTCAAAAAATCTGAAGTAAAATTTGGAAAAAGGAAGGACTTGATGGAGGAGGGGGTAGGGAACTGACATATTTCTGCATCTTCTAAAACAATGAAAAGGGCCTTGAAATTTAAAGAAATATGAATTTCTTAACATCTCAATTAAGTTGCTTATTGCTTTCTAATGAAATGGTCAATCTTCTTATCCTATGTTTTTTTCATTCTCTTTACATCCAAACATCTTTTACTTTTCCTCTATTCGTTTGAATGTTACAGACGATATTCGTAGTTACATTTTCCCGTAGTTGAGCCGATGAAAGTCAACTGTATTATGAAAGTTTTTAAGTATATGATATTGGAAGGGGTCCTCCACATCTACTGACAGGCAGTCGTTAATGAATTGGGTTGTTATCTTGTTCGAAACACTTCAGGCACACCATCTTGGCAAGCCGTGAGCATTCATGCGTCAATTTGGCGGTACGCAACAGTGGTGATGTGAATGGCAAATGCAAGGAACTCATCTCAGCCGCCGGGGTTGGTCTTTTGAGTTTTCTTGGTTGAATCGAGAAAATGCTTGTTCCTCGACCTTTTTTTCAATTTGTTCATTGATAAGCAAAAAGCTTTCCCATATTTCTTAAATTAAGAAACGAAAGGTACAATTAGCCTTCTTGTGAATATTCAAAACAATAAACGAAAGAAATCAAACTCGAATCTACAGAGAATAAAACGACTTTTGCGGTAAAAAAATTGGCACTGATTATATAGACAAGCGTTGGCTTGAACGAGCAGAATGATGAAGTATTAGCCCGTATTGTCATAGAACAAGGATGCAGAAAAGAAAGGAGTTGTGAAAGCATGAGTTAATATGAGGGACTGTGGTCAGCTATTGAACTATTTTTATTAGCAAAAAAGGATTTCATTAGAAATAAAAATGAGTTTTTTATCTGATAAAGGATTTTATAGGGCAGGATAAAGATGATTATGACAGCTCATGATGGAAGGGTTAAATTTTTTTAATGTTCGGTTATCGCAAATAAGATTCCTTGGTGCCGTTATTTATAATGATTAATAATATATTACGCTTCGATTCAGTGATATAATTTGAGGGAAAATCATCATTGTTTATGAAAATTACTATGCTGATTCAATAATGATCCATTGCAATTTCAGGTAGGCTGCTCATACAAGAATTCAATGCGTGGCAAATATGAAAAATCGGGATCTGTAAGGAAACTCTTAGCTCAGAACCTAGAACGACCCGATGATATTTGGGACATTGAAGATTTGGTGAGCGCTTTGAAGACATCCTCACCGGCACTCTGTCCTTATTTCTCGTCGACCAGAGTCCTCACTCAAGACGCAGACATCGTCTTCTGCCCTTTCAGCTATATGCTCGGTAGGTCATGTTTCATTGTGTGTGTTTATGGGTGAATTAAGAAGTTGCAAGTGATTTTCTAATTCGTTTTCTCATCTCATCGATACTAAGGGTTCACTTCTTGAAAAAGCTGTTGGTAATAGTGAGGCTAAGATTTGCGTTTGAGGAAAGAGAGAAGGGATGGAAAATTTAAGCAATGATATCTCCAGAAAAACTAATACGGAGGAAAGAGTTGTTTTTTGCCTTTCCAACGGATCTTCCATCAAATGAGCGTACTACCAATAGTAAATTTGAAAAGGTATTTTTCATGAAATCCAAGCGAATATTTTCCACGGTTAACTCGTGACTTCGATGGTGAAAGTTACGTTCTTCCATCCCTAACTGAGTTTACTCTTATTGTTGAATTGGCAGCAGATGGTGTCATACACTTTATTTTTCAAATCAATAACCCATTTTTTTCCATCAGTGGCGGTATGTTAATGTTCATCGCGTAATGTTGTTGAGAGGATTATTGATTTAGATCCAATAATTCGTGACAACTCGGATGTCACATTAAAGAACGCGGTCGTGATACTGGATGAGGCACATAATGTGGAGGACGTTTGCAGAGAGGCAGTCAGTTTCTCGTTCACCGAAAGGGAAATTGTTGCGGCACGCGACGATTTGTGCAAAAAAGGTTTTTATTTGCTGTCATATAGAATGATAAAGGGGGTGGATGGGATATGAACAGATAACTGTTAACTTTTAATGGAGAAACTCGCCAACTTTTATGGTATTCTTTTCAATAGAAAAAAGAAATATTTGCTATTGGGATTCATTTTTGCGACTTAAAAAAAATTGGATTTATTGCTAAATTGATTCATTTGCATATTTGTTGATTGCCGTTTTTCCGATTGGATATTTTTGCAAATTTCAAATTTCTTTCGAAGTTGAATGAAAGTTTCTCCTCGCGGTTGTTGTATGTTTCTCTCATAACTTAATTTTTTGCATTGTTTTTTTACGTCTTCTGCCCTTTCAGCTATATGCTCGGTAGGTCATGTTTCGTTGTGTGTGTTTATGGGTGAATTAAGAAGTTGCAAGTGATTTTCTAATTCGTTTTCTCATCTCATCGATACTAAGGGTTCACTTCTTGAAAAAGCTGTTGGTAATAGTGAGGCTAAGATTTGCGTTTGAGGAAAGAGAGGAGGGATAGAAAATTTAAGCAATGATATCTCCAGAAAAACTAATACGGAGGAAAGAGTTGTTTTTTGCCTTTCCAACGGATCTTCCATCAAATGAGCGTACTACCAATAGTAAATTTGAAAAGGTATTTTTCATGAAATCCAAGCGAATATTTTCCACGGTTAACTCGTGACTTCGATGGTGAAAGTTACGTTCTTCCATCCCTAACTGAGTTTACTCTTATTGTTGAATTGGCAGCAGATGGTGTCATACACTTTATTTTTCAAATCAATAACCCATTTTTTTCCATCAGTGGCGGTATGTTAATGTTCATCGCGTAATGTTGTTGAGAGGATTATTGATTTAGATCCAATAATTCGTGACAACTCGGATGTCACATTAAAGAACGCGGTCGTGATACTGGATGAGGCACATAATGTGGAGGACGTTTGCAGAGAGGCAGTCAGTTTCTCGTTCACCGAAAGGGAAATTGTTGCGGCACGCGACGATTTGTGCAAAAAAGGTTTTTATTTGCTGTCATATAGAATGATAAAGGGGGTGGATGGGATATGAACAGATAACTGTCAACTTTTAATGGAGAAACTCGCCAACTTTTATGGTATTCTTTTCAATAGAAAAAAGAAATATTTGCTATTGGGATTCATTTTTGCGACTTAAAAAAAATTGGATTTATTGCTAAATTGATTCATTTGCATATTTGTTGATTGCCGTTTTTCCGATTGGATATTTTTGCAAATTTCAAATTTCTTTCGAAGTTGAATGAAAGTTTCTCCTCGCGGTTGTTGTATGTTTCTCTCATAACTTAATTTTTTGCATTGTTTTTTTTTTCACTTGAGTTCCACAAAGTCGATTAGAATTATGAAATTCTAGAAAGTATATTCATTTGTCATAGGTGACGGTATTGTCGTTTATAGTTTATGCCAAATTACACAATGTCTTTCAAGTACAGCGGAAGGGGGGAGGGGGGGGGAGTTCTGAGGAATTTGCGCTCTAACTACAGCAGATTACGAGAAATAAAAATGACGTTATTTGTTTAGATATTAAGTCGACAATGTGAGATATTATTAGAAAGCAAGAGATGCAGATTGTGTACATGGTACTAAGTAAGCACTTGAAATGTTGAGTAAAAGTTTCTTCCGTTTATAGCATAATGAATGTGTTTACGTTTCGAAGTAAGCAGTGGGTTACTATGGGGCATTATCACTAAGTTAATTACTCGTACGGCTAAGAACATTTGAGGTAGTGTATAAAAACTAGTGGAAATTTTAAAGTTGATGAAAAGTTTATCTCTGGTAGGTCACAAGCTATCACAATTCACTTCTTTATTTCAGGGAGGTAACACCGGACTTCTAGAAACTGATCCCAACTGGTACCATAAAGATCTGATCGTTTAAAAAATACTTCTTTCGAATCCAATGCTTCCTATTACCTCTTGATGAGTGGGGGGATAAAATCATGGCAGCAGCCAGACGCACATTGAGACAGACAAACGGAAAGAAATTGTAAATCCGGGTCGTTCTTTTGATCGTAGAAATTGTTCACTGAACGATAAAGTGATACACGACTAGCATCCAGATTACTCGTTTATTATTTAGTGTCAATTATATAAAGAAAGATGTGAAATACAATTTAATATATTTTTTTTGGAAGTTGCATTTCTTTCGGATCGGCTGGTTAATTCAATTTTTGGCCCATGTGCCTAAAAGGTTTCATGCAATATACGTGAGGGGGAAGGGGAATTTTATCGATCTTCCCAGGTATACCGAAAGTCTTGGGAAACCCTCGATTCTAATGCCTTCTATCCGTTTACCTCTGTAACTCCAACTATATTTGTATACACGTTCTCAGCATTATGTTAGTTTTCAGCGAAAGATTGCTGCTTATTGAGAGCTGGATTGTGTGGCTACTGTGCTCCACATTAGGACATTATACACTATCTGCAAAGCTTTTATTTTATGATTTTATATCATTATTATCAAAAGATTAAAAGAGGCGAGCTCAGTAGCTTTATGTTTCTTTACTTTTTTATTTTTTATGCTTTTTTTCTTTACTTCATTGCTCCAAGAAGTTTTATGAATAGTTTAGGTGAATAAGTTTATGGGTGATGTGTTGGATTGGTTCGTTGAGTTGGCAAGCGAAGTTGCAAAACGACGCCCATCTAGAGACGATCGTTACACAGAGACACTCTCATGGGAGAGGTTGTACACATCATTGGACGAGGCAAAATTGACTATTTTTGCCGAGAGATGTAAAGCATCTCCATACGCGGCTCTTTTGGTCAGTGTTTCAATATTTTACTTGGTTTTTTGTTTTTTTTTGTTTTATTTGTTTGTTTGTTTGTTTTTTGCTGAATTTCTCTTTCATGAGATGCTATTGTTAATGGAGGTTCTTAAAAACCTGCACTGAACTTGAATTTCAGATGTTTAGTATTTATTGAGATGGTGCTGAATTTTAAATGTGAAAGATCTTTCGGTCTCACATATTATCAATTGGCTACTTGGCGTTTTTGTTGGTTTCTCATTTTTTATTCGTATTAAACTTAAAGCTATTATTAACTTGAGAGGACTTAGTCATTAGGGTCGAATAGAAAGATGGGTCAAAGCATTTCTTTGTATACGAAAGTGACTATAATGATGCATAACAACCACCATTTTCATGGCCTGCACGGCGTATCACCTTTCATTTGCTATCACATATCTTAAGGCTTGCAAATTGAAGTACTCTTCAACCAAGTCTTGCACAGGTAAACAGCGAAATAGATAAGAAGCTGAAAATCCATAGAACTACAAGGAATTCAATGAATTGCATGAGCGGCTAGCGGAAAGCTATCGTACAACTACAATAGCTTTCTAATAGTTTACTGTAACGTGACATGGTTTAAGACAGCTTTGGGAGTGATAGCTGGTCAATCAGGCGAAGAGGATGATCGTAACATGGACTTGCACCATTACAGACCGCTGTCGATGTCTGTGGTGTGCGTAGAGAAGTTTCTCTACTTTTTCAAGACTTATTTCAAAGAGGACCATCGAACTTTCTATAAGTTAGTTTCTTTACTTTCTTTTATAGAAGGAGTTGGGACTCTAGAGGTTTTTTTGCGGGGAATTTTGTCGTAGGTGGTGCTTATCCTATTTTAATCACCATAACAACGGTTATTGTTTTGTGAAGTACCACTCCTGTATGCTTTTTGCACGTTTTTTTTTTTTGCAAAGCGCATAAAGGTGCTGTGTTTGCGCGCACGATGTCCCTATCTGTTTGTTTGTTGGCCCTCCCATTATCCGGTACTTCAACCCGTCAAGTGAAGAAACTGAAATGACAAAATTTAGTGAGTACTATCTACATCCTATGCCTAGTTTCATCCCTAATGTTCTTCTCTTATTTATGGGCACCTTCTACGGTGCGAAATTTTTCTTCTACAAGTCTTGTGATGTTTTCCTACAGCATTCGTTTCTTTATCGATTTTTGAATATCGGTTAAAATCTGTTTTATGAAAGTTCCTTAGCTGATTAGACGTCCGCCTTTGTTGTAAACCTTTTATTCAACCTGACAAAGCTTTCAGGTTTGCTATTTTCATTCTTTTTTTTGTCCTTATGTTTAAACTTTCAATACCTATGCAGCATGTCTATACTCTCCAATCTTAATTTTTTACTTTGTGCCCAGGAATTGGAAATTTCCGCGCCCGTTTATGTTTTCCCTGCCTAAAAAGTTTGGAGTATTATTTCCGTTAACTATGACACCTGTTTTGATAATTCGGTCCTTTCTTTCCCTTAACTTCCATTCTTCCCTATCCCATGCATTCCCCGGGAAAATTCCATATTCCATGATTCCTTCGGGAAAATTAAAAAATCCATCAATCCTGAGGCTTCAAGTTTAACTTTCCAGCACTATTGTTTTTCAAGGAGATGTATGGTGAGGCAAAGTAATGGGGAGGGAGGTGTTGATCGGCCAGAGAAATATTCTAATGTCACGTTCATTTGCAGATTGTTCATCTGTATCGATAAGCCGTTCGTCCCATTCGGATCGCGTACACGTAGCGGTGATGCTAGCGAATTTCCAGTTCGTTTTTCCTTCTTATTAATTGAGTTTTAAATCTTTTTTTATTTCCTCTTACATCAGTAAATAAATATTTTTTTGCATAGTGGTTAAAATGTTTGATCATCTGAAAGGAAAAAATTCAACATGGGAGAGAGGTTAAAACTGCTTTTACCGATATATTTTGATACTCAGATGAATTTTGCACGCAGCTTTCCATTGAGTTATTAATTTCTATTAATACGATTGATTCACTAACGGAGTTTCTTTGTAATTTACAATAGAATGGAACGGGTCATCCGTTGTTAGTCAAGCTACTCTACCGCTAAGTCAGAAATATTGCAGGCATGCCATTTGTGTTCGATGATGGTGGATGGGATCGAACGATTGATTTGATAGTTATATTGTTATAGTTATTGTTGCAAGATCTTAGAGGAGTGAAAGAGTACGGGAGATTAAAAGGCTTTTCCTTTAAAATCTCTTTTGAAAATACTTTTAAGTATGTCCTTCTTTTTCTGCCTCAATCCCCCCCCCCCCTCGCTATTTGGAATGTGCCGTCCAAAAGGCGTAAATTCTGATATTTGTGTCTCAGAATGAATATAATGCCCTAAATACGTATGTTTTTAGGCGGATGTTTTGGATATGAGTATGGTGGATGAGCAGAAACATGAGTGGCTTGATTCGAGATCGAATCTGAATGGTTACCACGAAATTAAGCGTGGTTATCGTGTCACTCTCAACCTCTGGTGTATGAGACCTGCTTTGGTTAGTGCTTTTGCTTTTGCTTTCTCATTTACGCCAAATAGGCTGATAGTTGCTTAGGTGGCTAAGAGTGGTACTACACTTACTGCATTTCATTTAAAGATGGTACCATCTCCGTTGTGGCAGTAATTTACTTTGTAGTCACCTGTGTATTTCAAGATTCTTCTCCGGTGAAGTCATAGACGATTCCATCCAGCTTGCTTTTATAAAAGACTTTATTGTCGCCAAATCGATTGAACTCAGCTGAAAAAATATGAAAGAAAAGCATTCTAATGGGGACTAAAAATTTCACCGTTGTGATAATGCTATAATTGACCATATCTTCCTCCCTCATCTACTTTCAGCGAATGTTTGAGTCGTTACATTTAGACCTGAAGTTTTCTCGCTTCAATTTTTCTCAATCTTTTCCACCAAGGAGATCACCTAACCTTTAGCAACGTCTCATTTCCTCAATTTTATTCATGCGTCACTTTAATTATTTGATGAATCACTAAAAGGCGATAAAGATCTCCCGCCGACTTGATTAGATCAAGGAATTGCCCATGCATAATTAGTGATTTACATTTGTTCACAAGGTGATAATGGTGAATGCAACTCTGAAAGAATAATGTTTGCAAACAACTTTTGGAATCCTAGGAGTGGTATTCGCATCACCTAACCTAGATTCTCATTAAAAATATTTGCTTCACTCATATAGCCTTAGAAGTTTATGGTTCTCTTTATCTTTGAAATCCTTTAAAAAAACACACAAAATATAGTGTATCACAGTGAGTGGAAGTAGCGTGCCCTTGAGACTTTCAGTAGTGAGCTGTTACACTTTTCGGTATTGGGGTTTCTAAGTTTTTACCTTCGCAAAGGTTCGTATTCGACACAACAATGGCATTTTTTTCATTATGTGATCGCCGCTTGCAATAAGTAATCACTTCGCTAACTTACCCAATCTTTGTTTTGTTTGTTTGTTTTTGTTTGTTTGTTTATCTTTGTGTGATAATCACTGAAAGCATTTCTGGCTAATTTACCCAATCCCATAACTTCCAATTTCCGAGAAGTTACCACGAGCTGGTTGCGATCCGGTGGGGATGAAATGGTTTGTCAGCGATACAATACTCTTTCTCAGTGTTTTCAATAAGCCTCATTTTTAATGCTCATAGTTCTGTATCTTTATTTTAGCCTATTTTATAAATGTCGTCATTTAGGCATATTTGGATGCGTTCAGAGAATGCCGTAGCGTAATATTGGCCTCAGGAACGTTATGTCCCATGGACACATTCCGTTCTGAGTTGGGAACCGAATTCCAACAGATGATGGAGGGAAGTCAGGTCATCCCCAATGAACATATTTTCGCAGCGGTTATCCCTTCGGTGCGTTTCACTTGTCGTATCTGTTTGAAGCGATCGTTATAAAGGGAGTGGTACTGAATTTTCATCATTGAGAGGATGATCGACCATTGAGGGATTAGCTTGCCAAAGAAATTGTTTCATGGGATAGGATTGCTCACTCGCTTGAGCTTGAAAGGGAAAGCAGTTTTATATGGATTTTCTTCTCATTAGTAAGATACACTAAGGTTGCTATTACTATAGAGGTTTTGACTTTCTAATAAAAACTTTTACCCTTAAGAACAATATTTTCTGCGTTCCTTCAGAAACACGACTTTTTAATTGTTCCCTTCCATCATTCGTTGCAACGTATAAACTCTTTTATGGCTAAAATTCCTCTTTACAAGTAATCGCTAATATTCTATAACAGATTGTTTTCCATAAAGGTGCATAATTCAGGGTCCAACGGGATATCCTCTTTGTGGTACGTATCGCAATATCAACAGTGACGATCGATTTGTACGTGAGATTTCGTTACTTTTGAAGTAAGTTGTTGAATTTTTTAAGTAATTTAAAGTGTGGCAATAATTACCGATCGATTCTTATCTTTATGTTTTTTATTATAATCTTGGACTACCTACCTGAATTTTTCTGGTTACTTGTGTTACAGATTACGACAGGGGGATCACCTATTTGTTTCTGTATTGATGAAGTTAGGCTGACATTGGTGAGTAAATAAGGAGGATCCCCCTTATCACCCCTTATTTCGACGGTTATGATTAGCACTTAGTGTCTGCCTTATTCATATTCCTGTTGGAATATTAGGTAGTGAATCGTTGATGTTCATATGCATTTGCGCATCGTTAGAACTTGAAACCTGTTTCTATTGCTTACACTGAAGTTCCATGGGTCTCTAGCTGAGGTCAGTGATAGAAAAAAGCTTTCCCAGAGTCGACAATGCTTCCATCGTATTTGAGTGTCCACACCGAGGTGCTTATCTATTTATTTACTTATTTATTATTTATTTATTATTTATTTATTTATTATCTGTTCGTCTATTATATATCCACTCATTGGTTTTCCAATTAAAAGTTCAACTAGAGTCGAGGCGAGATGGTATTGTATTTTAGATCGGTATGTGAGATCGTACCGAAAGGGGTTCTCTGTTTCTTGGCCAGTTATCGTCTTCTCGATCAGATCTATGAGTTTATGGAGACGGCGGGCATTCTTCGGCAAATTCAAACAATTAAGCGTGTTCTTTGTGAACCACGTCGTTCATCACAAATGAACGAAATAATGGCACAGTATGAAGAGGCAATCACCAATTCTGCTCGCTATGGCCCTCAATGTACCGGAGCGCTTATGTTCGCCGTTTTTCGTGGAAAGGTAGAATGCTTTAATGGCTTTTTTTTAAATTGTAAAACATGAAAGAATGCAGGTTTAAGTATGCACATTTTACTCTAGGATAAAAGTCGAACCCATATCCTTCGGTGTTATTTGAGTAAATGTTCTGATAGTGAGATGTGGAAGTTGAGAAGGAAATGAAGCAGAGAGGGATGTCTGCTATGAGGGAAGTGGCGCCTAAGCAATACAATAATCTGAGGTGATTTTTGCATCGTTGTGCTTCAGGTATCCGAAGGAATCGACTTTGCCGATGATCGTGCGCGCTGCGTCGTTTCAGTTGGGATTCCATTTCCGAACGCTATGGATGAACAGGTTTCTGTGATGTTGCCTTTCTTTTAATCTCATCCATTGAAAAATTTGCACCATTTAAAGCCGTTTGAAAATGCTTGAGGAAATATTCTACAAAATAGTGAGGAAATGATTGCACATAAAGTCGGAAGCGAATAGTTAAGTGATATCAAGCAGAGAGGTTGTGAAGGGAGGAGATGCCCAAATTAATGGAAGAATATCGAAAATGGCAAATAGCTGTTTGTTGTCGAAATCTGTAGTGAGTGAAGGCGGAACTTCATTGTGATTCTATGACTGATGGTCACATTTTGTGGTCAAAGTTGTATTGCCACTTTTTCAAGCCGATGCGGCCGTCATTTCGGCCTATTTGCGATTATTTCTTAGGCTTGAAGCTTTTTTGTTCTTCTTTGCTTTTAAAAATTCCACGAAAGTTGTGTGCTTTGAAACATAGACTTTATCAACTATAGGAGGGGGTATATAAGGCGCTGCCAATGCTCGAAATTGGTCATGCCAATTTCTTTTAGGAGAATATGGATTTGCAAATTGTATTTGTTTCAGGTTTTGGAAAAAAAGAAATTTAACGATGACAACTGCAAGAAGATGAGGATACTGACGGGTGATGAATGGTACACGATGCAAGCATATCGAGCTTTAAATCAGGCGCTTGGCAGGTATTTCCTCTTTGTTCTATTGCAATCACCTTCCTGGTTGTTCCACTCTTCATTTTTTCAATCTGTGGCCATTTCGACGATTCTTGTAAATATCAGATTCCATGAAACACCTCGAACTTCGAAAAAAAGTGTCAAGAAATTTCAAATTTTCAACGGAGGTGTGTGCCCGGCATCTATGGAGCAGTTTTTAATTGCCACCGCCCAATACTTGCGAGGAAGAATTGATATTGTAAGACGCATTGTTCATGAATTGCTATTCTGGAAGGGGTAAAATTTTTCTTTTTCGAGAAGGGCTAAAAATTATTATTTTTTTATTCTGGAAGGGGTAAAATATTTTTCCTCTTTTAGTTTCTTTTCCTTGGACTTTTACTAAAATTTAAAATAATAACCCCTGTGCGTTTCCATCAACGAATATATTTGCTTAAATCCATGTTTACAGGTGCCTGCGTCATCGAACGGATTGGGGTGCAATTCTGATGGTCGACGAACGACTTCTTCAGAGACGGAGTAATCCGAATGCGACTAAAGTGTCGAAATGGATTCGTGAGCAGTTGAGACCCTTATCGGGTTATAAGCATTTCATTGAAGAATTACGACAATTCGTTATTAATATGAACTCGAGCACTGAGGTGAAATCTGAGCCTGTTGAAGAATCGTCTGAAAGCGATCTGAATATTTGCATTTCATGAAAGCTTTTTTGATATTCAATAAGTGATGGGATGACGAAATGGCGGTTATTATCGATGCTTTTTGACAAGAGAGGGAGTTAAACGTTGCTTCCGTACTGAAAAGGTTCATCATAACATATACACCCAACCTATGCGTTAGAACTTTACTTCGAACGGGCATCTTATTCAGATATTAAGTGGGTAACAGGGAAAGGATACTGATACGAGGTGATAACATAAGATAGAGGAAATATTGGGCTCGGATGAGAAACACAGGTAATAAGGAATCAAAAAAACAGTTCGCATTACCGACTGCTTACGTTNTTTGAACTCTTTGTGACGGAACAGTTATAACAATAACAGGTATACTCAAATATAACAAATAGTTTTTTGAAGGGTTGTCTTGCGGTGCATGGATGACCACCCTTCTACGCTTCAACGGTTCGATCGCCAAGACTATATGGGATCTTCAGTGATGCGCATCCACCTATACATCTCAGGTATGGTTGTTTTCGAGTAGTAGGATTCTTTGTGTTGCAGTTATCATATTTGGACATTTATACTCACTATCGTATTTGTCATTTACAACCTCAGTTATTCGAGCTTTCAAGTGATACGGAGAGGAGACTTTACTTCCGACCAAATTGTTTTCTTGAAACTCTTCCATGACGGAACAAAGAAGAGAGGGAGGAGAAGCAGCTCTTATGTAGGATCGACTGAAATTTGTTTTGGTTTTTTGGCTCGATGAGAAAGGTAAAAATTTTTCCTTGTAGTAGACTGAAGTTCGATTCACAGAAAGGAGGAGGATACTTCCAGCTGTGTTGAAAAGGAAGGGAACTGATATGGCAGAAGAAGTAAAAGCGCACTCATCCCTGTGTTTAAAGGTCGTCAACTGAAAGGCCGTTCAACTCATTAATGTTTGTTCAAGTTGCAGTCTTTGTTGTGGGAGTAAATTAAGAGGGAGAAGGGAGGAGAGGGTGAAGGAAGAAGGTTGCTGTTGTCTGCAATGTTCGCTTTGAATTGCAGACTTCTAGTAGTGAAGGTGATATTGCGAATAGGTATCGCGTTGAAGGTAATTGTATGGGTAGGGTTGCATATACTGAAAAGAGGTTGAAAGCAATATTGCTTCGCGGAATCATTTAGTTGCTTGCATATTGAAGTTATCTCATACCATCTGATGTGTCCATCGTCTTAAAAGTAATGAGGAATTCTCGGACCATGTGGATTTGACCCCCTCCACTCGGTGCATCTAAGGCGGCATCCCTTTCCTAGAAAATTCGAGCGATACCGGGTCGACAACTCTATAGATGCTTCGATAGCACCAATAACATTACAAAAGGTCATGCCAACACATAAAAAACAACAAACACAACCTATAAGAATGGCCTAATTGATTCTTACATAACATGGAAAGAGGCCACAGTCAGCGATCGTTGCGAAGATATGAAGAAGAGTGATGTGAGTTTTGAGTCACTCTTGTAGAGAAGGATGTCACCTGAGTTGCGACGCGCGAGCTGAACTCAGCTCATGCCTCTCATTGCATACGCACCACTACCGTACTTTGCACTCTGCGAACATACTAAAGCCCATCACAGAAATTCGAAAACTTGTGATAGAAACATACAATTTTTTCGATCGTTCAAGTCATGATGTCAAGATATGGAGTGAGGGAGTGAAGAAACAAGTATGACTTACAGACATACCTGAGAGTCAATCGAAGAGGCCCACATAACAATACTGGCCCACTACGTCGTAATGTTTCAATGACGTCATTGGATATGTGTATGCTTATTGCGAAATATGTGAAATTAGTGTTGACAATAGCAATAATAACAGTAGTAGAAGTTTAACCTTGTGCATTGAGTGAGTGAAAAAAGGTTGCATGTTTCTATCACAAGTTTTCGACTTTCTATGAAATTTGTTTGCCGAATGCAGAGCACGGTAGTGATGCGTACGCAATGCGAGGCATAAGCTCAGTTTCGTTCGCGGTTAGCAATCAGGGTAGAGCGCCCGATTTTGAATATATATAAATTCCTTCGACAACGAATGCGTCCATCCAATAATAAAGAATCAGAAAACGGCAAAAATCGTGTAATTCGCTTCATAGGATGATGCACTCACAGATAAAAATAATATATAGCGTAGGATATGAAGAGTCGCCCTCCTTCCCTGAAAAAGAAGTTTGTTTGTTCTTTGGATGGCAGTAAATTTTCAACAATCTTATCCACTTCGTCACCAGTCTAACACCACGCACCCAAAACAAGAAGGGCATATGTTGATTCGACAATGCCATTTCATTAGATGCAAAATTAAAATCGTCGATTGTATAGCGGTGATCGATGGAATATTTGAATTTACACATAAAAATGTTGTGGGAAAAGTATATCAAAATTTGACCGCTATGTGGAAATATTCAATTTTAGTGGCCAACGATGAAGTGTGGAATGCTCTCATTAACTGATCATTCAGTTGGCTCTCATCCGTCTCGAGTGGCTGCTATACGGATCAGAGCGACGGTTCGGCATGATGGCCGAAGAATCAGATACGATGGCCGAGGAATATGTGCTGCAATATTTTCATGGGGCATTGCCGGATGTGGATGCGGATAAGCTCCTGCTACATCAAGGCGACTTCCTAATTCAGTCGAGGCATGATGCGAACAATTCCCGCGAGAGACTTATACTCGCCATTCGGAAAGGTACTCGAGTACGACGTTTCGACATACAACGATGTGTTCATGGTGTTCGTATTTTGGGTAAATCGTTCGCAAGTATTCAAGCGATGGTTCAGCACTATCAGGTAAAGAATTTGGAAACTGCACGAGGTGAGCTGTTGAGGTTGAAGCATGCAATCCCCAAAGGTAGACACTACCTTAGCCATCATGACATCAAACTGATTAAGAAGATTGGTAGTGGTGCGTATGGTACCGTATATCGAGGTCTACTCATTAAAGAAAACCGTGCTATAGCGGTTAAGAGAATCGGCTCAGATGGAGAGATAGAAAAAGGCTTGAAACGTATGATGAAAGAAGCTCGTGTGATGCAACTCTACGAGCATCCGAATATAGTGAAGTTCTACGGATTCGTTATCGATAGACCACCATATCTGCTTGCGATGGAGTTATGTACAGGTGGATCGGTGGAGGATAAACTCCGTCATAGTGGTCAAAATATCACTATTGCTCGACGCATTGATATGTGTTGTCAAGCATCAAGAGGGCTATCGTATTTGCATCAAAAGAATTGTATTCACAGGGATATTGCTACAAGAAATTGTTTACTTGCTGGTGCGGTGTTGAAGTTGGCCGATTTTGGGATGTGTCGACCGAAACCGGTCTATAAAATCGACCTCTCAAAACCACAAAACATCCGTTGGTTGGCACCTGAAGTTTGGCATACCGGTGAGACATGTTTTGCTACGGACATTTATGCATTCGGTATAATGCTATGGGAGTTTTTCGAAATTCCTTACACTATCCCCTACAGTAATTGGAAAGCAATAACAGTGAAAGAACGAGTAATGTGTGGGTACCGTATGCCGGCACCTAAATCAATGCCACCAATCTTGAATGCCTTAATGAAGAAATGCTGTGATCAACAACCCAATGCAAGACCTACCGCTATAGAATTACGACGACACATGGAAAGAATTAATGAAATACCCATCATTCTAATATATAAAATGAGAGAATTATAAATGTGTACTGTATAATCTATCTATGTAAAATGTATACTGTATAATCTGTCTATGTTTACTGTATAATTTACAGTATCTCATCTGGAATCGTCAATGATGCTATTTATACACGAGTAATATTCCGCTATTCTATTGTTCTATTCCTCTTTGGAAAAATATTTCATGAATATTCCATAAATCAGCATCAAGCTGCTCTTAATCATTCCAAATTTCCATATTATATTATATTTTGATTGTTTATTGATTGATAAGTTGTTATCTAAATTCCGCTGATAAACGTCTCACAATGAAATTGTTATTGTGCGCGCAACAAAAACAAGGAAAGCTCGAAATGACGATGAATTTGGTCCTGAAAGGAATATTTATATTAAGCAGAATGGGTTATTGCACTAGCAAATCTAAAAAGTTCAATTCCTATAGCGAATGGAACTACACTGTCATATAAAAAGGACGCTTGAAGGTAGAGATCATATGTGAAGGGATCGACATGGGTATTAAGGGTATACACTGAATCTATAGGTACCTCTAGGTATCCAATGAATCGTTGATTCTTTTGTCGAACTTGTTATATCGCCAAAGTTGAATATTTAGACAATGCCCTTTTATACTGTGACAAAAGTGATCGCCAACGATATGAAGGAAATTCGATGGCTTTATTTCCGGTGCAATGATTGTATACGAAGATGTGTGGCCGAAAATTCCATTTTAAGATAGATTACACAAAGAGTAGATTATCAAAGAGTGGTTTGGTTGCGTATTGCCGGATTGGTGTTATTATATCAATGGCCGGGATGAAACACTTATTGCAATCTTTTATTGATAGCGATGAGAGGTTCATTTCAAGGATCATGCCTTCATCAGTTTACTTGCCCGTCGATAAATCTCGTCAACAGTCTGCAAAAAGAAAAATTACTTTCTACGTTGTGCTGCTTATTCGAATATAATGTCTTCGAATCTGCAACAGTCAACCCATATTGCATTTTCGACTCTCTTTTCATACTTTTCTGCTAATTTGCATTGTAAAAATGCATTACGATATGTCGTGGCGGAGTGTACGTATTTATGTGTTTAACCACTTATCGGTGTTTCCTACTTGAGATTCATCGAAACTGGTAAGTAAATCGAACGCAAAAGCGCATATGGTGTTAGTTTTATGAAATGCTTCTCTATTTGTTTGTCCCAATGGAACATCAACACAGACTGTGGTACCCAGCTTTGACGGTATCTTAATGAAAATCTATATATTAGAGAAGCGAGAAACAAAGTTGTATTTCAGGTCATACAACGGAAACTCTGGATTACCTTCGATAGATCGTGGATACCTTCAACGGCTGCCTCGTATGACTTGGTGTATTCATCCACAGAAAGCGTGTATACGGTCAGGGAGCCTTCACGCTGATCGACCACTCCTTAATATTCTAAACCTATTTATCGGCTCACAGATTAGGTTCTTCTTACTATATTCGTTGCTCGACTTGTGGACAAATCCACTTGTCCTTATGTCCACCAACCAAAAAAACAGTAGAAGCATTTGTTGGAAATATGTCTGTTCTACTTCGACGTCGAGCGAGTAATCGAAGGCACAGTGGCCGCTGCGACGGTTAAGCACGTTGCAAAGGTTTGCGGGTTCGTCCGCGCAGTCTTCTTCCAGGTTCCATGGATTTATTCGCAGAAGGTCTGAATTATTCGATGCATTTTGCTTTATTCTACCCACTCTTAGCTCTATTGATTCATATGCTGCCTTTTGATGTTGATAACATTGAAAAGGACGTTGTGCAGTTTTTGCCTACTGTAAAAGATGGAGTGATAAATCGAATGCATACCGTAAAATTTCTTGTCCAATATCATCTGGGCGAGTTTCTTCTCGATGCGTTCCACAGGTAACTCGATGCGTTTAGCGATCGTTCCAACCTGAATTTACTTTAAGTGAATACAGTATTGTCAGTAATCAGTGAGAACCTGAAGTGTGCTATTCGCGTGTTCCCATTATAGTATCGCGGATACTTGCAAACTTGGCATAACCTTTTGAACTCTATATACCGGGAAAGGGAGCTCTTAAGCACGTCCAAGGAGGAAAAGAAGAGAGTGGAAGGGGAGGTCGGATTGATTCACTCCGAGTTACGGTGCTTCAATTCCACGAAATGCAAAGAAGCAGAGGGAAGTGAGAGGATAAATGGTTAAACGAGAACTTCGATGACTGAATACGGTTCAATAAGACGGCTGATGTCCTTCTCCAGCATCGACTCACTCAGTGCATGGAAATGCGCTTTCACGATCGCGTCTCGCTTTAATTCGGTTCCGAAATGTCGAAATGTCTGCAGACAGATTTCCGTTAATGATGTCGGCCACCTACAGCGACGAAAAAAGAAGTTCTCTGCTGCTGACTGCGACAAATGAGGAATAAGTACCATTCATTCATAGCTGTGGTCCTCATCCAGGTCTCTAATAATCACGCGTAGCTTTGGTCATCTGAAGTCTTTATTGAAAGATTCAACTTAAAGGCGAGCGATAGTAAGAACAACCTATCGTAAGAGGCAGTTGAGACACTCTTGTTGTGAGGCGACATGCTAATTTGAAGTGACAAGTGCGATGGCGTAATAAATTTGCATATATAATCACGACAGCATGCATTTATGGATTTTGCATATTCCAATAATAATTGCTCCAAAAAATATGAAAATAGCACTTGATATCATACACCTTATTGAAGTCGAAGAGAGAACGTTGTTGGAAAGCAGCTGCTACCGAACGCATCGCTTCCACTTCACGACCCTTGTATTTGACGGCTAGCTTACCTGATAGAATGAGCGGCACCTCCTCTGCTTCATTCATCATTATCTAAAGATAGTAACACTAACTAAGTGAGAATGTACTTAGCTTAGTGGGAAGTCGTCTGATTGGCAGACGCAGCGGTTATGTTCGATGCCGCGCTGAAATAGGAAGCATCGAATTTTGGTATTATAAAATCAGCAAAACGACGTTTCAAATATGAAAACAAGCGTTTAATCACAACGTTGGCGAAAGGCATTCTTGAAACTTTCTACTATTTAGACTCCGTGGCATCGGACCCACCTTTTCCTTTCCCTGTCCACATTCGATTAGCATTTCTTCTCGCTTATTCTTTGTAAAGCCTTACAGGTGATGAAATGGCTATTACATCACCTTGTCAGCTTTAACGTTGCGATGATAAGGATGCATTTGTAAGGTCTCTAATTGATTCATTAGTTTACTTCTGCTCAGTTTTAGATGGCCAGTACGTGTGCATTGCAATCCAGTAGCTGATCCATAAAGCAAAGTTTTTATAACGGATATTTCAGTTAAGTTTCTTTAATGTCCGGTTGCACTTTCCACTGACCAATGATTTATAGACTCATTGGTCACCTCCACTTATACTTTTGCGGGATCATTACGTTATGTGGACAATGAATCTTTCAAAAGTATAGAATCCTCATGATCCGTGCATATGTAGACATAAAAAATTGAAGATAAATAAACTGAATAATTGCAGTTGAGTTGTAACAATGGTGTTGTGGACATATCAAGTAGCTTTAGGACCTTTGGGATTAAGTCTATTAAAGGAACAGACTAGGCGCTTCACAAGCGCTTGTCCAGTTAGCAAGCTTTTTCGCCAACCGTTTTCTAGACTTTCAAAATTCTCCTAGCACTCTCATATGAGAAGTACTCTTAGTGCGTTATCCGACATCATTCAGCCAACTTGTTCGAAGGATAGGACCAGATGTATAGACGTTGGAGAGGCAAGTAAATTTTCCGGGAGGGTGGAACTAGAGGAATAGACATCGGAGAAGGGAATGAAACCTTTCGCGTAGCAATCTAACGATCTAACGAATGCGCCGACGTCAAAATGAAGCGATGCTGCAAATAACCTTAGCGAGGCACATATACTTGAGTGCTTTGCGAGCGTCGATCAGTTCGTTGCTCAAATCGAATCCCTCGAATGCCTCATAGAAATACGAAAAAGCAGTTTTGAAATCACGATCCTCTGCCATATGTAATATACCGGATTGTAGATCGAGCTGTGCCTAAATGAAACCTCATCCGTATAGGATCTTAGAAGATAGAACAAGGTGAACAGCTAAACAAACGTTGGTTAATCATAAAAAGTATATGTTTGACTTAAGGGTAGTTGAGCTAGTTGAAGCAGATGACTACTTCAGAAACCTTTTGTGGGGTGGGCAGCGGGGAGGCGAGGAGGAAGGATGTTGTTACCTGAAGTCTTGGTTCAATATAAAGTGCGTTTGCGGTGGTCCGTGCAGCGACGAGTGATGTTTTTGCCTTACTGAGATTATTGAGACTGAAGCCACTCTTACTCTCCTCGAGTTGTACTTCCAACTGAACGTCCTTGTTCTCGACCTTTCTCAATTCTTGATTGAGTTTCGATGCTGCAACGAGTTATGACATTCCTCTCTTCTCTATGATAACATTGCAACAACATCGAAGTATTCGGAAAAATTCACTTGCTTTGCATCATGGAGGTCAGCGGAAGTACAGTAAGGAATCAGCCTGCAGTGCTGCTGGAGTGTCAGTGGCCATCTGGTTCGATAGCATTGAACGTCCTGGTGTGGGAGTCTGTGTAAGAACAATTGGAACTGCCGATGGGAATCACCGATTACGTTTACCCAAAGCAGCAATGGTAGACGTATTTTTTGACGTGACAGGCGCTGGCATCTTGTCAAATCTTGCATTCAGTGCAACCCTATTAGCGGATATTACAGTTCATATGAGATGTGAGTACTATCGGCAAGTTTACCTATACTATGATGTTTGCTCAATTGCGACATTTTCTTATGATTTATAGGTTTGAAGTTGATTTCGATAAACCATTCCTACTCGCTATAGTTTTCTACGTTAATGGGGCTATTTTTTAGTTGCATATAATCTTTGTTAATGAATAAAAATACCTAAGTTTATGGCCTCGGGGTATTTGCCCATTTCATTGAGAAGGCGAATCAGGCGCACTTCAAGTGAGTGCCGAAGAAAGATGCGTTTCTGCTCGTCGGCCCATTTGACGCATTCACGGCACAGCTCAAGCTAAATGCATCATCGCTTTCAATACCGTAATTTCACTGAAACATTTACAGTATCTAACTACAATCAAGAAGAGATATCGCCACTGTACTAAATTGAAACAGCATCTGTCACATATCTTCAGGAAGAGGCGACGATTCACGACGCAGAAGTGAATCGCGGACAGATGCCCTTAGAGACGAACGTCGCGGAGCTCCATTCATGACGGATCTGGCGCCTATGGTCTCTAGCCGGAAATGGCGGCATGCCGTCCCTGGACAATGAGGAACGGGCTCGCGAACTGCCTCACCTCTCCAGAAATTGTGTTCTCTTGACATCGAGCAAAAACTCGCGATTCATCACTCTGTATCTAATGAACTGTACAACCGACAGCAGGCGGAGCGCCCACAGAAGCAGAAGCTGTTTGAGCAGCGAATCGAGCATATTCGGGGGTTTTCAGTGTCATGAGGAGGGAGCAAGGTACGCACAACTGCAACCTCGACGGAGTTCAACTGACACGGCGGGCTTCGACAAGCTTGCTGCGTCGCCTGTGACATCAGCGATGTTCCGATTTCGGCTTACAGCCCCCAATCCTCACGAAACAACGCAAAGCACATTCATAGAGTAGAGGCATAGCTGCGGACGCCATTCTTCCTATATTCTGATATTTTCTTTCTTTCTGACGATGAGAACGACGACGATCGTAACTAATGAAAGAGAACGACAAGCTCGAAGATAAAAGTGACACTTTCGAAAAAAATTACATAATTTGAAATATATATAATATCTTTCCTTCCACATATATTTCCACTTCTATGCAGTTGTCGATTTTGACAATTTTTCGTTTTCTAGGTATTCTTGTTTTTGCCATAACATCTTTCACTTTTAGTGTTTTCTCTCCGAGTCCACAGTTCTATATTTATCAACTGGATTTCAACATTCATAATTTGTTTGCTATTGAATTAAATATTTGATGATGAGGACTCATAAATTTTGAGGAGATTGGATTAGAATCAGTGATGGAAGTGACACAACTATATTAATAGATATACCTTAAGATTGGGATCTTGATCAATTTGTAGGCATAAATCAACGAGGCATCGTACCACTTTTGCGGCTTTCGCTTTGCCAAATTTTGTTAAATATGGTCGCGTCATTGTGATTAACTTCTTCAGTTCTAAAGTATTTCTCTAGCTTTATAAAAATCTTTTCTGAAAAAAAGTTCTCAAGCACTAAATAATCGAATGGCGAATTTTTCTTCGAAATCTCTTAGAAATGAATTTAAGTAGAAAGAGATAATATAATGTGTTGTCTGTTAGTAAGCAATATTTTAAAACTCGAGTCTACATATGTCTTAAAACAAAGGCTTTTATGATTGGGCATTCGAGTGCAAAAATTGTAATAATAATTTCTTTTTTCAATATTATGAAGTGATCTTATTTTTATATTTGTTTGTGAATAAATAAAATACGATATGAAAAATACAGAAATTATTGTGTTGACAAGGAACATGAGTTCGCGAACTCAGCACGAAGTGTTGGAGGAGCATCTCGCAAGATAATCGAGGGAGCAGACGTTAGCAGCGATGAGTTATGTTCATTGATGAGCTTCGGATCTTGCAAAAATAGGGCCACTTTGACGTCCTCAGCAGTATAGTACTATCCCAAGGGCTTGAACGACTAAGGAGGGTGTAGGTCGTTGTGGAGTTAACCATTCGTTTGGAATCCAACAACCTTGCAATGTAGCCATCAAATCAAATTTGGGTCACACTAGAACGAAAAGCACAACATTCACCTTCAGTATCTTTCTCTTCACGGAGGTGTTTACCAACACAGATGATTGCCTCTTCGCGTCGCTTTATCTCATCTTCATCGTTTTCCGATATGTTCGCAGATACTTAATTGTAGATGCTTTTCATTTTCGGAAACGTAAAATTGCCGTTTTAACATAGTTTAGTGAGGTATTTCTTAATGAGTATATAAGTGTCGATTTTATGTTATTGTGGAAGGCATCAAAATAAAGCAGTCAACACTATTGAGCCGTTTATGTAAGATTCGGTTACTCACCACTTAGTCGCTTCTCTCACACATATTCCCTAAATTCGATGCACTCGAAGCAATTTTACCGCAAAATCTATGAAATAAACCGATCTTCAGAAGCTAATATAAATTGTATCGCTCGTAGCTTTATTTTGATGCCTTAATCTTGCCGATTATGAGCATAGCACACAATGAAAAGCCTTCTAAGCGAATGGACATTTAGATAGTCGGTCATTACGCACGTCTGGGAGATCTCAGAATATTTCATCCTCGAAGTTACGAGTGGTGAAACACAGACCGAAATTCCCTTCATAAGATTAGGTTTCATATTTGCATTCATTAACGGAACAGTAATATTTGGTTTCGTTATTGGGTTTCTGATATCAGATTGTGACGGAATGTCTAGGAATGCTTCATCCGGATTGCTTTTCGAAAGATTAACTTTGGTCTATATTAGCCTAATTATACTAACAGGCTGACATCGTTTAACCTGTGATCAATGGAATATCGCAGGTTCAATTCCGACTTGATTCTTTTCTTTTTGTAAAATTGTATTCGGCTTTTCCGATATTCCGCTGTTGGAAATATTTCAATTCGCCTCTCCTTGTGGTTGGGGTGGGCATCACTTTCAACTCGCCAAAAGATGTTGCAGTACAAATAATGTTCGACACTTTTTGCTGTTCATGCTCACATGTTTTTGTATGTTTTCCCATTTCGAGGCGTTAAAATAAATAAATAAATAAATACTTATAAATATTTTAAGAAAGTAACCGATTTTCTCGAGTTCAGCCAGCGATATCACCTTCTCCCCATTTCTGCTGTCGTCGTCATTGTTACGCATGATCGTCGAATATTATCCTTAGCACTCTTGGGGGATATTCGACCACCCAGAAACTCTATTAAACCAACAGTGTTGATCAGCGACCCGCAGGTAGTATCGACCTTTGGAGCAAAAATTTGCATATAGCAATTTGCATATATGCTAATTTCTAGAGAGCTTAGAAATGCGCTTGTGTGAGAAAATAGATGTTGGTAAACTTAACGTATTTCTTTCTTAATTTGTTTTTTAGTCACTTGGTGATATTATGCTTTATTCAATGCATCACCTTTAGCATTACCCATAGACATAAGGATAGAATGCTATTGCAAGCGAGCTTTTAACTCTGAAGGTTGAAGTAACTTTATAGAGAGGAGGGATTGTGAGGGGCTCATATAGACGAATCACCTTGTAAAAGTTCGTATTCCACAAGTTCCTCTGCAACTTTCCCTCATTTATTAGAAAGTGTAGTGCAATAAGGTTATTGGCCGAGGTAATTTCAAAGATTTCGGGCAATTTCGAGGTAATTTTTCGTAAATATGAAATGTTTCGGGCAATTTTTATAGTTTAGTGTAGACTGAAATTATAATCGACGTTTGATTATCGATGGAAACTTTTTTTCGCAAGCGACAACGAACTCGTGACCTCTTAGATAGCGGCATGGTAAATGCGTTATAATGTTGTGCATATAATGTGAACAGCTAGATAAACTAGCCGCAACGTTTGATCGTTGAAGAGTTATGCGCTCACTTCTCAATTTTTGTTGAGAAGTTTTGATAGTCGATAGATCGATAATTAAACAAAGTTTTTTGCTGTCCATTTATCTAATAGGTGGAGTGAAAATGACCCGCTCGAATAGAAAGGATTTCTTAACGTTTATGATGGTGCAGCATTTAAACAGTGAGAGGTACTAGTCATATGTGGCTGAATATATCATTGGCCAAAACCCCGCATTGACCCTCTTTCCCATTCGGCTGATAAGGTGGGATCATGAAAGGGCACAATTGCTCTTTTCTCCGTCTTCTCACAAGCTTTTACAAAAAAAGCTGTAGAAAATAGATGAAAGTACTTAGGCGTGATACCTTTTTTTGGATTCCAATACCGCTTGACATCAGTTCTTCAGGGCATTTGCACTCTTAACTAAAGCAGTTGAAATCAATAGCAGTTGAAATAGGTCAGCGGTTGTGCATATTTTTTCAGTTATTTTGTCTCGACACGATTGTTTGTATGTTCGTTTGCGTCGGTTCGCTCCGATGTGTTCTGTAGCTGAGGTGTCAATCGTGGTTTTTCCATCTCTTTTTCCGTCGTAAAAAGAACTTGTAGGGCACGGATAGTCTCTTCTCATTTCAGAAAGTTTTATTACCTTTGTAGGATATAAATGTTGAATTTGGAGTACGATATAAACAACGTGAAAAAAAAGGGAAGCAATAGATTATTAGATGAATTAAATGTGCACATTGAAGGGTGTGGTGAAAAGGACGGTGGTTGGAGATGAGTGCCGGCTCGTTTTTCGTCGGTGATGAGAAGCGCCGAGTTGCGCATCGACCTACTACGTCGTCAATAGAGTTGATTCGAGAACTTGCATTCAAGCGTCATTCACTTAGCAAGGTCTTTCATCAGTTTTTTTTATTGCTTTCTTTTAAGAATTCCGCATAATTCGTTCACTTCTATCTTTGGCAAATTAACTCATTTCGTCAGATTTAAGAATCTTAGCACATTTTATGCAAAATTCCCGTAGGTATGTTTGCTAAGTGTTTTCGATTTTGGGAAGTTTGAGGCAAAGCCGATGCTAACCGCAGTTGGGGTTAAGGCCAAACGCAAGAGCGGAATCGGGTGTAACCCATCTCAGTTAATAATGGGTTAAACCTAGATCCAATGAAGATTGAGTAGGATTTTATTGTAGATGCGAACTTTGTGCCGGCTGGTTACTTGTGCAAGGCTTTGCTACTTATACTCAGTGGTGCAGGTACTTGATATGCTTAGGGTTTGCGAGTGCAAAGATGGGCCTTCGCTATTAGAGAAAGGCCCGGGTCGTGTTGATGTGAGGCTTGAGTTCAGGATTGGAATTTTAAAGAATAACTGTGGAAAATTGATGAAATCTGGATTTCTTTTATTTCCACCCTTCCAACAACAATTTCCATGAAAATTCATTAGAGGTTTAGAAAAAAATTTCGCCAAAATCACGATAGAAGAGGAGCGAGCTCTGTCAGTTTTATTTATTTATTTACTTATTTACTTATTTATTTAATATTTATTTATTCATTTATTTATTTGTTTATTTGTTATTTTTCGAAACATTACTAATATACGGCTTTCTTATCGTTACCGGTGAATAATTTTATAAAAAAACACTCCACCTTCGAAATTTGGGTGGACACCCAAAAACCTTAAAATCACTTCTTTTTTTCGGGTGAGAGTGCTTTGCCTCAGTGATCTAATTCTATCAACGTTCGGATTAACACCGATCTCTTTTGGAGGTTGATTGAAGCTTGAATGCGTAATATTCCTTTGATTTCGTTTTACATTAAATAGTATTGAAGTTAGTGATAAAGTGCCAGGCTGAATGAACATGAATGAGGAGGTTGAGGGCTGGGGAGGGGGGGGGGAGGGGGATGGGAGACAGAGCTTAACCACTCACAGCTACATGGAAGGGCAGGTAGGCAATGAGCCTTCACGTTCTACTTTTGAGTTGATGTGCAGTTATACGATATGTAATTACTATAGATGATGTTTACCGTAGCACGAAAAACGGTGTCAAAGCCTCCAAATATTGCCCCCCTGAAGGGTGTCGAATGAGGTAGCGCTTGCTACCTGGGAAGGATCGTTGTGTTTACTTTAAATGGAGGTCACTTCACACATTGGCGACAAACATCTAAGAGGACGAAACTATATTGTGTTCAATAGTGAAGAAGTTTTTTTTTGCAGATGGTCAACGAACTCAACACGAAAAAAGGAGACAAGAATATTAGGAAGGAGAACCGCTTCCTTAATGGAACAAAAGGTATCTTGGATTTATCTCGGATTACGCCTAACCAGAATGGCAAAGGGTGTCGTCAATTCCGTAAGAGAGTATCTAGCTATGACCATGTTCAATGTCTGCACGGAGCCCTTAGATGTGACCTCCGACGGGCTCACCTTTAAGCCACCTTCTAAGGAAGGACCTTTTCTTGTGGAAAATGCGCGACCTTCTCCTCTGCCATGCTTACCGCCTGATAGTATGAAGCGGCGTAACTTGAAACATCCAGAGAATTTTTTGGCAGTATATTAGAGAAAAAAAAAGCTGCAGACAGCCAAAGGGTTCTTTTTGAGAGTTTCTCATAGAAGACTCGAAAGTCTCGTGTTTCTATATAATGAGCACGAGGGTAAGACTCTGATGGTCGTCTTCTTATCTCGTTAAAAGAACGCCTCAAAATTTGGAAATTGCCTAGAGACATTCGAAAATCCATTATAAAAATGAAGAAATCATAGCATTTTATATTTATATGCCGAATTATGTCTCGCAACCTAAACTCTTCTGCTATATGCCCGTCTTAGATCTCTGTAGGAGAAACTAATGCCTCAGGTTAAATCTAAAAGTTTCTTAAAATTTTATTTAAGGCGGAAAATTCAAATCAGAAAATTGAATAAAAAATCGGGTGGTTCTATAATGCAGTTTTTTTGCTTATAGCGCCTTATTTCTAAGGATTATGTGTGTATCATATTTTAGTGAATAAGAAAAGCGGTGGATCACATAATCGTAAAGTGGTCTCATCGGAAGAGGAGGATGAAGAGGATACGGGCGATGAATTTGAAGAATACAAAGAAGAGGACTCATTTAGCGATGAGTTGGAAAAGAATACAGCGAAACGTTCACCTATTTCATCAAGGCAGTGTGCTTCATTCCCGCCATCGATATCTAGTGAAGTGACGTTTGAAGAGAGGTATTGTTTATTACTCGTTAAAAGTCTTCAGCAAGCAATTTACATGGTTTGATACTCTCATAAAAATTCCCCACAAATATTCGAAAACAAACTCTTTGAGTTGCATATTTTTGCGAACTACATATAAAACCAAATATTTGCAAAACAGTGTCACTCCATCCACTTCTCAACTCTAAAGAACTTGCCTTCCTTCGCCGTAGTGGTTGGTTCAGGAGGGATTGCGAGGGGCATATTGTCACGTCTATTACAGAGGTGGTGGGTAATTTCTCAAATCGAATGGCGCTCTTGCTCGTGACGATATGCCCTTGTAACTGCTTTAGTGAATCTCCGACATTTATCTTCCACGAACGAGGCCTGTCTTCGTTCCCATGGATGTCTCGGGAAGAGGGAGGATAGGATGCTCAATGTAATCAAAAAATAACGGGAATAAAGTCGTTCTCACTTTTGCGGACGCCTCTTTACACTATTGCAATTTTTTCCTTAAAGGGGATATGCTTGTTTGCAAGCTGCATGATGTATGAAATTTTACAGAGGTTACGGGGATACTTCTTGAGTTCTCCATACTCTGTCAACAACAAGTTTCTAGCTCCGATTAGGCTTCCGGTTTGAAGGATAACTGTATAGTGAGGCTTTTATAATCAGTGTTTAGTGATATTTTGGTATTTTATCGTTGGCAGTTGTATCGAAACATATTTTCTTACAGGTTACGAACACTGTCGGAATCAGATTCCGATGAGAAGCACGTTATATCGCGACCGAAATGGCTATGTAAGCCACGGTTGAATGGTAAAAAATCGGATGATAAGACATGTGCTGTACGCCGCAAACGTGCTTTCATCCCATCGTCAAGCGAGGAAGAGTCTGATGATAGCAATCACAAAGTTGGCTTTTTTACCTGCTGATCGCTAATTGCTTTATTCCATTTGTTTTTAAGTAATTATATACAACCCTTATGAAGTCAATTAAGGAAAAGATTGGGACTAATATTGCATGATGTTCATCGAATTCAGAGACATGATCGGCGGCTGTTAAGGCTGTTTCGATCTATGCTCATTGGCAATTGTTCGTTTAATATAGAAGTTTCCTAATTTTTGAAATCACCAATTTTCAGTGACGCATTATTCCAGTCGGCTGTCACTAACAATGATGTTCCTGGGTTTAAACCGCTAGTATTTTTTTGCAGCTTTGCAATTATAGGTATAAGGTTAAATTCGTTTTAGTGACTATATTTTGGTGTTTAGCTATGATATTTGAATGTTTGCATCAATTTTAGTGGTTTGACTCATGATCTAGAAAAGTTCAGCACTAAAATTTGGCACATGCACTCCGTGGTTCACCGTATTTCTTATCGCTGTACTCGTCATCTAAAAAAGTTTTTAATGGGCTTAGACCAGTCAAATTTTATATACGCACTCGTATTCAAAATTTGGTTTAAGTGATCTCGAGTTACGGCTTTTGCACAGCTTTTTATTCATACGAATATCGTTGATGCTCGTCTAGTGCTTTCTGTCAATTTTTTGCTGCTGAATACAGAATCGAGATGAATGGGTTTGATTTTCAGCCTTTGGTGACGTTGAAACAAATGGTGAAGAGAGCAAAGATACGTAGGGTTAAGGCGGCGTTGTCGAGCGACGAAAGTGACGCTGTGGATTCGGATGAGAATGCGCACATTTGCAGCGAAACCGATTCCGACGATA
The DNA here is from genome assembly GCA_006503575.1 of Baylisascaris schroederi. NCBI lineage: Eukaryota > Metazoa > Nematoda > Chromadorea > Rhabditida > Ascarididae > Baylisascaris > Baylisascaris schroederi. Next base: position 565,262 of record QEWY01003119.1, read on the forward strand.
GTCGGGTAAGTTCTTGCAATGTACTTATTTCCTTAATTTTGCTCATTTGCTTTATTTACTTCAATCAACAAAGCATTCATCATCAATAAATATCTTTTCATATCGCTTCCGCTTTCGCTTAGGTGAAGTTGTAAGGTTGAGTGAAGGTTAGGGCCAGCTCGTCTCCTACCCCTAGGATGTATGGACTTGCGTCACCACCCTCATCCCGATGAGGTTGCTGGTCGAAGTGGCTCGGTAGGGCGAAGTCAAAGAGCCTGATCGGAGCCCTCTTAAAACCGTACTAAACGATGAGTGTCCTTTTTGATGCGGCGCTTTTATTTTTGACAGAAGGTGATGTAGGCAATTTTATTTCTAGGAAATTTGGTACATCCAAACACCGATCTTGTGTTGATGAGGTAACTGCTGAACTGAGGATTCTTCAGTTCGAGCTTTCATTCAATCTTTTCATGTGCATTTTGCTATACAGGGCACATTCTGTCCATTTCTTTTAAGTTATTGGGGTCTACAGAATATCGGAATTCAGAGGTGACGAAGTAATTTCGGCATTAAATAAAGCATCTTATCCCTTCTAATAAATACGATTTAAACTTGCTACCATATTTCTCTTACCTGAGAGGATAGGGGATCATATTTTCATCGTAGGATTGAATGGTAGGCCAAGAACAGGAATATGATGAATACGCATTTCAAGGTGGGCGATCGCCGTAATAAGAAGCGTATCGCTGCGTCAGCGGAATTGAATGCACGTTGCGTAGCATTCTTCAATAGTGCAACTCGCGATAAACTGATGAATGCGCCAAGAATGACTCCAAAAGTGGCCGATTATATCATCGAAAGGCGGCCATTTGCCGATTTCGAAGAGTTGGTGAGTTGATGTTTTTTTATTTGAATAAACTTTCCAGTTTTTAATTGCAGGACTGAATCTTTGGATGAATAAAGAGCTCTCGTTGGTATAAATTGAAATGGGATAAAATGGGTTGCTTATATGGCGGGACAGCTGTTCCGTGGAATTTTATAGCATTTTATGGAGCATTTGCAGGGACATTTGGAAGAGATTTCCCAGGGTTTTCAAATATTTGCGCGAGATAATGTCATACAGGAAATGCTCTGGGGCCTTTTTCCTTTTCCGATGTTTACATCTGCACAGGTCGTCATGTCATGAACTGCCATCCATTTCCACACTCTCTTTCACGGTAGAGGTTTAACCATATAAGAGGTTTTTCTCGCAGATGAGAGGACAGGAAGGGCGAAAAGGAGAGTTGACGATAAGCAGAGAAGCATAGTGCGATAACGCTGCAATATTAAAGTGTTGAGGAGAGTATCCTTTCATAGGTCCTCTAAATTCTCTGATCCGGACGGAACCAGTCGGGTTATGTTTATTATTGGTGGTAATATTTATTATTGGTGGTGACCCTTATAATGGCTAACATAGCTATGCTAATGCGTTGCTTTGTAAATGCCTCGATTACGTGAATCTCTACGAATAAAGTATCATGCGTTACGCTTTAGGGGTAGGGCTATTAACCGTTTTGTTTCCTTCTTGTATCATCAGCTAATTTTCCTGGATTCTGTATGAGCGTTGAGTTTGGAATCTGTTCAGTACGGATGGATTCAGTTGAGATTCTTTTGCTGTTTTACTGCTTATGAGTATGGCCCATTTAATTAGAAATCTGCGCTGCTAAGGGTTAGCAATGTTGTTAGGTGGTAAACTTTGCAAAGTGTTTAGACGGTGAATCACTTAATCATTTAAAGAGAAGTGGCAGTGAGTTACCGTTTATATCTGTGTGCTATTATCCTTTACTGCGTGCTTATGTGCCTTTTTTATCAGTTATCGTGGCGTTCCGTCGTTCATTTCTAAACCATCGTAGGATTTCCTCTGTCCTCAATGGTACCATATAACAGTCTTCATGAAATATGGTCTACTTTAACACAGCAATTTTGCAGCGATCTAGCTTATCTGAATGTCCACGTGGTTCAAGTATAACGGAGCAATATGTGGATTATCTGGAAAACCGTGGTATCCTCGAAGCGATTTTGGATGACTGCAGGCATCATTCAGAGCAAATGCAAGCCGCGCTTGAAGCACTACGTTTGGAACAAATGCCGTCACAACCTAAGCTTCTTGATAATAGGTGCGCTTTCTCGTTGTTGAATTTTATGCAAAGTTCTCTTTAATCTTTATTATCGGAGGAGAAATAATTTGAATTTTGAAAAGGGAGAAACTCAGCGACAAGCAAGTGAAATTAGCTCCGAAAGTGCTCCTTCTTGGTCATTTTTTTCTTTTGCGTTTTTGGCTCTGAGTTAATTGACGGGTTTGAATCTGTGGTGCATATAACGTTTTTACTGATTATCAAAGGATATATGTTTGAGTAAGTAAAGTTTTGTATTTCAGTTGTGAACTTCATCCCTATCAGCAAGTAGGACTTAATTGGCTTATAATGATGCATAAGCTCAATTTGAATGCGGTACTTGGCGATGAAATGGTATGCTTTGCATTCGTTTCTTTTAAATCCTTTCATTGCTTAATTGATATTTTAATTTGGCTGAGGTAAATTTTCATCAGTGGCATACGAATGTTGCCGCATCTTTTGCAGTTGTGCCGTCAAACGATTGACTTGAACATTGAAATGAATATTGGTGTTTTCCTTGTGAACGATGGCGCATGTTGTTGCAGTCCTTGATTTTCCTACGTTTTTCTGCTTTCTATGCGGTTTTGCAGATGCGTATTTCATTGTGACGTCGTTGAATGTATGTGTATGTCTGTTTGTTTGTCTGAATGTCTGACTGCTAGTTTCAAGTATTGATGCTGGAGTGGGGAATTTTTGTGTTTATAGCATTAAAAGGAATTGCAGAGATCTAGAAAAAGGAAAAAGTATATATTTGTCACCGGTTGGTTCATAATAATAAGAATTTTTTTGCAGCCTATTTTTATAAGTAAATGAGTGAATTGGAATCTGCAGGCATTTCACAAATCTGTTATTTGTTGATAATTTATAAGAGCAGTTGGTCAGGAAGGGGAATACGAGAAAAAACATATCGCGCTGATTCTTCCTGATACGCTTCTCAACTTATTTGCGATTAGTTTCGTAATTAATGAAACTAATTGACGAGTTGAGCGAAATGTAAAAGCACATAGCGCGTCAATCCCTGTGGCATGCTTTCCTATTTTCTTTATAATCATTTCCCCAATTTCGATAGTACAAAAAAATGAGTTTTTATAATCTTTAGTTTACTGATGCCTTTGATTATTGTTACTTAATACTTGACAAAAATAGCGTTCTTGTTACTTTTATTTGAGTTTTTTCTAGATTAGCGGAAATGAGAAAGATTTTGATTGAGCTTTTTGTTATTGTAGTCTTGTCAGTGGTCTAATTTAGGTTAATAAATTACCCCGTTGAGTGGTTTAATAGGAGATAATGTTTAGGGTTTGGGAAAGACGATCCAAGTGATTGCATTTTTGGCATATTTGAAAGAGTGCAACGTTCATGGTCCTCACCTCATCGTCGTACCCTCGTCGACAATCGAAAATTGGATGGCCGAATTAGCTAAATGGGCTCCATCAATAAAGATCCTCACTTACTATGGTAGCATGGATGATCGTCGCCAACTTAGAGCTATCGCCACTGATAAATCGGTAATATCATTAAATATTGATTGTTTTTGATATTTTTTAAAATTTTATTTTATGCTTTTTTATGAGAATAATGGAAGAAAAACGATTTTTTCAATATGAGAAAACGTTTGGAATTTAAATAATAAAATTATTGAAGGTTATTTTGCAATTCTGGTAATTGAGTTATTCGATGAGTAGTAAAGTAATCTCATGAATTTTGAGTAGTAAAGTAATCTCATAAATTTCCAGATTGATGTATTATTGACAACGTATAATATGATTGGATCAAGAGCACAGGATCGTAAATTCTTTAAACGTTTTCGAATCAATTATGTAATTTATGATGAAGGTCATCTCCTCAAGAGTTGTCACACTGAACGTTATAAAAATCTTATGAAAGTGAGAGTAAGTATGGCAATTTATACTTTTCTAGCTTATTAATTTTCTCTGTTTACTCTGTGAATATAAGATGTATTTCGGCTATTTAATATATTCGATTTAAATTGAATTTTTGAATCTTTTTGGGGGGATTTCTAAGTATTTTTCAATCGAAGTTTTTTTTGTAAAGAGAGATGGTTTTAGAAATTTCAGATAAAAATTACAAAAATCTAAAGTTTTTTGAGTGTCCCGTTTTATGTGGCTGTTAAAGGATATTTTTTGAAGGGGGGAGGGGGGGGGACGAAGGGGAAGAATATAAGGGTCGTAAAGCTTTTCACAAACACTTGTGTTTTCTTGCTATCTCGTTATTTAGTATTCTACGAACATTGTATAGTGTTTAGTGTAGTAAAATTTGCTTGTAATGCTCACAAATGATTTTCTTTCCGGTTCTAACTAATCAAAAGCTTTATTCATTCCTTTTCTTTTAAAGGCTAGCTAGATTGTTATTGCTTAAGGTTTGCATAAAAGATTTTCCTATATAAGAGTTTGATGCTATTTAAAAATGGATGGTGTGATTTTGTTAATTTGTGTAATTTAATTTGAATATTTCTTTAAGGGACAAAGGAAAATTCTTTTGACGGGTACACCGCTGCAGAACAATCTCATCGAATTGATTTCACTTATGTATTTCACTATGACAAAACTCTTCACGAAATATTGCGATGATATTACGCAATTGCTTCAACACTTCCAACAGGTTTTCAATTTATTTACGATCGATTTCGTTAGATAATTGTATTCGATTAGGATAGGATTATATTGTGATTTTCTGAGATATAGATGGAGGTGAAGCTAGAGAGGGTTAGAAACTTGTATGGATTAAAAGGAATTTGCAAGAACTGTTAGAGCAAAAAAATGATAGAAGGATGTGGGATTGCAATCGAAGATGTAAGGAACTAAGATTTTTTTTAATGGATGATACAGGTCGTAATTTTTGCCGCTAGTGGTCCTAGGTGCTCACTTTCAGTGGGGATGGTGTATGCAAATAGGATGAGGGGAAGGAGGCAAGTAAGCTGGGAAACCAACAAGACATATTTGCGTCAGGTATTCCTGACTTTAGAATTGGAAATGAAAAAGTAATTATGTATGAAATAAAGTTGAAAATTTATTTTAATTGTGAAATATATATATTTAATGAATATGGAAATGTTTTTGCAGAAAATTCCTGCAATGGAAGCGAAGAACGGCTCTCTGTATGAGTCGGATAAAATCGAACAAGCCAAAGCGATTTTGCAGCCATATATTCTAAGAAGGCTAAAAGCTAACGTAAGCTTGTTAATTGCACTATTTTTCTCTGTGAAATAAGCATTGCATATGATTCTTATATATGTTTCATGCCACAGGGTTCGTATTGAGAATTAAAACTGTATGATTGGATGAAATAGAATAGATATATAAATGGTTTAGTCGAGGGGATGCGTTTTGTACAGATAGGGGCTATTTTTTCCATTGAGTGCGAAGAGGAAAATGAGAGTTGAGGTATTTTTTGCCAAGGTCACAAAAAGATATTACAGCAATTCTGCGAACATATGGCGGTGAAAAGGATTAAATGATACTCATAAAGGTCTTTCACCGGAAGTTTTGAAATCGTTAATCCAATTTCAAAGTGATTTGTCCAGCATTGCCAAATAAAATAAATATTCGTTTAGGTATTAAGTTGTCTACCGAAAAAGAGTGAATCGATAGTTTATTGTACGATGACATCCGAACAAAAAGAAATCTATATGGATTTGGTGCGTGAATTTCGTGAAGTTGATGCGAATGGTGAGAAGATTAACACTGGTCGTCTAATGCAACTGAGGCAGATCGCCAATCATCCGTTGCTTTATCGAAGGCAATATCTCGATGATCGTGTTATTCAAATTGCGAAAGTTCTATGCAAAAAGGTGAGTAAATGTTTGCATATTAGTTGAAAGTTATTTTGCAGTTGAACGATTCGCTTTTTTATAAGGATTTTAGACTTGCTTATGTTTTAGGATTGATTTGCTTGTAAATGATTTAAAATTGTTTATAGGTCTCTTAAATAAATTGCGGTGTTTTCCTAGTGGAAGTAGTGATTCTTGGGACTCGCTACAACAATGATGATGTTCTCCCTCTTCTGTGGGCTGAATTCTTAGCCTCATCGCTTATGCTCGCCGTCAGTGATCATTTCTGGGCAAAAGTTATTGTTTGGAGGGGCATATCGTCCTCCTTGGATGTTCTTCAAGGGAACGAAGTAAATAGGGCGGAGGGGTAGTGGAAATAATTGATGAGAGGGTGGATGGTACATCTCAGCCTTGCAGCAGAATACAAGATATCCGTCTGGTGAATTTTTCACATAATTTACTGTTGAGTTGATTAAGGTTTGGAGGGGCCATCCCTCTGGAATGCGACCTTCGTTTTTGTCTTTGTCTTTTTTAGATGAAAGTAGATAGATCAGTCTTTGGCTGTTCCGTGAGCGTATTTTATTTGTATTGATTTATACGGAAGCGTTTTTGAATATGTAAATTTTTATTACCCTCCTTTACTTTACTTTCTTATCTTTTGTCGCCAATAATTGCATATCACTAAAGGTCTATGCAGAATGAATATTTTGGCAAAAACTGAGGAGTAATTAGTTGAGAGTATAAAAGTTAATGAGATATGATGTTAGGATCAGTTGTAATCCTCGTATCGCGAATAACTATAAAGCAGATTTGTTATTTCCCAGGAAAGAGGAAAGAATGTTGATTTTGTGCATCTTTTGCAGTTATTGCGTAAGTAATTATTTCTGTTAATTTGGTTTTTGTTTTATTATGTTTCAAACTTATGATGTTCATCTTCTAGGAAAAGGAATATGATAAGAAGGATCCCAACCATCTGGCCGAGGATCTTGCGTTTCGCTCTGATTTCTCTATCAGCCAACTCTGTTCGAAATACACATCCACTCAAAAATTTTGTCTTGATGAGAGGATAGCTTTGGAGTCCGGCAAGTTCAGAGAGCTTGATCGTTTGCTTCCGGATATCAAACGAAAGGTTTTTTTTTTATTTTTTGACATAAAATTGTTTTTGGCCTTTGCAACCAAAGATTGGTTGGGAAAACTCCGTCAAAGGGTTATCTATTGAAAGGAGGGGAGGGCAAGAGGTGATTAACTGCAAAATAAATGCAACTATGTTATCTTAAGAAATATTTTAATATTCTCAGAGATCGCTTCTTTGTCACGTTTTCACGTAGTTTTGTTCTCAGATTTGCAGGCAATCAGGAAAACATTTCCCAACAAGGTTCCCCTATCCAATTTGGCAAAATGTTTTACAAATTACGGCATCGTTGTTAAAGGACGCTATTTCCAGGGAGACAAAGTACTAATATTTAGTCAATTCACGACAATGTTGGATATATTAGAAGTTTATCTACGTCTTCGGGGACACGAATATTGCCGTCTCGATGGTTCGACACCAGTCATGGAGCGGTAGGTTTTCTAAATTTGATTGCCTTAATATGCGGAGTTGAGAAAGGAAGGGAGCAGAAGTAGTTGTAATGAAAAAGAAACAGTTTATTTTGGGATGGAGTGAGGGGAGAATGGCGTAATTAGAGAAGGGAATCGAGTGTAGGTTTCCGCCAGGTATGCTGATAGGTAGTCGAGCTTTCAGCTAGGTGTGGCAGATGTTTGGTTCCTTGAACACAGTGCCTGGTTCATATTAAGTTGTCAGGTTGAATAACAAAGAAAACGAGGTTAATGGTAAATGGTTCCCAGCGGTGGTTGTGATAGATCGATGAATTTTGCGAATTTCGCGATGGAGGTGAAGCCGTTGAAGTTGGATGAAGCAACGACGTTATCGTTGATATATCCCTGTATTGACATTTTTCAATGTGACATACTGTTCCAGCCGAAAAGATGATTCCACTAGTCATTGCGATTGTCAACTTTGTCGCAGCGGTTTACTTGCCACTACGACAGATTGACGATCGGAGTGACCATGAGAAGAAGACCTATATCATGGTAGAGTAGTTGTGGGCTGTTTATTCATCCAATGGAGTAAAGAAAGGTAAACAGTAAGGGGATGCTCTAAAATTTGCATCTTGTGACAGTGGTAGGGTGTAGGTATATGAACCTTGGTGACGAATTGTTCGAGTTGTTTGGCTTGATAGTGGACAGCTGGTACGCTCAAAGTGTGCGATAATCGATTTTTGGTGATCATGCGTCCAGGATGACAATTTTCTTCATGCATTTACTAATTATTAATAATTAGTTCACTAATTTTTTATTCATTTATAGCATATTCACTCCATTTCGAGATTGAATTTGGCAAAAGCCAGGTGTTGTTTATCAAAGCAATAAACTCACCTGTTTTGTTTATTTCTAGGCAAGAACGAATCAACGCATTCAATGCTTCGAATGATCTCTTCGTTTTTCTTCTCTCGACAAAAGCAGGTGGTATGGGCATTAATCTAACGGCAGCGAATCATATTATTCTACACGATATTGACTTCAATCCATACAACGATAAGCAAGCCGAAGATCGTTGTCATCGTATGGGACAAAAAAAGTTTGTATTTTCATTGTTTGCATCATAATCGTTTAATGAGGCAAAATTATATTTCTTGAACAACAGTTTTGAATTTGAAAAGTTTTTTCTTTGTTGATATCCTGGGATATGATTCCCGGCATCTTCTCGACCGGATCTTTCTTTGAATTTTTTGATTCATATTCGAATTTTTTCCACTTATTTGTTGAAAAATACTCGAAATAGGATTTTATCCATATTTTGAAATGAACAGCCAATTTGAAAAAATTTGTACTAGAATTTTAACACTCTGAGCACTTTCTCTTATTTCTTTCTCCTGTCCTCTTCCCTCCTTTCACTTCTCACTCAGTTGTTCGTCCTATCTTGGAATATTCTTGCTCATAAAAGGCTCATAAGTAAAATATATGTATTTAGGGAAGTTTTCGTCGTACGTTTGATTTCGGTGGGCAGTGTCGAAGAAGGGATGTTGAGCGTGGCGCGGAAGAAGCTTGAACTCGAAAAGGAGGTCACTGGAGCGAATTGTGGAGAAGGCAGAGTGTTTTTAATTGAAATAAGTAGAAAATTAGCTAAGGAGCCCACTATGATAGCCATTTGTCCGATTAAGTAAAAGAAGACGAAATGGTTAAACCTAGGTTGTGTTAAGAAACATTCTGCGCCGGTGATATGTTTTTGATGTATGCAAGACGTACGGTGGAATGAACTTTAAGTTGTAAATTTTTTGACATCTTTGAATATCAATGAATGGTGCATAGGTGACAACTTGTAATGAAATTGGAATGGCGATAGCGGATGGTGGACGTTATACCCACCAAGTTTCATCTTTGCATCATTTATGGTTTGGTAATTGAAACTACTAATAAACTTGTATACACATACCTATAGTTTTTTACTGTTTGAATTTATGAGTGTAGAATTTTTCTTGTCTGATTTTTATAAAGTAGAAATCCAACTTCTCGTTCGAATTTTGAAGTACCAATTAAGTGTAGAATTCTTTAATTGATAGGGAATGGGTGAAAAAGACGAAGAGCTAACGGGGGAAGGGGTGAGGAGAGGAAAGGAGCTTGCGGAAGATACGGACGAAAGAAAGATTAAAGGCAATAGAGAAAAAAATTATATAGGATAGGTGAGTATTAATGGTGGGGAGTGAATATTTATAATCGGGAATAGCAGAGAAGAAGGCCGTAGATTCGGGGCCGAAAAGAGTGTTTCCCGCTGTTCTTGTAAATTAAATTTAAAAAATGAGCTTTATTTAGATGCGGAGTCGGAGAGTCAGATTGTCGAGCTATTGTTGAAGAGAGCGCTTTCTTTGGAATAGTATTTTCTAATTCACATCGCATAAAGTCTCGGAATAATGGTAAAGTTGTGGCATTATTTTTGCTTCATAAATTGTGATATTTTTTCCACTTTTATTTCTTGGTCATATTTTGCTTGTTGATCTTAAAATGTTATGAAAAACGATAAATTCTTTAAGTTAATTTATTTCTGTCGATATCATTGATGAATTTACATATCCCTCATATTGTCGTACTATCGTAAGGGATTTCAGTTACTTTCGAGACCGACATTTCGAGAAGACCGACTTGTAGCACAAATCAATCCCTTGTTTATTTCTTTCCCTGCCTGAAAAATAAATACTGTTTGCTATTTACCCTTAACTGATAGGACGTTTACCTGGTAGGACAGGGTTATGGCAGTTGAGTTGATGCTTTGAGGTTTTGCACCGAATTGAGGGAATAATTTACAATAGATGGGTTAGAATACTTATGAATTCGAATCTTTTCGTTGAAGTAAATTATGAAAGAGGCAAAGCTGAAAATAAGTGAATTTTAAGGGAAATTTGAGATGATTTCTCGGCGACTGACGAATTGATGTGGTAGTGTCTGGTGTTTTTTCGGTTTTCTTTGGCTAATTCTACTGAATCGATATTTTTGTTGTGTTCTATTCTCGTTTCTTTTTTTTTCATGCTACATTTCTATGTTTTTTCAATTTTTTTTTTTTGAAGAGTTCAAATCGATATGCGCATTTATGGTATATATTTCAATTTGCAATATTTTGCATCATTACTTGGAAATTGTTTTGGTTTCTGGAATATTTTCGGTGAATATATGGATTATTTTTTTTTGGTTTCATATTTATCGCCTTCATCACTTATACTTGTCAGATATTTTTTGTCATCCATTATTGTCTCCTAGTTTTCGATGCATTTTGCTTTGTTATATTGGGATATAAAGAGATCAGATGAGCAGTTGGGATGTGGTGAATGTGGTGGTACACCGGGCCATTGGTTTATTGCGTGCTAGTTTGGAGCATTCGAGTGAAGGTTTCTTTGCGCCCGATTTATAATGTAAACAAATTGCAGGCTTTTCCGCTATGTGGTAGGAGCAATGCTCGGACCTGGAAGAAATTACCAAAAACTTTTTAGCAGGAAGTCTGCATGATATTTTCCCTTGTTTATTCTATCATTTAGGACACGTTTTTATTGACGTACTTATAGGAAAAAGTACCCATAGATGTGGAGACGTGGGTATTTGTCTCATTTCGTTTTAGCAGCCATTATAACTTAGAATGAGAGGCTGGTGCTGCATTAGGTGACGCTTTCTTAGATCGTAAATTATGGTGCTGTTGCTTTATTTTTTATGTAGACTGTAGGACGACTTGAGTTGTTTGTGCCCTTTCGATTGATGTATGAAAAGTTTTTATGGAATCATCCGATTGTTTAAGAGAGTGGAGATAGTTTTTATACTAATTGTGTGCTTTCATGTTTGATTGATCGCTTTGTTATAGATTGGTCATTTTCTTTTCCTCGTTTGGATTCTTTCAGAGTTTTTGTAACGTACAAAAGATGGAAGAATACGGGGATATTAAATTGGTTTAGTTCCTTAGATGATAAAGTTGGACTAAAGATTTTTATAGGAAACAATGATGGTAGCTGGAGGAAAAGTTTATTTATATGTTAGATAATCCGGAATATTTGACTGTCGGGATTTGTCATTTTTATTTCGTTCTTGGATTAGGACGATCTCGAACTTAAGAATTGCTTCGCTTGTCCCTTTCATTGAATTCTTTTCTTTCATTGCTGGTGATTTAATTATGTGGGAGGTCTAGGACAATTCGATTTTATACTGGAAGAATTTGACAAGATGACATCCGTGGAGTTCCTTCATACTCTATAGGAAGGCAACCCTTCTCACCTGATGTGAGTAGAGATGTTCCTAGATTTTATCGGCAATGTTGTCCACATCGCGTTGTGTTGATTTATCAGCAGTTGTTGTTTTGCTCAGAGAGGAGGAGCAGTGTCCTTCGGATTGTGTTCTCCATCCGTCGAGGTGATTATATGTGTTACGTCGACGATCTTTATCATTTGATAATATAGATGCTGTGATAAACGACTATCGTTGTTGGCTGTATTTGCAGTATGGTTATATTTGTTGGAATAAATTTTATGCAGAAATGTGATTAACAATTCCCATTATCAATGTGTTATTCGAGAAATCACTAAAATATCGTTAACAAATTTAGTAATTATGCTGCTATATAGGTACTGAATTGATGTTCTTTTTGAGACGATATTTAACCGGTCGCCTCACTGGCATGCCTTGAAGATTTCGTGCCCATTGGGGCATTTTATTTTTTTAGGAAGTTTGGACCATCTTCAATACCTCTACTTTGCAGTGCATACGTCCACCACATGTCTCATCTGTAAGTCGCGGCCTATTCAGCCCCTTCGGCTGTGTATTGGATGGCAGCTATATGAAAGGAATTGTCTGAGGTTAGATTTATTATATTGAAATATGATTGTTGTGAGATGTGATGACTTTATTAAGCGGTGAAAACCACAGATTAATTCAAAGAAAAAATGATTTATTGACTTGAAAAATCCCAAAGCAATTCGAAAGAGAAGAATAGAATCAACATCAAAAAGGTAGCATCACCTCCGCAACGCATTAGGGGAAGCAGTGGTGGTGCGAAATCACAGAACAGACCGGAAATATTTAACTTTAAGGCACCTATTTACAGTGGGACAAAGAATATTGTATGGCGCATCGTTGATTCATATCTTTTTATAGCAATCTTTTTGAATATCCTTTGTTGAATATAGCCTTCTTTCACGTTTAATACAACCTAGCGACCATTACTTAAGACAATGTATTTGTTGTGAAGCATACAGATGAACTAAGAGAATGCGATCGCAATAACATATAGCCAAAGTGGTTCCATTTGTTCAAGTAGAGTAATGCTGGATGATTCTGACAGACAGAATAAAATATGGTTGATAGCCAGCTCAACTTGCCACTAAAGAAATAGCTACTCTCCTATAGGAACATATATATATATATAAATATATATATATATATATATATATGTATATATAGAGGGCACCCCTTCGTTCTGACCGGTTGGTTGCGTAGTGCAACACACTGCCATACGGTCATGAAGCAACCTGATTTCCTAAGCGCAAGGAAAGCAAATTCCGATCACCAGAAACAGATATCCAGTTGCAAGGTGAAGATTAGACCTATACTCAGCATGATAAGTAACTCAGCCATACACTGGTTAGCAAGAACATTCCATCACTTCCTCAGCTGAACTATGAGTTTAATCACCACAGGTGATAAGTTTAATTACCCTCTTAATATCTGATTTCCGTTGCGATCTAAGATAACGAATATAAACTGCCGACGCATTTAGGCGGATTTTTTCTTCCCAATTTTTTTCTCCTTTTTTTTCTACTTTTTGTCTTAGCCAAGTGTGCTCTCGACCGAAACGGGATCAAGGCCTACGGTTAACATTACTCCTTGATGGCCATTATGGCCATTAGGAGCGCTCACCCGTGATCACCGTAGAGGAAGCAGAAGAGCGGAAACACCTCAAATGTGATTCAGAGGTACTGTGAAGTGAAAAAATATACCTTTTTAGAACCGAGTTTGTGAAAAAACTTTAGAGAAAAGTTTGAGGAGAGGGGGGAGGGGGGGAAGGGAAGAGGAGGAAGATGGGTAAGCTTATCTTTCTGGTACATGTGATGCAACACAGTGGGGGACCATGACCATAAGGTTGCTCTTCACCTTGTTCTTTCGATTTGACCACTACGCTATATACTTTACCTGCCAAACGCACAGAAATTGTCCCTACCATTAAGCGAATCGACTCGCAGCAAAGGTGCAACCTCTTCTAACTACTTCCCCTATTCTCGAGATATTGTTGTTTAAGTCTCAACGTTGTCTATGGTGCTTCCCAAATATAGTCGAGGGGGTTGAAGATCTAAAAGGACAGTGGGGCATAGAATATACTTAGAGAAGAAAATGATCATACAATATATACCACACATCCCGCTACGCATGTGGAAGTTTCTTTTCTTGCATTGAAAAAAAATGTATTTCTGAGAATGAAATTTATAAAGAGAAAAAAACTCAAGAAAATATTCGAATGAAACATTTCATAATTAAGTCAATATTTTTGCTAAAATTACAGAAATATTTGTAAGCAAGATAAAGCGTTACTGAGGAGATGCGCTGATATTAGATATATCAGTGCTAATTTATAAATGAGATATAATCAACATGTATTCTATCGATATTTCTATATCATTCATTCCCATAAAGAAAAATTCTAAAAGTCCGATCGATACAACACATATTGACGATAGGAATTTAAAAAAAAAAATTTAATATCTGTGCGAATGTTGCCATTAAACGATGTGAAAATTCAGTGCGCCTTAAACCCTTCGTTTGATTAGTTTACTCCGGGCGCTGGCGGTTCGTGTCCATCCTTAAATATAAAACTAAGTTTACTATAAACTTTCACATCAACGTCATTTTAAGACGTAAGTGATTTTGAGCTGTAATAGTTTTAATTTATAGCTGTAATATTCATATAATTTAGGAACCAAAACCCAAGATTAATACTTTTTACTCTTCCTTTCTACTGAGAATTGGGTGAAAATATGTACAGGTTCTATCTTTAGTATCCAAATTGCTCCAGAAACTTTTTTTTTTAAAAGATAAACAATTCTGCCCTATACAAAGCTCACGTTGAAAATAAACCCAGCATAAGATAAAACTGTGCGATGCGGTCTATTAAAATCACTCTACACAATGTAATCATTATGCAGTCTATACAGTCTATTATATACTCAATTTTAGTCAACACAAATGAAAAGGCAGTAGAATGACATAGATGCACTTTCAGTTTCGAATATGATAGATAAAAACGATACCTCTATCGCTAACAGCTAGATCTAACGCCGCAGAAGGCAAATATGTGGTCATATGCACTTCCCCCATTTCAAACATCCCGGGTATTGGCCAACGTTCCAGGTACCCGGGTATTGCCCAACATTAATGCCCAAACATCCCGGGTATTGCAGATTTAACTTGAGATATAATTGACCCAATCGTGATACAGTTCTCAAATGACAAATACGCTCCGTATTAAATGGTTTTGATTGGCCAAAAGAAGAATGAAAAGAATGTAAAGCTAACCGGTCCATTGCTGGGTCCAGGTTTATTCGGTGGTTCGGCAGGTGTTGAGCGCATCGAATTCGGGCGCATAAAATACATCGCTAACGCAATAATGCCCCATAGAACGGCAATCATCATCAGATTGTTACCCCCAGCCAAAATACCAGCTCCTTGTGGTCCAGGTGCATCGTTGATGCATTCCGAATCTGTACAATACCCTTGCGAGTCTCGCAACTGAAATATTTTCTGATATAACAAGAATCTGGTTAGAATATAACGCACTTCAATTCTTTTACATCAAAAATACATCAAATGAAAATCACTTAAACCCTTTAAAAGATAGCTCATTCGACCGCAGACTCAGCAAAACACCTTCAGTGACAACAGCAATGACCCAATAATATCGAAAGGTAGTTACATAACTACTAACAATTCTATGATCGCGGTATAACTAAAGCAATTTCCATTTGAACATTGTAATGAGATGCCTCAATATTAGAAAATTTCATTCTGCGTTCTCCTAACGGGTTGGGGCTTTTTTCTCAACCATCCTGCCCCATAAGATAGGAAATGTGAAACATTTAAACCTATCCTCACTTCATCGAAATAGGAAATGTGCCTACTACCTTGCGGGTAATGTAGAGGTTGAAATTGATTGCAACTTACAAGAGATAAAAGACGTCTCATCGCGGTTTCATGATTGAAGATACACTCGCACAGATCGTCGCCCATTGTGCAAGTCAGCTATACAGCGCACAATAAACCAATACCTGTAATAGAGTATGATAATATTACAGGTGGGATGAACACCACTCTTCACCAACATTTCGACGTCGTTAACACCCTGGTGGCATAGTCAAGTGGTGAAATCGGTTAATCGTACTGCTCGGGTATCGACTTCGATTACCGCTTCAAGTGTTAAAAGATAAGGGTAAGTTGTTATATCGAATACTTTCGTAATTATGGTAAGCACTAATATTTATTAGAAAAAATTGGAAATAAAGAGCGATCCATAAAATTTCATTCGACGATACGAATCAACCATAGGGAATTCGAATGAGAGCGCCATTCTAGAGATGCAGATGAAGCAATAAAATAGGATATGAAAATGAAACATTAAAAAAACGATGAGAACTCTTGGCCTATTAAGAGCATTCACATCATGCTAGCAGCGAAGAAAACAGAATATCAATGAGCCTATATTTTTTAAAAATCGAAGGAAGAGAGGATCAACTTTTATTTAATATCGTTCAGGATTGACGACCTATTATGGGTCTTCTCATTTGCATTTCCTCAGAAAGACCGACGAAAATTATACATAGTTTGTTATAATAAAAAAAAGTGTTGGGCATTTTAGATGCCGCAAATAATACGTCCATTTGATATATCCCCTACTGTTTGATGGTTGTTTTTCATTAAATTGCAACATTGCAATAAGTGCAATATTCTCGTCAAGAATATTCGTTGCATTATTTTGCAACGTTTTTGTTAGCGTTGCAATTTGCAATATTTTACTCTTGAATAATATCTGCTTCGTATTCACATCACATTCTTTTTTTTCCGTAAAAGAATAGATACCTATGCATCCACTTTCAGAATTTGTACAGGACAGAAATTATATGATTAATTGCAACAGCTTAGCTGAGTAAGTAAAGCAACATAAAACACAGTTTTGAGGCGTTTTCGATTTTCTATGTAGAGGACGCCTTAATATAGATAGAGAATACTCAAGACTTTTTTCAGACAAAGAGAGAGGGAGGGAGGGAGGTAGGGGTGGAAGAAGGGAAAGAGGGAGGGAGGGAAGGAGAGAGGGGGGAGGTAGGGGTGGAAGGAGGGAAAGAGGGAGGGAGGGAAGGAGAGAGGGGTGGAAGGAGGGAAAGAGGGAGGGGGTGGGAGAGCACCCTATACAGTTAGATGACATACATTAGATCTGTAAGTAGAACAATTTTAGACGACTTAAAAAAACTCATATGAAATAAACGCAATAATACAATTATTAAAGTGTAGAAAATAATCGGGAATTGAAAAGGGCTTCCAGCAGTTAAGCAGTTCTTTATTTTACTTAACTTTAATCAACAAAGTATTCCTTATGAATAAATGCCTCCTCATATCGCTTCCACTTTCGCTTAAGTTAAGTTGTAAGAACACGTAAAGGTAAAGGCCTAGGCTCGCTTTCAGCTCATCGGATCTTGGTGAGTCGACTCAGCGTTGTCCCGCTCAAGAGGAGCGGTTAGAGCATTTCCACCGCCTCCGTCTTGACAAGGACAGTGGATGGAGTGACATGACGGGATGGAGCCGCCAAGGAGTCGGCTCGGAATCCACCCACAATCGACGCCGCAGTTATCAGTACGGAACGATGAATGACGTTTACTTCACCGCCAGGACAACAATCTTGCCGTCTCGCCCAATAAACGAAGTACTGGCTGGTGGTGGCAAAAGTAAGTTTTTTTTTTTTGCAAATCCAAAATGAATGTCTTTTTCCATGACATTTTTAAAGATTAATCGACGATACAATTGTCTTCCTATTGTTTACATCCTTTTCCCAGCGTTTAAATGAACTTTCCAACTTCCGCTTGAGGAAATCAGCCGATTCAACTTCAGACCAACTTCGTCGGCACTTTTTTTTTTCGGCCAGCTTCAAGAACTTCGGCCGAAAAATTCCACTACAAACGCTTGTCTGCTTTCTTTATGGCGAACTCCAAGATGTGAGATCTAACAGCATAGCATTCGCAGCTCCAAACATCCACAGGTTTTCCTTCGTTAATCCCCGTCAATAAGCGATGCATTCGAGTGATAAGTGATAAGAAGTCGCATCTAAATTGCTGTGCCATTTTCGAGTTGTTTCGCCGAAAATTCTCGTTGACTAAAACGTCGAAAACAGATGCGATCGGTCACAGACGTCTATCGGAGATGCAGTTTCGTTGAAGTAGTAGTTTTATCTTCAAATCACTTTCAGCCGTGATAAAAGTACAAGAAAAAAGATCGTGTCGAAAGTTTTGCTCGGCACTTCTTTGGAAAAACGCCGTTTCCTTCAAGGACCCAAGAATATCCCTTAAAGGACACTCCAATAAATAAAACGGATGGGACAGTGTGGTCAAATACACCTATGTTTGCAACGCTTATAGTACAGCGGTTGCAGCCAAACTTATGGGCTTATGGAAGTGGAGTTCAGAGAGATGCAGCCAGCTCACCAAGTTCGCAAAGCTAATGTTTGCTCAAAAAAAAAATCAACTTTATTTCATGCACTCTCCATCCACCCCTAATATTTCGATGGAATTGTCATGGTACTACTGATCTTGTAATTTTATCTCAGGTATTCAGCTGTTTTCGAATGCAATACCATCTGTCTCGTAGAATCTCAATATGGATGAAGGTAGAGGGAGGCGGGGAGACAGAGAGGGAGGGGGGGGGGGGGAGGGGGNGGGGGGGGGGGGGGGGGGGGAAGGGTGCGGAGGTGAAGAACAGCTCTTCGAACAATTATTTGGAATAGTTTACCAAGAAAATTTCCAATCCCCCCTCCCACTCCCACCCCCACCCCATTTTTAAAATGCTTCTGTACCGAATTTGGCAACTATCGCTAACAAACCAAGAATTTTCATCGTGGATTTTCTAAAATTTTTCACTTCAAATTTTTTCAATAGTAAATAAAATTTCCCCACATAAGTGATGCCCCATTTGGCATGTCACATATAATGCAACATTTAAAGAACGTAACGGATATGAGCGATACGGAATCGTTGAAAGGGTGTTGGAAACCGGTTTTGTCATTTTTGATCTTATTCTCTTTGTTCTTCTTTTTCTTTATTTCTTTCTTTTTTTTTTGCATTGAAGGAGATAGGAATGCTGGCCGGAGTGGCAAATAACCTCTTTCGCGTAGATATTCACTGAAATTCAATTGCTAACCACCCACGCATTGCCAGAAAGGTGCATGTGCTGTGGTCAGCCAGCCCATCGCAGTATGCACTAGACATAAGCCTATTTCGTCATGTGCTCGTTGAATGACACGTCACAATAATAAAGTGCTAACACCAACGCAAAATACGTTATGTTGGTTGTTCGCACCATCAAGCTTCATTTCGAGACTTTCATAGCAGTCAATTAAACAGTCTGTGTCTGTTATTTGAGGGAAGAGGGGGATATTGGTAAGACCACAAGATGCATAACTGCATTATTGCTGGGATATACAGGGTGTGGAAGCATTTATCAGTGGAACAAGATACTTTTCTATTATACAAATTATAGGTGTAGCATATATAAGCGCGAATGTTTATTATCAGCTATTGTTTACTAGCTGCCTGATATACCGTTTCATACCCGAATGTATTTGAATTGCAAGTATATGAGGATGCAAATAACGTACACTATTCCTAATGATGGCTGAATTAAAATGTTGTTAATCAACTAAATGCTTGTCCATGTTTTATAACCACTAACTCATTCCTTTGCACACACCTCAAATTACTTAAATCCTGCACGGTTATCTCTTTCTTTTGTCCCTCTGTTCGGTCGACTGAGGGAGGGGTCACTGGAAAGGTTGAAGAGTTTTGCAATAGGTGGGCACAGCCTGCATAGATTTTAGTGTCATTTGTCTTCAAAATATTATAAAAATTGATCTAAAATGAGGTGGAAAAGGTAGAAAGAAGCACCGCTTCGGCGGTCGAAAATGGGAGGGGGGAGGATAGCCATCTTTTCATCCTTTACATACTCAAAACACTCCTATATATAAATTTCAAGACGGATCCAATTGGGAGATTAAAAAAGGTCATAAAAGTGTTTATATTAGTCAAAAGTTATGAATCTCACGCTGAAAGTGTCAGACACGAACAGACACAGTCAGACATATGGAAGCGGTCCCATAATAATACGTCACTTCGGAATATACATAAAAGTGGATGAAATACTTAAATTAATACAGGCGTTATTCGTTAAACTTAAAACACAATTCTTGATTTCAGAAGGCACTTTATGATGGGAATAGTTTTGGATGGTGATTTCTTGATGGGATAACTCTGGATTTGCATCTTTAAGCAATATCCCTACGAGATAACGGCGCAGCACGGAACTAAAAGCACATTACCCCCACGAAATAACGGCACAGCACGGAACTAAAAAGCACTAAACTGGACTAACCGGATGCCTCGATGAACGATGTCCACACTGACTTACTTTATTATTAATACTGTAAAGTTTAACTCGTAATGTATGCAGTAATATGCAAAAATATACTCAACAAATTCGACACGAATAGCAATACCATCCGAGGCAATATCGATGCAGATGTTTGCTGGAAGTACACATCGATTGGCAGATTGCAACGACTCCGCCCTCTTTTGAGACGTCATTCTACTCCTACAACGACAACGCGAGGCGGGAATTGCGAACTTGAAAAGAGAGATCAACTGGGGCGTATTGAAAAGAGGGATGGGAGGGGAGAGTGACCACCTACTTGGTGGTGGCATCTGTTTTGCAATGTTATATACGAATACAACCACCGCTTTGCCACTATAAAAATTCGTTTGTAAAGTTGTAGAGATATTGAATAATGATTTTTATTAGACTTGCATATCAATAGAATAAAAATATAGATGTATCTTAGGGGAAATAGTGCAAAGTTGAGTGTTCAAAATGGGGAAAGGGATATATATATATTGAATAAGTTGGAAGTTGCAGCAGCGATTGGTCAGAGGTAATGGTCATTAGTGGCTACTCGAATTGGTTGTTGATGCCCACTTCCTTTATATTTATCGAATGTTTTGGCAATAAAACCTTCCGGTTTAATTCTTAGTAAATTAGCATACGAATTTGCTTATCGAATCATGGATGTTGACCTCGATTCCTTCTCGCTTTAGCTTTGCTACCTACTTAACGATTATGTAGTGGCAGGGTGTTTAAGATTTCTGCAATTTTGCAGCACTGTAGTTGTTTCGATTCTCGTCCGTCGATGGGGGCTGCTGTTCTTTGCTCTTTGGCATCTAATTTTATAAAAAAAAGGAGGCAATTTTCTTATACAATACGAGGAATGCGCCTACCCGTCAGGGTATCTGCCACTCACGATTCCCCTCCGATTACGATTTTAATTAAGCTTTAAGTGCCCGGAGGGCACTGTGAGTCTATGAAAAGATGTCTTTGCGTAGATATTTCCTAGTTGGTCGCCCCCGTTTCTTGCCGAATCTACTCGTAAATAAAAAATCCGCTTCATCTCTTTTCCTGTTCAATGAAATTTGCATGTTTTGCAATTTGCATAAATGAAAAAAAAATAAAAATATAAAAAAAAATTTTTTATGCAAATCACGTAGTAAACCATATAATCGCTTTGTACCGTTTCAGAGTTATTTTTACTTTGTGCTTCGGCGGCAGGAGGTTGGCTCCTTATCAGATTTGGTGTCGTCTAATGAGCGAAGCGAACAACACAAGAGCATCCTCTCGAAAGGAGTCGATCATAACGAACATATCAAACACGTTGCTAGTGAACCTCAAGCGACGAGGGCACCCATCTCGCCAGCACCTCCACCTACAAAGATAACCGCATCGGTGGTGATGTATGGTTCGAAGAACGAAATTGAACTGCTAAGAGCTGACTCAAGAAACGTGCACGGTGATAAGCTAAGGGATACGAAAAATATTGGGCAACAAACGAGCAGTGCATCGTAACTTTATGTACCTTTGTGAAATATATGCAACATGATCGTGCTATGTGTTAATAAAGAGACTTTTGCTGTACTACATTTTAGTTTAGTTTCTAATCGATGGGGCTATCCCAAATAAAGCTACCAAATTTTGATCGTATTATGTAGTGTGTGTGTGCAGTGATAGCCGATCGGTTAATGCAAGGCAACAAGTTGAGTGCATTTGCCATCGACCACATTGCGGCATAATATTTTTTAATTTAGAAATTTTCCTATTTCTTGCAAGCTTTCATACAGCAATCGGTTTTTCTTTTTTCTTTTGTTTTTGCTTGATTCGTTGGAGTGATTTGCATATCACCCTTATCGGAGATGGGAATACTGATAAACTGATAGGTTATTATCACTTCGATTTTTTCGCTTTTTTTTCTGCTTTTTTGAATTCGAAGATCGTTGCAAACATCATCAAAGATGCTTGTTGGAATGGAAAGCTCATGGCGATACGTAAAGGATCTTCGATTTATAAAATATTGAAATATTTGGTGGAAAATTGGAACGGAATTTTAAAAATGGACTATTCATGCCGTTTGTTCGAGGAAACGTAACACTTTTAAGGATCAATAACTTTTATTCAAACATATTTGTTCGCCTTTTCGAAATTCTTTTTTAATTGACAGCTGCTATTCGGTATTTTTATCTGTTGTTATTCACCGATGTTATTTATCCCTTATTTATTGCGTGCAATACCTCGGCCTATACCTGTAATTTCTCTTCCGTTTGAAAGCTTCCCTACTTTCAGTGAAGATATGTTCATCTACTGTGATTGTGCTCATTTTCTAGCGCTATTTTTGTGCGCATCTGTTGCGTTATATATTGGATTAATTCAGCAGGACATTGAAACACCTTACTAAGGTACCTGTTTGTCCATCGCTTTTTCCCTGTCAGACAGTCCTCACTGTATATATCCAGCACCATCTTAATTGAAACCTTCATGGTCATGAATTTTGTAAGGTTTTTGTTGTTTTATATTTCAGCCCAAACAAAAAAAGGTGGTATTTCCTTCAGAATGTTTTTACATGATGTCATATCTTAATATAGTAGGATAAGAATTATAACAAATAGCATGAGGACTTGGTGCAAAATGGCTGTGGTAGGATACAGTACATTGGTATAGGTGAGCAAAATGGCTGTGATAGGATACAGTACACTGCTATAGGTGAGTGAAAAATGGCGCGATTAGCATAGCGCATAATCATTTCACCACCTATAACAATGTACTGTATCCTTTCTATTGCTATTTTTTCCAGCACTCCTCATCTTTTAGCGTTATTTTTGTATCCATTTGTTGCGTCGCATATTGATTTAATTTAGCAGGACGTTGAAATACCTTACCAAGGCACCTGTTTGTCCATCGTTTTTTTCCTGTCAAATAGTTCCCGTTGCGTGTATCTCATATCATCTCGATTGAAACGTTTGCGGTTATGAATTTTATAAGGTTTTTTGTTGTTTTATGTTTCACTTGACATCAGATATTTTTCATATAAGATCATTTTATTTTATTTTATTTTTATTTTTCATATAAGATACTAGTTTTATTTTATTTTATATAAGCGATTTTAGGGAGTTTTTATTGGGAAAGAGGGAGAGATGTTGATGGTGGAAAGGTGGTATTTCCTTCAGAATTTTTTTACATGGTGCCATGTCTTAATATAGTAGGATAAAGTGCAAAATGGCTGTGATAGGATACAGTACATTGCATGGCTATAGGTGATGAAGTGACTGTGTTATTCTAATCACATTATCCGCACCCCCTCCCTCTTTTCCCGCCCCCACCCCCTCCACCTTCATACTTTTCAGCAGAAAGTATGGGTGAGGCAATGTCTCCAGAGGGGATGTATTCAAGATTAGACTATGGCCGCAAGTAAAATGGTTATGGACAAGTGCGCCATTTAGCCGTAACATCAGCAGAAAATCACGTGAGCTGTTTTGCTTTCGCGTCAATTATGTGCATATTTGTTATGCAGTGGAATCTCTATAGAGCACTTGGCAGGCACGCACTTCGCGTGACGCGTTGCGCGTTAATCCCGCCCACCATGAGAAGCGTTGAGTGGGAGACGCATCGCAAGAGTCGCAA
Source organism: Baylisascaris schroederi (assembly GCA_006503575.1). Lineage (NCBI taxonomy): Eukaryota > Metazoa > Nematoda > Chromadorea > Rhabditida > Ascarididae > Baylisascaris > Baylisascaris schroederi. Next base: position 589,013 of record QEWY01003119.1, read on the forward strand.
TATTTGACGTGTGGTGCTTAGTGTGCGGGTGGGTGCAGCAATAGATAAGCTCGAGGTTGTGGTTTATGTGGTGGTCACTCTTGTGGACAACGTGAATGAGTGACCGTTCTGTTGGACAATGCGCCCACCATGCGCTTTCTTCCACTTCTTATTCGCAGTTGTTATCGTCGGCGATGGATTGTCCACCGTTACAACCGATATACGGCCGCCTATTGAGGATTATTCCCTATCTTGGACTTACGACGTTTGTCGTAAATTTGGATGCGTTTGTGAACAGGACCAAATCATCTGCACCCATATCGGACCGTCGACTCTCGACCAGGCAATATTTGAGGCATTTCCCAGCGCAAAAGCAATCACTTTCGACGACTGTAATGAGGTAAGCTGATAAATTTGCATATTATTTTTGTTTTTTTCTAAAAGAAACTTCGATATTTGAGTGATACCTTTTTTGATAATGCATTGAATGTCGCGTTGATAGGGCAAAGCCGATATCGCTTAGGCAGAAAAATTACACAAAACCCTTGTGTTTGAGCTTAGCTAGACACCATGCTGTCCTTGAACTTGTTCGCCCCTCTCCTCCCCCTTCATACCCTTACGCTATCTATAGTCCATGTTGGGAACAAGTCTACATAACGATTTTCGACTGAGAATGCTAAGTTGACAGGTGGAAAGCAGGTGAATTTTCATGAGCATTACGTCGAATGAAAGGCGGTAAGGTAAACTTTCTTTGACGTATCTCCGCCTCCTCCATCATCACACCTGATAGAAAGGAAAGAAATTTTAAGTTGCAGTGATTTCTCCGCATACACATTTTTTGTTGAGAAAATATTGCACCAATTGATTGTATTGATTCTGTTGGCTTATCAGCTCATGCACATCATATTTTATGATCGGCTTGTGGATATGCTGAAGAAAGGCATCCAAATGTCACTATAGGTTTTGAATCACTTGTATATATATAATATATATATGTATATGTATATATATGTATATATATACGTATATAAATATAAGTAAAGGATTAGTGTAGGTGCACCCGTCCTAGGACAGTGCATCATGAACGTCTTGTAAGTTTTTAAAGACCCTCATGCAGGTTGTGTTTGTATGTGTGCATGGAGTGAGGAGTGGGGGGGGGGGGGGGGGGGGGGGGGGGGGGGGGGGGGACGGTGCGCAAGCATATGTCAGTGAGGAGGATGATATGTACACGATGAGTTTCACTCTTCTATTTCCTTCACCTTGCCGAATTGAAGTTTGATATGGGTTCTTTGCAATCACGAGTCATCCACCCAAATGTGCCCATTAGAACGTTGAGGATACAAGAGAAATGTTTACCTACTAATGTATACATCGAGAGCGAAATCAGATGATTCCAGTTGCGTTTCCGATATACCCTTTGATAAATAAGTAGCAGCTGCGCCGAGGTGTCAGAAAAAGCTGAGTTGACTAAAACCTCGTTTTTAAAGTTTACATATGGGAGAACAGTAGCTTCGTAGACAACGATCCCAATGAAAGTCCATTGTGGATCAGGGTCTGTTGTGGATCGGCGATAGATGGAATGAATGGCGAAGTCCCAAAGTCCATATGTCCCGCACTCACGTGCGGTTGCATTGCAACGGCGCAATTGTCCACAATAATACCTGTCAGACATACGTCACAAGCTTCACGACTTTTTCCCTTTTTTGCGCTCTTTGCCTTTCTGGGTCTTGGTGGTCGTTTTTTGAATATACAGGGAGATAATCCCCTTGTGGATTACTCGAAAATATTGTATGAGTGTTTTGATTATTACTGAAAAATCCTATCCGATGCTTCATGCTGCTCGATTTTGTTGTGTTAGGTAACGTAAGTGATGAAATCGTCCACAGAAACTGGAAGGCATCCTTCTAAGGTGTTTTTCCTTCCTCTTGTCCTACCGTCTGGTTTTAACTAATTTCTATATAATTAAGCTTCTTTATGATTACGATACAGCTCTCATCAAATGGTTGATCCATATTATGTTTAATTGCTTCCACTTTTTATGCTTCCCTCTTCTAAACCAAACGAGAGTCAGAGATTGTCCTTTCAGTATGAATTGAGATAGGAATGTAAAGAAAGTTTTTGTTGAAATATCTGTCCCTTAGGGAATTCTAATTGGAAGCTTGAGTGTGCATATTGCGCATTAAAAAATTCCATTTAATCAAATATGGGCAATAGACGTTTGATGTCGATGAAATAAAGGTACTTTCAATGCCATGAAAATATGATTAAAATAGACAACAGTGCAAAATTTTGTTGAAGTAATCTTTGGTTGCTCGTTGAATACCCTTTTGTTTACATATATTTTTGCAATTGCGAGCCATAATAAAAGATAGGCAATGGAGAGCGTACCTCTTTGAGTGCCTCTGTTATACCTTTGTATGAAAGGTTTTGCAAATTTTTAACTGTTAAAGATGAGACACTAAAAGAAGATTGGGTTTACTTTAATTATATAAAAAAACACTTATATATTGAGTGTCTGTTCACCTGGATTGTAGTTTTAGGGTGTTTTATTTATCCTATTGCTATTTATGTTGAAGCATTTCTCGTAGGTTTGTTTACTTCGAGATGTTAAAGTAGAAAACAAAAAAGATCATTGCTTATGTTCATTATTCATATATTGCTAATTAAAATGTTTAATTTGCGATTACGTTTTTGATACGCAAATTTATGCGCAGAAGATTGCAATTTGATTATTTCAACTTGTAATCTTTGATCGGATTGCAGTTTGAATAATTGTACTTGGAAATTTTGACTAAGTAAATTGCAAGTCTATATTCAGTTATTGATCGGAAATTGAGGGGAATTAATAAATGAAATGGGATAATGGAATTATCAAAGGAATGATATAAAAAAACTATGATTTTTTCAAAATTTCTTTGTCGTTTTGTATGAAATTATTATCACCTATTGGGAATTTTCTCACATTCCAACACTAATGGGCTTATTCCCCTCAATTTCTGATCAATAGTTTATTAAAGCTGAATGGTTGATTGTTGATCCTTAAAGGACTTAATTATTTGTTATAGGAAGAGTGTGATATCGGTTTGCTAGCAAATGCCAGCCATCTGGAAAGAATTTCGTTGCATCGATGTCGGATACGCAGTGTTGCAGCGAGTGAAGCCCTTTATGGCTTGCAACATTTGCACCTTAGTGACAACTATCTGGCAGAATGGAAAAGTATTTGTGAGTTGATCGAAAGCACACCTGCTCTCACCTCACTCGATCTCTCTTTCAATTATCTTCCATCGCTTCACTCGCTTACATGCCTACCTGCATCTCTGCGATCACTCAATCTTTCTCACAATCAGGTTCTTTTTTAATAAATCATTTTTTTTTTATTCAGAGGGAGAGTAGTTGGAGGGGAGTACAAAGAAGTGCCTTATTTAATTAGTGATGGGCAAATCACTGAAGTGGGTTATGGAATGGTTACAAAGAACATTTGATTGTTTCCTCTGAGTGTATTTAATCGCAGTTGCCATAGCGAATAAGGTTTAAATTTTGAAATACGGGATCAGGCTATATTTTATGCTGAAATTTCGAGTGATAAAATTCACTTCGAAAAGTGCTGTAATCGTTCACCAAAATTTGCATATTTTTTATGCGCAACGTTGTAAATAAACTTGAAGCATTTGCTTGGATATTTCAAATCCGATTGGAAAATAAAGGAAAATATCTAAGAAGCTAGGAAAACGTTTGCATTTACATCCAGCTAACTTGGCCAAACGATTTCACAAGTTACCAAGGAACAGCAGAATATGCGGAATCTCTTCCTGTTTTAAGTGATCCGATTGTCCATAAGTAGTCACCCACAAAGGTTCAGTTTTTTTGCTCTGAACAGGTCATTGTGAAAATCATATAAGTTTCCTAGCATGTTTGAGGGACCGTAAGTCTTTTCGAAACAGTATGTAATATATGTAATATTATGTAGGTCATTTTGTCGTATACGTTACACACGTTAAATTTTATAACTTCAGCTTGGGAGATCTACGAGTTGAAACTGTCAGATAGATAGACATGTACAGAAGCAAAAACATGGCACTGCAATGATGTCTCTAAAATTAGCATCTGCAAAGGAAATGCAGGCCGTGTGGAGGGTTTATTTTGTTTAGTGAGTTGAAGCGTTAGTGTAAGATCATAATTGAACGCCGTAGGGAAAGCAGCTATATTTGTTTTTCTCTTCCCCTCTTAATATTTGCGACTAAGCGTATGTAGGCCGGATCTATAAGCGAAGATTTTCTGATCTGTTTGGTCAGATTTTGGTGCCACTTTTTTCGTTGCACTTGTTATTTGCAAAGAGTTTCATCCTCTTTGATATTTGGGCACTGGAATCGCAAAGAGGTGTTTTTGTTTTGGATTTACCTATGCGATTTACCTTCACCTGTATTTACCTGTATGATGCGATGGATTTACCTATACGATACGACCGTAATTTACCTTTGACTTCGATGAAGTAAAGTTGAGGTAGCAATATCTTGTTAAATAGCCATTCAAGACGTGTTTGATGGAGTCAATTGAGTTGGGTTGTTGCAAGAAATGGTCACGTGTTATTCACATATGACCATGTCCTAATTACACAACAGGTGCATTCAAAATATTAACGCTATCATTGCTGTGCTTTGAACCGTTATCGTTGTTTATGAAAATTTAGAGGTGGGTGATTAATCTCACACAGGTAAAGTCCTACCTGTAATATAACAAAGGCAGTGCTGTTTACATTGATGGGCGCATCGCTTTTGCAGCGATTCATCCCATGCAATCGATGTTTGCTTTAATGATATTTTCTTTTAGGTGTCTATTTTCGATATGCCTTCTCACATTGAGGTCTTGGATTTATCGAGCAATGAATTGACGAACATAAGCAGCAGATGGCCTATTAGCCTGAAATGGGTGGATCTCTCGTCGAATCCACTGTTGCGAGAGATTGCGCCGTTAGCGCTTCCGAATCTGAAGTATTTGAATTTGGATGGATGTCAACTATCCGAAGTGAAGATCGCTGGTTGTCCTCATCTTAGAAGTTTATCGCTTCGAGGTACAGCTGTGGAAGTCATCGATCTGGATGCTTTTGGCGCGCCATTTCTGCGAGAGGTACGTGATACGTTTAAAATATATAATCGTCTCTGTTTAATAGGCTTACGACGTTTTTCAGATCTTTTTTTACATGTCTTAGATGTGTCGTTATAAGTTTCTAAATCGTTCATTCTATATCAGCTTCATTACACCAAGATTTACGGCGCTGTTTTATTTACGATTTTGCGTCTATATATGGATTGAATAGAACCACAGGGGCTCTGTATATCCAAAGTTTTTGGGGTGAATTTATTTGGGAAAACGTTTTTACGGTAATTGACTCAATCGCTTAAAAAGAGCTATATCCTATGGCCTTTTCCTACATATGCATTATTGTTCATCCACACTTACGGTGGATAGGCGTTGTTTATTCGCTTTTCTCGCAATATTCGAAGCTTAGGTGGGTGCTCTGTTCATGTTCCGTGTGCTAGGTTGAAGAGGGAAAGAGGGGACGAGGACGTTCTGGCAGCTATAGAAGTTTCGGGAAGGACGGGGAACTTGAAATGGAGCTTGAAAAGAGTTAAGCTGAGGTGAAAGCTGAGGAAGAAAAAGAGAAGAAAGACAACCGGAAACACCACTAATGTGGTGTGCAGGTGGAGGGCAATAATTCGGCTAAAAAGAAGTTCAGTTATAGCAGTTTGTGAAAATTGCGTGCAATTTCTGGATGTGAGATAGAGAGTAGGTATTTTTGAAAATTCATTCTCTTTAGCACTCTACCAAAAAGTTTGCGAGAAATGGATGGGTGAATGGGCAAAATGCCAAAAAATTTTGGTCAGATTTTCAGATAGTTGTAACACAGCTTTGCATTCATTGCTGTTAGAGTACCACTGCTGATCAGAAAGCAAAATTTTCCACTATGCTACAATCGTGTACTTTCTTATGTATGGCTGAAAAGTTTTTTTATTTTTATTTATTTTTTTTGTTTCGGGATTCATGGATTTTTGAGCTAAAAAGATTATGCATAAGGGTTGTTATTTCAGTTGGATCTATCAGAAACTCATTGGTTGAGTTCAGTTATTGGAACTTTGCCAAGTCACGTGCGCTCATTTCGCATATCAAACTCGTTGGTGAGTTATCTGCCGCAGGACTTCTTCAGCAGGTAATAATTTTTCCAAATTATTGTTTTTTCGCTTTTCCTGACAATTAAAATGAAAACATGTGTAATCAGTATTGTGCAATCCAAAGATATCGTAATGTATGAGTGTGGCTTGCAAACTGGGAATTCCTTCTTCCCCACTCCTTCCCCTCTCCTCCCTCTCATATCTTTTCAAAGATTTCGGCAGTTTGTGGAACCTCCTTGTATCGTGCCTTCCGGCAACCGTGATTCCCAACACTCTTTTAACGAAAAATTTGGTTTCTATTTTCGAAAATTGGTGGACTCTATTTTCTGCTGCCATGAAGTCTATTTTTTGTTCATTATAGATCCTCAGATGGAGGTGGTCAATCATGTCGTGAACTTTTCACCTATTAGGGTTCTAGAAATTTATAGAATTTAGTCGCCGTTCCGAGGTTATCACAGATTTGGATGGGTTATCAGTAGATGTTTGCGCATTGCTTTGCAAAAAGCATTATGGCTGTGTAAGATGTCTGAACATATGTAAGTATGTTTGATCGTTTGTCTGTATGTCTAGTAGTTTCGCCTCCGTAACCAGTAAAATAAGAACTGCGGGGTTTGTTGAGTGCAGTGTGCGCTTTGGGATGAGTTCGTATCCGTATTTCAAGCTGATCTGCGGACCTGCAAGTGTGGTAGGGACATTTCAGAGTACCAGAAATTGTGTGTTTTTTCCTCTTCGAAATTTCATCTTACGTTGACTGATTCCTAAAAAACGAAGTTCTTGGAAATAATTTTTTTGTGGGCATAGGGTTGGCTAAATTGTGAGGATCCTGTTATTCATCATTTTATTTGTTTGATGGTTTATGAGAGCGGTTAATTAGTTGGACAGTGTGCAAAAAAACGCATATCTTGTCATCTCTTCCGTCACGTTTCTCCTTTTTTCACTTATTGTGTTTCCGGAAAATTTTTAATTCAAGTCATTTGAGAGTTGTTTAGTACAGTTATGATCATGTCATTAACATATTTTATGTAGATTATTTTTAGGGCAAAGAAATTACATGAAGTAAAGTTAATGCCGAATGCGTGGAATTGCAATAGATGCCTTATTGGTTGGCTGGATGAAGCACCGGAGAAAAGCAGAGAGCAGTTGAACTGCAGCGGCGTTTACAGTTCCAGTTGCTCTGTCGGTTAGTTGCTTTATCTGCAAAATAATTTTTCATTGTGACAAGGTGTGATGATTCTGTACGAAAAAAGGATTTTTTTGAGGGGGTACAATGGTGGGAACGACTTTTAGTCGATTTTTTACGGCCAAGAACAAAGTGCTTTATTTGACTGCTGAGAAGCGAAATTAAGCATAATCCATTAAATTGTTGATGAATATGTTCGTCTGCCAAAGGGCCTTACAGATCTTTGCGAGTTGGAAATGTTTCATTTGGAAAGATGGTTTTATGGCGTTGAGCAGCCTCCGTGCGCATATTTTCATTCTTTAGTAAATGCTTTTCTTAGTATCTTTTTTTCTCCCTGATATGCTACTTTATTCCACTTTCTTTCCTCATTTTCTTTCTCAGACATCCTATTCCATCGTACAATTTTTCTCCCCTCTCGTCTTTCTTTTTCTTTATGAAAACTCAGTAAACCTATTATAGAGCTGTAAGAAGATTAGGTAAAATATGTGAAGGCATTTGCATATTTCATGCAGTAGTCATAGCATAGCACAGCAATCTGCGGATACGCACAATCGGGAAATATTACACATGCGAAAATGTCGCCTCTCGTTTTTTCTATGCTCATTGAGGTTTTTGACTCGACGGTGATAGGTAGAATTCACCTGTCTTTGAAATGACCACGATTAACTCTTATAACGCTTAAATTTGATGTGCAGGATAACACATAAAATAGTAGTGATATTCGATGGGGTTGTTGTTTTTGCGCTAACTGTGAAGAAGGTTATTTTATGATGGTAAGTGAAAATGTTATTCGTAATAAGGATCTAAGTTCGGGACCATCGGAACTTGTAATGGCGATCTAGTCGACATAGTCGGTGAAACTTTTCTCTCATACTGAGGTTGTCTCCACCGTAGAACGTTAACAATTAATTTTTTTTTTTTAAATTTTGAGAAGTCGTTACTTTGGAGTAGTTTATATCATATGAAACTTTAAAGGAGTACCGACGAGTACAAATGAGAGGAAGATCGTTCGTGCAAGGTATGGCCAGTCAGCCGTGTTACAGTGCGAAGCATTCGGGAACCCTCCACCTGTAATCGAGTGGTGGTTAGTTAGACCGGAGAAGCTTATTGGCACCTATGAGCCGCTTAGGAAACAAATTCGGATGAATTGGTCTCGCAGTGGCTCATATCGTATCATTCTGGGTGGAAATTTGGTCATTCAGGATAGCAGCAGATGGCTTGTGGAACGTTATCGATGCATTGCTTCAAATGAAGCGGTATTTTTTTCTTCTTTCTCAAGAATATTTTTAAGGCATTTGATGTTGGATATAGTTTTAAGGATTTGTGTTGTTGGTCTTGTTGAAGGCATTGAAGGATGTTTCGCAGAAGGTGTTTTGGTGTTGTTGGAAAATGTCCTTCTTCTGGCTTGTTTAAAGTCTTTTTGCCGATATTTTTAAAGCATTTGCACGAGCGTTTTATAAGCGATTATTGAGCATTTAAACCGATCGTTTTTCATAATAAATGACAGAAAGAGAAAGGGGACATCATCAAGACTGATGATAAATTTGGAATGATATTACATAGATCTTCGCCGAGAATTCCACAAATCTATTTTCTCTGATTTTTCGATGAATCTTTTATCTCGTTGACATATCAACCTCATTGAATGCGAATTGCAAGTTTATTAGAGCGTAGTATGCAAATTTATTCTATATTTCCTCATCTGTTGTAAATGTGTGAATAATGCCAACGTTGAGTGTGATATCAGCAACAAGAATATAAAATTTGAAGGGAAATGCGTCAAGAATTATACACTTCCGTTTGGACTATTCGTTCTGGTACAGCCTGGAATTATTTCAATCGGTATTCTGGGGCTCTGTGGTGGCCTCTCTGCTGCTATGTGCCATGTCGTTTGTGCTCAACATTTTATGGATTACGTGTCGAAAGACGGGTCTTTGGTGGATTCGCAGAACAGGTTATAATTGATTCTTTTATTATATCTCTTTCTGCTTGCTTTAGACTTTATCCTGCCGTAAAATTTAAACCATCAACGTAAAGTCAGATGTCATTTTAGTTGTTGATGGGAGTTACTGCAGTCTGTAATTGTAGTGCTTTTACTTAATTTATGTTAACTCCTTATATAAATTACTTTTCGCCATATTTTTCTGCCATATTCGTGCCTCCATCACCTTCTTAACTTAAAAATGTCAAAAGTTGAGAGTAGGCTTATCCCGAAACTGCGAACATCTTTTTACCCGTTGTAGTGGCTATTGTTGAAGAGTATATCAGCATTGGTTGTTATTCGTGAGAGAATTTCTCTATCCAGATGTTCCTTAGAAAGAAAAAATATGCTGGTATCCGACAACTGTGACCATAACACCGCGTACAATCTGACTAACCCGGAGTTCAACAAAGTGGCCCGTAAGGTTGCTTCAAGGCGATCTAGTGGGATGGCGAACAGTTTGTTATAGGCAACTTAACATAGGAGGAGGACTTGTAGATTGTATACCTTAAAAGATAACGCAACGATCTTATCGGTACTGCTGAACTCTTTAGGGTTTATGAATTGATGAGATCTCTTAACGAATCCTCGTCCTTCACTCATTCCGGAGTTAGGGATGAATAAGTCATCTTTAAAGGATTATTAAAAGGAACTACGGATCCTCACTGGTACTGGACCCTCACTGGATGACATAGTATAGCAATGAAGTGAAAAAACACTCATTATTTCAATGTTTTTTATTTATTAGAATGGGGAATAATATTTTGCAAATATTTAGAACGTTTATCACGTGTACGAAATATGGTCGAAGCGGTGGAAAAATATCGTCAAAAGCAGATGCTCAGTCTTCACGAGAGCTATCATAAGGGCGTTGATCATGTACGTGAAAACTACCATCAACAGGTCGACCATTTTTCATTGTAATTTTGTTTATGGAATTGAGGATATAGCATTTGCATTTGTACAGCAGCAGTCCTCATTAGTGGGCATTCCGAAGTGTTTTGATAGTGACTAAGTTTTGAGGTTTAGCAGTATTTCGGTTTTATAAGTATTTACTTTTTCTAAAGCTTGCATGGGTAATATTTGGTTCTGTAAAGGGTTAAATGCTACATAATTACTAGGAGTGTCCACCATCGAAAGAAGGGAAAATGTTTTTTTTTTGGTCGGAAGATTGTGTTTAAGAGACGATGCTTATTGAGGGAGGAGGGTAAGGGGTTTCCATTGTGGTTTACTTGTGTTCATTCGACTTCTGGTTTACTTGTGTTCATTCGACTTCCAGAGCCTCTAGAAGTTATTTCTTTTTTCGAGGGTGCAGTTGTTTGAATAGCGTTAAGTATGACTTTCAAAAATATGCATCTTCTTTTCTCACCCACAAAAAGCGAAAAGCAAGTTTACACAGGATTTGTAAAAATTTAGATGGCCCTATGCAAACTGCGAAGAATAGAGATGACGAGAGAGGGGGGGGGGGGGGGGGGGGGGGGGGGGGGGGACTGTTTCTTCAGAGTGTAAGAAAAGGGCGTAAAATTTTTGCAAAAGTATAGTTCCGATCCATTTCTGAAGATGGGATAGTTTTCTTTTTCGTTTGATAGATTATAAAAGCAGCACGCAAGCACTCAGGCTTAGCATATATTCGTGGAAACTTCTGTGAAATTGAGGGGAGATTGAAATTGGATGGGATTTTTTACATGCTTATCGCTGAGGTATGCTTACTGAAGTATGATATATTTATCGATGAAATGTTCAGGTGGAGCAGTTGCGTGCATCGTACGCCAGTCAAGTAGAACGCTTTCGTGACTACCGTGCTGCACAGATGGAAACTATGGGGCAACACCTAGACAATATCCGAGACAATTACAACCAACAGGTATATGAGTTTCATGCTATGAATGCTTTGTTCGATGCCAAATAGGTTCTTATTTTGCATTCAAAGTTTTTACCTTCGAAAAAAAAAAACGATCACGTTCTTAGAGGAATTTGGTCGTTTTTGTCTGCTACATGAAAACGACGCTAATTTCTAAGGGATATTCGCTACTTGAGTTATGGGAGCCGTATATTTGTAAGCAGAATGCTTTTGTTCGATATGTAATGATTATCTCGTCCGTAGTTATCGGCGGGGATGGGAAAGATATTTTAGAATTATCGTCGATTATTGCATTAATTATAAAAGTATGAAATGAGCTTAACAGTCGGCAGCATCTCATCGATGCAATCTATAGTAGAATATTGACCGTACGGTACTGTAGAGAAAATGGGGAAAATGCATATGATCTTGTTGCGGAAAATTTTATTTATGTGAGCAGAATTTGGATTATGCATTCAATCGGCTGAAGAAAATAAGGCGCATGGTTTTTTGCAATGTAAACGCTACCATATCCTTATATATGAAAAATTGTCCTCGTATGTAATGAACTGTTTAGCGCAATGGGTCTAAAGAAGGTTTGGTTAAGTGTTTGCATAATTTTAGAGTATTGTAGTCGGTGATCTTCTCCACTTTTCTTAAATACTGCTCAAAAGCGTGATCAGAGTTAAACTTGCGCGTTGTAGATATCCGGTTCGTGCAATAAATTGCCGAAATATGTTAGCAGTAGTGAGTGCAAGCATTTCGTCCATTTTGTCCAACGCCAAATTTGCCCACTTGGTGAATATTTCGCTGTAGCTGTGATGTTGATATCTTAATATGTGGAGCTCTTTTGTATTGTCATATGTTTTAATGAATCCTACACAGGCATCTAAAATATACTGTTCAGAAGTTGGACATGTCAGCCTTCCCTCTTTCTTTTTTTCTTTTTTTTTAAAAAATATTTCGACCTTATTTTTTCCCCAAATTCATGGGAAGGTGTTTATTGTTACCCGTATTACGGTATTGTTTCAATAGATGTGTCGACTGCGAGATTATGGTGCCCGTCGAGTGGAACAATTGTGGGAAAGTTACGAACGTCAAATGAATCGAGTGCGAACATTCTCACTACAACAGCGACTCAAACTTATGCGTCAATATAAGGTGAAGCAGCGTTATCTGAACTCGCTTCTCGAGAAATTTGGCAGCGATATTAATGCGACGGATGATTGCCTGGAACAGGTTCTATTTACAGTATCTAATAATATGAAATTATCCTTATGGGGAACTAATCTTACTGGAATATCGATTATACAAGAAGAATATTGTAGGATGTTGAGGGGGATTTTCCGATTTTGATTTGTTGATATTTGAGCGGACTGGAAGTTTGGTTCGAGAAGACGTTTCTGGAAACGATTGTGTAGGTATATCGATTCATGTATGCTTATAGTCGTGACAGAGGTTAAGTTATTGGTTGAGGGTAGGCTGGACTCAGTTTTTTGTGTGCTCGAACGGTTTTTTATTCTCAAACATTTTTCTTCAGCAAAAATTTTTTTTAGCATTGTGTATTAGAGATTAGCTGAACAGTTGACATTCCAAAGGTGAAAGGGCTGGACTGGTTTGATTGAGTGAAGGCTGAGCAGGTGGGATTTTGTGGTGATTGACATCGTTCACTTGTGATTTCGGCTTTGGGCTTTGGCATCAGAGAGTAGAGCTGGCAAAGGACGAGAGAATTTGTCGAAGGCATATAATATATTAGCGGAAGAGTAAGATAACGGAAAAATTGCAGCATTCGGAAGCAGCTGTACTTGGACCAATTGAAGAACTGGAAGTAGAGGGTGAATTATCACGTTCTTCGTCGTATTATTCGCTGCCCGAATACTTGATAGACGAGGACGGACACATACACTGTCCATCCAGCTCAGATCCCTCTCGCATGTTCAGCCGACATCAACAGTTATCAAGCGGTGAAGCTCGCAACCGACAGCAACCGTCCACCTCGAGACAAGCTCACAAAGTATGACTTTGCCTCATTTTTTAATTGCCTAGTCATTTTTTTGTAATTAACAATATAATTAGCCGTTCTCCTTAATATAGTTAGTAATTAAACATCTCAGACTGACGAAAAAACCAATATAAAATTTCGCATAAATGGTTGATTATGAAGACTTCGAGACTTACATATAGAAAGTTAAAAGCTTTCAGACTAGAATCTGAAAATGTTGAGGCTTCAAAATTTCGAAGTTTACATTGCTGGTAATATAATGATCGTATCCCTACTCCTCTTTCAGGCATTGAAGTTGTTTGTTCCCTTGCGGCAGCCTTTCTTGTTGTTTTCTTGCTGTGATTTATTAACTCATTTCGGTTGATTCGAGTGCTGCCGTATTACTTTTATGGTATTTAACACCGTGGTAGATTCCCACAGGCTTAAAACGGCATTGTAGCTTAGGATGATGTGAAAATTTTTAAAAAGCTACTGATCGCGGGGCACCCGAATGATTATCGGATGCTCTAATGTAGGATGATGTGAGGTTGTAGGTATCCGGAGAAACTTAGGAAAACGTCGAAGCTCGAAACGTTCGGAGGCAAAATTTACGTATTTAATAATTATAGTGTAAGGATGACCAGACTATTATTAGTCTTCCTGCTTGAGATCCAGTGAACTCGTTGCTTCGAATCCGTGACCTCCTTGTTTCATGGTAAATGAATACTTAAGGGTCGGTTCATTAATGCAGAACGTCACCTATATCAGTGATTTTGCAGTTTGGTAGTGACACGTTTTTCATTGGCAACGGTCCAGCCCAAATCTGCGCATCTGCTGATACATTTAAAGCATTATATTGGAACAAAGTTTTGCTGAATTCAGTTAGTCGTCTTTAGCTCATTATTATCGAGGGGCAAAACTTCCGGAGTCTTAAACGAGTATATTCGGATCAGCCTAATTACATTTAAAGCAGTGATGTGATCATAGTGCGTCAATTAGCGAGATTATTTCTGCAGTATCATTAGCGCTCATATGCGTTAAGTTTCTCATTCTGATGGAAGCAAAAAGGCAATTCGCAGTAGTTGCTCTTAGACTTTTATAGGTATTTCATAGGGGAACTAAATAAATTGATAGTTGAAGTCAGTAATGAGTGCAGTTCATTGAAATTCCCAGCTCAAAAATTTTTGCCAATCCGGGCAACTATTGCGTTTCCTTCCACTAAAAGCCTTCGATTACCGATAGGGGGTTAATGAATGCGAATGTAAGAGGATAATTTTGTTGTAGTCGAAAGGAGAAATTGGAATATCACCAAGTAGCTTGCAACCTTTACGACGTCGTCTATCGTTGCGTAGCAACCCACCGTCAGAGTCAACAGATGCGGATACTCCGTCGACGTCGAAAATGGAAGACGTTACACTGGTCACTCAAGTGTGACGATGAGCCTCGATGCGTGGGCATCTTTTGACCAAGGTAATATTGCTCTCGTATTTTGTTAGTGGACAAGTCGTATTTTGCTTAATTTCTTGTTATTCTCCCCCTTTCCCCTCCTTCCCTCTCCCCTCTTTTTTCCCATTGTTTGTGATGATCCCAACGCCACTTAAAATAGACTAGAGAGCCATTCCGAGAAGGTATAATAGATTGCAGTTAGTTTTTTGTGGAATGTTGCAGCCAGCTTGGAGATGGAAGATGCTACTGCGGACACTCAAGTGGGGTGCTTCTCAAAGTGTATTTCATATAATCTGAGAACAGCACTTGTTGTGCATACATGAGGTCAACTTTACAAATATCTACTGTAGAAAGCATGTGAGTTTGCATAAATAGATAAACTGTTATAGTTCCATTGTTAAGTAGAGAACTAAGCAGCGCAGGCTGAGAATGAAAACACAGAAATGCGCCAAGTTTTTCACAAGCAAACCTAAGAGTTTTGTGTGTTTCCCCACGATGAGTTTGATATGAAAAAGAGCCGTTTTATGGCTTATTGATATCAACGTTTCTTTTTTGTTTGTTTTTTTTTGCTTTCGTTAAATGGGCAAAGCAATGCGGGCAATTGTTCACTCGATGGGAAGTTGTATATAGTTGATGGGAAATGCTGTGTCTATATTTTATTCCTTTATAGGCTGTTTACTTGCAGATCACAGCGGATGCTTCGTTGCAATGATGGGTTGTGTAAGGAACACTTCCGTGAGATGTTAGTTTTAACGATCGCTGTAGTGCCTTGAAAATGTATTTCCCACTCATATGAATTGATATCTTTTCCAAGCTGAAGTTTATTCAGAGATTTATGTACGATTGGACAGGATTCGAGATTTGATTAAAATGGGATGTTTGTGATGGAAGTGACACCTGCAGTTGTGATTTCACGGAAATTTGGAATTTAACAAATGAGGAGGGCAATAAGGGAATGTGTCGCATATTTTTCAATTCTATCGAGTGAGCACTCTTTCGTTCTCCTCTAACAAAAAATTTTATTTATCGAAGATCATGCTTATGACTAATCGGAAGCTTTTTGGAAGTATGAAAATCCTCGTTAGAGGTATATCACTTGTCCTTCCATCTCGTTGCTATTTGATGACGTCATTAGTTGCAATTGTTCATTGTACGTTTACGCTGATTTATTTCAATATTACATTGAAATATAGAAAATACGATGCTGGATATCATCGACGTTATATTCACCTAATAGGTTTCATCATCTATGAGCTCGTTGAAGTGTTGTGATATTTTTCACTCAATTTTATTTATATGTGAATTGTTTGTTTGTTTGTTTTTTTCTTGATTAGAATGTGGATTTTGCGATTTACTGTTGGAAAATATGAATTTCATTTTATTGTTGATTGGAATTTTCTTACTTCTTGATGAAAAATTTTATTGCAATTGGAAATGGTTTTTTTTTATTCAGTTCTCTATTTTATTGCTTTGGATTAAATTTTTTTTTTAATTTCTAGTTATTCACTTATGTAGTTATAAGCAATAGAAAAAGAGTTGCATTGGTGTTGAAATTCTTTATTTCAGCATTTTTTTACAACTTTTTTCTTGAGCAACTTTTTAATTGTGTTACTTTCCTCATGATTGTAACTAGTAAGGTTAGAAGGGTTTTTATTGAATATTTCTCTATGTATGTACTTATCGCTTATAACAAATGTCTATCTTACTAGCAAAATCTCATTCTTTTATTGCTTTAGTTTTAAAAAAAGAATTGAGTGGATGGCTTGTTATTGATGTATAAACTTAGTGCTGTTGTAGGTAGATGTTATAATGGAAAATAAGATTGTTTTGAAGACGTTAAAATGAAGCCATTTATTTATCGTGGTAGATTTATTTCGACCCTTGATTCAGCATTATAGTTCACCGCGATCTTTTCTCCCATTCCATTTGATGAACTTTCCCAAAAATAAATTGAATTTCCCTAAAGAATTGTACTCTTTGGATTTCCGTCAGAATTATATTCTATCATCGATAAAGGCGGATAATCTCTGAAGTAGTCGAGTTGCAATTCGTGGTTAAAATTAAAAGCCTATTAATTTCGATCTTCTTTCTTTCCAAGCGTTTCGCTAATTATGAGAATCGATCGCAATTAAGAATTCTTTGCTTATGAGAGTGAGAGAAGAAGATCGTTAAGAACTATAATGCAGATGTTTTCGTAAAACAATTATTGCGAATTCCAAAGGTTAGAAGGCTGTTGGATTTAAATATATCGAAGGGAATCAAGAGACTGCGATGTTTTTTTATAACGGAAATTCGATGAGTATTAAGAACAGACTCGTTTTTCTGTCTATATAAACCTATCATCTCAAGGATTGCATCACTATCCTATTAGAAGTTGTTCTTGAAAGCGTTCTTTAAAGGTATATGTCAGTAGTAATTTCAGTTACTTAAGTGTTTGAGATCATTTTCTCTGCTCAATGTTTGTACTATTAAATAAAGTGTCTCATAGGAAGTAATTGGAATATGTTTCTTATCTCTCGCCAATATTAGCGAAAGAATTTGTTGGCTCTTCCATGTTGTGAATTTTTTTCCAACCGTCTTTTTTCATTTTTTTTGTTTTATTTTTATAATTTCTCGAAGAAATCTTTCCACATAAATATATTCAATTGGGAATATTCCATTGCATATATGATTATTGAAATGGTTTGTTGCCTTAGCCGAATATTTCAAATATTCGAAGATGTTTCATGCTTTTTTTTCTCATCATGTAAATATTCTACCGTTCAGTGATCGTAAGTATTTTCACTAAAATGACGGTTTTTCTCTTCAAATTTTTCCAATGTGAATTTTTATATCAATAAAGTTTAAAATTTGCATGTATTGCTTTCATATGAATTCATATGAATTGCTTCGTTTCAATGAATATTTTTTGTAGTCGAAGTACGGATGACGTTGTATGCCTCATTGAGATGCAATAAGGAATTCGCTGATTTAAGGTTAAAGTGACATAAATTAGCTATTCTTGTGGTTATGGGGTAGTCCGAGTTTTTACGTTTTATTTGGCAGTAATATATTTATTTATTTAGTAAAAAAACAAATTAGCAACGCACCAATCGATTCGATAGGGCCACTTTGTTTATCTTAGCCGAATATGTTTCTAGCATTTCGGCTATTTCATAAGTTATCAACCAGACGGTTGCTGCGAGAGTGAGTTTTATGATTTCTTTGCTTAGAGCAGCGTATGTTTACACTTCAGAGGTTATTAAAGCAGACTGCTGGACCATTTAGACCGCTGGAATCAATCTTTCGTCTTAGGTTAACCGATCATTGAAGCCTCCAAGATAAATTGGAGTTAACTTGGGTTCCATCCTCCACCGTGAAAAGAGCCGAGGCTGAATTTAACTCTTAGATATTAAGACTTGCAGCATATTATTAAAATTGAAAGGACTTTCATCTGCGCAGGATTGTCTAATAGGTTCGAATATTTGGATGGGCATAGCATCATCCAGTGATCTAGACCAAAATCATTGTAGTCCATCATTATTAGGTTTTTGTCTTAGTACTCGGGAGTGCCGAGTATGTGGACCCCGTGTACATTTTACCGTATGGATTTAAGTATTCTTTAAGGAATTCTAACAAATTATCTTTGAAAGATGTTTATTCATTGTCGTTCACATAATCGATAATTCCGTTGTATTTCAATATTTTTGACGTTTAATTTGATATAAATCCTCAAAAAATATCGCAATTAAGTGCATAATTTCTAGAAGAGAATATTACTGTTGTATAGAGGTTTATCGATATTTATATAATGATAAAGAAAGAATTCATTAATTGTTGAATGCTCTAATGTGTGATTTTAAGGAAGACGATGGAATTGAATGATGCAAGGAGGAGAAGAAAATAGACGCAACATCTGCTTCGGGAACGCCATCAAAAAGGTATTTCTTGAAAGGATGTTATTTTTCTTTTTTCTTAAAAACCCAGGTGGATTGTTCCTCTCATGGACGGATTTTTCTCTCTCTCATGGGTGGATTTTTCTTTCTGTCACAGGTGGTTCTTTCCTTCGTAGGTGGATCTTCCTTTCTCTCACAGATGGATTTTTCTTTCTCTCATAGGTGGATTTTTCTTCCTCTCGTAGAATTTTTCTTTCCGTCATAGGTGGATTTTTCTTCCTCTCATAGGTGAATTTTTCTTTCTGTCATAGGTGGATATTTCTTTCTGAGATTTTTCTTTCTCTCATAGGTGGATTTTTCTTTCTATTTCTTTCCGTTAAATGATAGATACTCGTCAATAGGATTGCAAGTTCTGTGTAAAACTGTAACTGAAAATGGTTTTTATTGAAATATTTACAAAAAAGTTGCACATATCTGAAAATAAAAGTGACATGAAAATGAAATATTAAACGATGCTAAGTGGTGATCTCGTTTATTGAAGAAGGTGGGGAGATGGAATAGGATTTCAGAACTATCCTTGCTATTCAGTCAACACTAATTATGTTCAGCTTTTTCACCTTTGCTTATCCTCACTCGTGATTTTCTGCTTTGTTCGTCATGTTACATGCAAAACAATATGCGAAACACACGTGGATTTGCACATCCCTCCTCCTTATTCTTCCCATTGTTTGAGAAATTCCGCGACTCACTGTTCTAGCTAAATTTCTGCGGCTGGATTATTAATATGGAATCATAGATCATGTTCTATAAAATTCGATAGGAATCTGAGCAGCTAAACTGTTATAAATGACTTTATATGAGTGATCTGTGAATACTGAATCTTGAAACGGCTGAAAAAAAAACGTGAAGAATGTCTACCAAATTTGCATTTCTGAATGCTGCTTCTTCGAAATTTCTAAAATTTTCAGATCTTTCCACTGCTTATTTCAAAATTGTTGAGATTACTTCAGATTTTTAGTTGATTCCGTTTTACTGTACATCACTTCAAAAAGATGTCAATATTTGAGGCTAA
Organism: Baylisascaris schroederi; assembly: GCA_006503575.1. Taxonomy (NCBI): domain Eukaryota; kingdom Metazoa; phylum Nematoda; class Chromadorea; order Rhabditida; family Ascarididae; genus Baylisascaris; species Baylisascaris schroederi. Next base: position 608,534 of record QEWY01003119.1, read on the forward strand.
TCCCCTACTTCGATAAATTCCAAAAAAAGGGGAAGGGGAGGACTGTTCTTTTCCATATATGATTTGGAGCACCTTTAGCAGATTTCATTGTGCATGCACTGAATGCCATTATCTGTCTCACTTACGTTACCTCTCAAACAATTTCTTCTCACTTTGATTCCACTCAAATTCGTCATTCTTTAAATGCAAAATTTCGACATTTGTATCTATACCTCTAAGGCCAATAATGCACACGTCGTGGATCGATGAAATATTGAATCGGTGCTGGTGGTGTATCATAGAAACAATGATGACATCCATGCATATGATGGGGATGATGCATATGACGATAGCATTGTTCACAATTTTTACCGAAGAAACTTCCCATTAGTTGATTCATTCGTTCGAAGTGTTCAGCGATGCCAAGTCGAAATCGTTGCATATGTTCAAGAAGACGTCCACGTAAACGATATTGCATATCACTACGAGATGTTACCGCATCGTTCAATTCGTGTAATTCTGCACGCACTTCAGCACTTGCATTATTAAACACATCGGCTATCTGTAATTATTACTTATGCATGCATTCCTCTTGTTGTTATGCAAATTGAAATTATACTAGAGGAAATATTCAAAAATACGCTAATGTTACTTATTAAATAATAATAAATATTGTGATTTGGTAATTTTTTAAATATATTTATTGTCAAATATATAAGTAAACATGAGTCCATAGTTAAGTTTTAGGATAATCCGCATTGTTATCATATCGGTGTATGCATATTTCAGTGCAATCTGTCAGCAGATAAGGCTAACTTTAGACGAACTGAAATACTTTAAAGAATCGAGTACATGGAATTCTTTAAATTTTGTGGGAGGGGGGGGGGGGAAAAGACTTCTAACAGGATGAGTCGAATCCATCAAACTCTATATGAACGAATCTCTTTAGATTAGTCAAACCTTTGACGTCAATAAAATCCGACGAAAAAAATCGATTCGCGTCAGGTGTTGTAACATTTTTGAGAAAATAGCAGAATAGCTCAAATGAACAAAAAATTATTTATGGAAATTGCCGAATTGTTGAAAATTTTTAGGCGTTATTAAACGAATCGAATGGTTCCAATCTTTCGGGATTGAAAAAAAATTAATCCACATTTAAGAAAAAAAAATCGAACTTCGTTAAATGCGGCAGGATTCACTTTATCCTTACATATATTGTAACAGCGGAGACTTGACATGGCACATCAAAGCTCTAAAGCAAGGTAGCGATAATTTCTAGTTTCTAATAGGTGGTTAGATATTATTACAAAGAATTTAACTGAAATAACCCATCGGAAAAAAAGATTTAGATTATTTAGGGGAAGTAAATGTGACAATATAGGAGACACTTACTATATACTGTAAAGAAAACCATAAAAAATTATGGAGTAATATATGCTTAACTTACTTCCCACGAGCACTTTTGCATTTTATGACATGAGCGACATATGCGCCACATGAGCGCCATATGCGCCATAAAGAAGTTTCGTAACGTCAACGCAAAATTCATCGTATATTTTTGGTTACAATAGACGTAACTGTTGCACTCATAATCGTTATATGGCGAGAGATTTCTCGCGCTTCTTTGCTCTCGTTTAAGCAAACCCATACTGCATAAGGGCGCACTTCACATAATATTTCGCATCTTCGTGCTTCGGTGCATCGTTGGTTGCTATGTGTTGGAGAATTGAGGGGATTTGGGGGAATCGTGGGTGGGGAAATGAGAGTGTTTGGGAGGTTATGCGAGGATGGGGGATTGCGTTGAAGTGAGTGAGCTAAAAATTGTTATGGTTAGGATTCTGTAGCACAGTACTATAAAGGTGGCATTTATTAGTGGGAAATATGCATCAATACAGCCTACAAAGGTGCTATTCAATGGGAACGATTATCGCACATGTTGATTTTTATGAAGCGAAAGTTTTTTTTTAGTTTACGGGGAAATTCAATTATAGGTGAAATTTATTCGTGTACTGTTTTCTGAAAACTATTAGTAACAACGAATTTAGACGTTTTAAAGAGGTGATCAATTATAGTCTCGAATACTGCAGTGTTTAAAATCCAATCGTTTTGAGTATTGGCAGAGTCTATATAGTTAAGTTTAATATGTAAATTTACAGAGGACACTTTATATTGCATATAATTAAACATTTTATAGAATTAAGCCTATTAGATGCAGATGTTTGTCCGCCTTTAATACTTGTAGCCTCACATCTTTGCAATTTATGGCCTTTTTCCTCTCTTTGTATTAGTATAGCGGAAAATCAGTAGACGCGCTTATGGATTTTCCTATGTACCTATTTCGTTGAATGTTTCCTATAGAAGCTCAATTAGGCGCAAAAAGATGTGAATAAATTACTTGGAAAATGCGGCCATAGGACACTAAATGCGTTGATGAACCTCATCGAATAATAACCGTCGTTTCCTTTTTCATTTCAGTATTAATTTTTTCTATTTCGTTATCACTTTATTCCTTTATTTCTGCTAGGTAATTGAACCTTTATATGCTGTATATGCTCTTAATAGGTGTTTACCTTCTTTATCATCAGTTTCCTAGATATATTGTTCATCAGCAATATCTCGTTTCTTTCGTTTGTTCAATAGTTGAATCGTTTCGTCGTTTTTTTTCAACGAAAAAAAGAGGTAAACGTCTTCGAAACGTAGGTGATCACTCTGTCAAAAATCACTTTGCTTAGAGGGCATGCGCACAAGCACCGAAGAGCCACGAAATTCAATTGTGAACGAAAGGCACTGAAAGCAATTTCATATATCCGTCCCCTGATGCCTGTTTTAAGCATGTTGTAATTAATACTATAAAAGGTATCAAATGTTTTTGAACGTGTTTGAAGATATCAGTTTCTATTTTTTGACGTTTTGAGAATTTTTTTGTTTCGTATGTAGGATTGAATTTTTCTCCTAAAGGAGTAATCGAAATGCCGTGCGTGGGGGGGGGGGAAGGGAGGGGACATATGGCTGGTATTTTGATTACTGTAATTACATAGGTATTTCATTTAAATGAAATGTGTTCTTCTTCTCAGCTATAAGGAACACCTTTAAAGATGTTAGAACGATGAAAGACTTCAGCAAAGGTTTTGAGGTGCAGTTTAACAACCCCCATAAACTTCACTCATCACCGCCTCTGAAGCAGTTTTTTTGTGCAGCGCATGATCGAATAACGTTGAGAAATGAAATGAAAGCATTTTTTCAGCCGATAAAAATGTTTTTCGATGCGTGAACTTTATCGACCGTTAGGGAAGTGGCTTTGCTCCGCAGCATTTCGGGATTTGCTTGCAACGATTCCGGGATTACGGTAATAATTCACACTTATGTCCATAACACCTTATAAACTTAGCTGGTTAGTTCAGTTGCCTAAACGAAAGTTCAATTTTTTATGTAGTTAAGCTCTTTGAAATGTTCTGCAGATAGCCTTCATAGATATAGTATTCGTTACTTGAAACCTCGTAGTGAGTCCCTGAAAGATGAAAGAAACAAGCAACTAGGGCGCAGCTAGTTGGAGAACAAATCACCGAGTGGCGCAAGTGACTATGAAAGAGGTGGCCGGAACGCGGATCATGCTTCATTCCAATAACTCATTTTTTAACAATTTACATTTTACTCCTCAGTTCACTGCTTACCTTTTCATACTCATCAACCTACTGTCCACTAGCTAACAATCTGCTCTTTATGAATCGATATGACCAACTTTAAAGGCCCACTTTTATAAGCCGACTTTAGGACCCATTCGGAAATGAATCTGAATTATTGGTTAAGCCAAAAGCATTTCCGACTAATATTCGCAAATATTGCGAAAGGAAATGTTTTTCATTCGATGGTGATGAAGTTCGAGGTTTTTCTATCATAGATGCTGAGTGAATTTTGTGCCGTGTGTAATTTTATAAGCTCTATGTTCCGAGCAACTAGATAACTGCACAAATGTCAAGCATAAAAGCGAGATGATGGAGGTGAAAGGACTTAGTCCCATTTGCCCATATTTCTGATATGGTTATCATCATATATCGTCTAATCCAAGTTTGAGGGTTCACTAACTTGAGCCAAATTTCCCTAAAAATCAACCCAGCGACCTATTATTTGCCCTCCAACTTTTCACCACACAGGCAATCGTCATCAACCGCTCACTTTACCTCAAAGTTCAATGCTTGGTGGCCTTACTATAATCTCACAACTAACTCACCACCTCACATTTCTTCCCATAGCATAGCATGCTACTTGTCGTCTTAAGCTTGATCCCATGATGCAGCAATAAGCCATCAAAACTCTGATCGGCTTTCCAAAACTAATATTTCCCAGCTAAAAGTTTAATCGGCAGAACGTTCAAGGTTTTGCCCGGCACAGCTTTGAAACTTCTGTCGATGCCCGCTGAACAGATACGACTACCGACGTCTGCCGATCTGCTACGACTACGAGGAAGTCGTATCGAAATTTTCTCTTTAAAGCATTCCACGAATGCAAATTGCGTTAACTACGTTCCGAGGCATTTTAGAAATTCATTCTTCCACTCCAACATGAAAAATCATCAATTTTTTCAATGATTTTACTGAAAGATAATGGGGTGAAGCGAAATTCAAGAAGTTCGCGAGGGAGAGGTAGCAGTTCGGTAGCATTCGGTGCAGGTGGAAAGAAGGGTGCTAGTACGAAGAAAGTTGAATAAGGCTGGCTTGTATATATACGAATGATACTTCTATCGTTGTCATAGTGTGGTTTTGCAAATCACGAATAAGTAGGTAACAGATGGATAATGCATCCCCACAATCGATATGCTCATTTCTATGTTTACTTTGGAAAATTTTAGAGATGCCATTATCAGACCCTCCGAGTATATTTTTCTCCTTTTCTTTCGGTCCCTCTCCCTCTCTTTCGGTCTATCTCTCTCCCTCTCTCTCTCTGTCGAAATTCGTCGAATTTTAAGAAACTTATCACCCGTACCATTAGTGCTTCTTCTTCAGGTGTGATATTCTGATCGCGAAGAATCGACTCGATGTTTTCATGAACTGCCTTGGCCTCATCGCTGAGTGAAGTCGCGAGGCTTTGTCGTTTAAGTGCAATGGCTTGTTGCGACTGTTCGTGCTTTCTTAGCCATCTCGCGTAAATCCTCTGTAAGTTGAAGCATTCTGTAAGTCTTCGACGTAACGTTGCCACTATGAAGTATGGAAGCCATCCATATATATATATATATATATATATATATAGTATGCATGGCATCCCGCATCTACTGCGGAGTAGAAGGAAACGATTTCTTATTTTATCATAATTTATTTTTTAGTTTCTTTTCCCAGACTCGATTTTATCCTACTTTATCATCGTTTTTTTTAAAATCAGAATAATTCAAAAATACTTAAAAATCGACACATACAAAAGTTTCCATCATATCGGTCGAGTGTGGGAAAATGTTTTCTTCAATTGAGTTGGTGGATTGTTTGTTCGCCTGTAAAACATCTTTCTCGAGAATATTTCGTTGTGCTTTAAAGCGCTGATTCAATCTATCTACTAAGTGAGGTGAATGATAAATAGCAAAAAAACCTCTTTGACTCACCATCCCATTTGTTAGTTAAATTTTTCTTTCTTGATTGGTAGTTTCTCAATTTTGAATTTGATATGGAATTTAGAAACCCACCATTGAATGAGTGAGGTAAATCCATTATTTAATTTAATTTTCAGTTCTTCATTTCCATTTGATAGGCATTCTCGATTGTTCAGAAACCAAATTATTTGCATATGGTCGGCAAGAAAATACAAATTTTTTGTAGAGTCCTTTTTCAGTGTTATTAAAACGAGTCTGAGCACTTTACTTTCATTAATGAAATACTATGAGTTTCCGCTTTGCCAAATTTCAGGAGTCATAGAAATGGTCCTCTATTTGAGGGTGGCCTGTTATTTGGAAGTGGTTTTTCTCTCCAAAAGAGTCTTCTATTTGGCGAACTTTTCGATGTTCATGTTTCTAAATTTAAAAAATTTTCATTGAGATATCGGCCACAATTTAAGAGTGTAATTTGGGTCAAAAGAATTCCCAAATATCGTATACGTTAATTAAAGATCGACTTTTTATTCTTACCGTTGTTATTTCCAAACGGCTGTAATCAAACCCTAATTGTAAATTAAAGCGCAACTATCTAGAAATACTTCGTCACTAACGCTTAGTAATGTTTCAATAATGAGTGGAAACAGTCATGAAAAAATGAAACATACCGCGACTATAATTCCTTGTTCTTTAGCCCATTTAGCAATCTCATTATGTAATTCAGCTTTTGTCATATTCTCATTGAGGAGAATCGAACAGAAGCGATCAGCTGCCTCTGAGCTAATATTCGGTAGAAAGAAAGATTTTAGTCGATAAGGACGTATTCGTGACGCAGATAAATCATAGGAAAGACAGAAATGATATTGTCCACTTTCAGTGGCACCATACATACGAGGACAGAAAAAATCCCCATTCACATATGAATAAAGAATAAAAGAAATTAAAATTACTATAGACTTAATCCTCATGAATGGCGTTGTTGTTGTTCACTTCGAAAGCGTTGAGAGTAGAAATGAGGGGATAGCGAGTTCACTTGTTTTATGTGGACGATATCTTTACAGCTCATTCGATGATGCATTCAAAGAGGTTTTTTTTATTGCAAAGCTGAAGAGGGAACATATGACGAACACCTGATGGTTCACCTTCGGAAAAAATTGCACGTCTGCATTTTGTATGCCACTTGCAAAGAGAATTTGCTATTGCTGGCATTCTACATTTACTTGATCGCATGAATTGACTGTAAATATTGAATGGAATAAAAAATTAGTTTTTTCTTGAGCATATAATCTTCGCCTCGTTTATGAAGAGTTAAATTAAGAGGGGTTGTTCTCGAACTGAATCCTTAGTGAATTGAAATAAATAGGCGGATGAAAGGTTTATGCGTCTCTGCGTATGAAACAACAAAATTTTTTCCGTAAAATAGTAGTGATATTTTATTACTTTTAAGGTACCATCGTCGTAGTCTTTGCGGCCCTCTTGCACAGACCATTTGCGTTTCTTTGATTTTGTTTGTAAAAAAATTCCAAGCTTTCATGAGGAGGTAGAGGAGGCCTCTGTATCCGAGAAGAGAGGCACCAGGTTCCTCCTTCTTTTCGGGAATCTGTCCTCCCTCTGCCAAAACTTGAGTACATTGTTCCGTGTGCTATGAACAATAAAAAAGTATCGAGAAAGGAGGCTTTTGCAATTTTCGGTGTTTCCACTCATTCATTAGTATAATAGGGGAGAGAGGTTGACGAAAAAACCACTCGAGGAGTCATTCTGGCGATGAATGGAAGAAATGATATGATAAGGGGAAAGAATGACCTCTCCTATCAGAGGTGAGGAGGGAGATACAAGTCCTAGTTACGAGGATATGGCCAAATAATGTTTGCTCAGAGAGGTGGTCTGCACCCACTTAAACATAAATTATGTTTATAGTAATTCATCTTAAGTGAATGAATGTTTTTATATTTATTTGTTTCGTTTCGATTTAATATATGATCATTAAATATGCTGATTTTTTTTTGTTCCTTTTATTAATATCCCTCTTATTGCTTCATTAGCCATTAATTTATTCAAATTTACCCGAAATATTTCATAAAGTGCGAATGAAAAGTTTTATGGAATATTTTACTCGAAATAATCCATAAAATGCAAATAAAAAATTAAGGAAGCCAGCGAAGAATGAGATCACAATTAAGCGCTTTTTTGGATTTTAGCTCACTAGGCCGGCCGATCGTTTGCATAGATACATAAAAGCAACAAAGAAGGGTATAGAAGGGTAAAATATATCCATAGAATGACCTCTCCTATCAAAGTGAGGTGAAGAGGGAGATACAAGACATGCATTGCTTCATTTATTGAAGAGATGTTTTTTTTGTTTCATTCGGTCTTGTGTATACGAATGTACGAATACGAGTGATGTACGAAATGGACGAATTGCATTGCTTCATTGCTTCATGCATTGCATTGCATCATGCATTGCATTGCATCATGCATTGCATTGCTTCATTTATTGAAGTTCATTTCAAATGTACGAAAAGATATACGAATGACCTTAACGTTTAATACTGATCGACTATTGATTCAAAAGTGATCATTGTTGATCTTCGCCTACGAAAGATTCAACCAGTGGAGTCAATTTACGTACATTTTACGAGGGTCATACCTTTGTAAGATATGCAATGCTGACGCCCATATAGAAGCGATTGACTTGCAAATGGCGCCAAAGCAGGGGTCGGCGCACTTAGCCAAAAAAAGACGGAGAGAGACCGCGCGCGTCTTCAGCGAGATGGAGAGAGACCGCGCGCGTCTCCAGCGAGCGACGCGGCACTGGTCACTCTGAAATAAATCGTCGCAATAAATGTGAAAATATACAGTAAGGAAATGAGATTCGAACAACGGATTTCGACACATTCGAAAGAGCATTAAAAGCTCTATCAGAATCAAAAATAATCTCGGACAAAAACAAGAACTTTTCTATTAGATCGATTTTTTATATGACGTGCAATTGAGAAAAATTGCATAGTCATCGATAAATGAGGGCCTATAACTGTATAAAGGAACAAGATTTGGGAAGAGTGACTAGGTACATTCGAAAGAGCATTAAAAGCTCTATCAGAATCAAAAATAATCTCGGACAAAAACAAGAACTTTTCTATTA